>WAAF01004277.1:20081-147762 GCA_013400475.1 Tricholaema leucomelas | reverse complement strand
GGGGGGAGGAGCAAAGGGATGGGGGAGGTAGAGGATTGGGGGTGAGAGGGTGGAGGTGGAAGTGTAGATTAGGTTGGGCATGAGAGTGAGGGTAGAGGTGGAGGAGTGGGTGAGGGTTGGGGGGCATGGAGGGGGACAGGGGGAGGTGGAGGAGTGTGGGTGAGGGTTGGGGGTGAGAGTGAGGCTGGGGGTGGAGGCTCTGGCTGAGGCTGGAGGTCTGGCCACTGGCCTGGGTGAGCTCTGCTGTCCCAGGGGGCTGTGGGGAGGGCACTGGTGCCGTGGGTTTGGGGGTGCAGAGCTTGGTGCCCACTGCCTAGGCTGGCTGTGCAGACCTTCCCCTGGCAGCAGAGCAGCTCCAGCAGGCTTCTGGTGGGGGTTGGAGGAGCAGCTCAGCCCTGCCTGTCCTCAGGCTGCTTGGCTGCTGCTGGGGCTTGTCCTGGCTCCTCTTTCCCTCACCTGCAGCCCATCCCCTGCCCGTCCCCTGCCCCCGTGCCAGTGGCTGTGTGCAGGAGAGCAGAGCTCTGCCCAGTCCCAGCCGGGCTGTGGTGAGCTCCTGCCCCAGCCCTGCCCCTGCTGCTCCCTGCCGCAGGGCCTGGCTCGGCCAAGGAGCTGATCAAGTCCATCAACGAGAAGTTCGCAGGAGCTGCAGGCTGGGAAGGACCAGAGGCATATCCTTCAGTGCCCCCTTGCCCGGGCCGGTGCCCCTTGCCCAGCCGCGGCCCCGTGCTTGCCCTTCCTCGCCTGGGAGGGCTTCTCCTGTGGCAGGCAAATGCCAGCCGGGCCTTGGTGCTGCTGCGCAGGAGCTCCGTGGCCCCCTGCCGGGTGACGCTGGGGCGGGAGGTGGCTCCGGGGCCGAGGTGATGCTTTCCTTGACCACTGTCACCCTGAAGAAGCCTGAAGACAAGAAGCAGCTGGGGGACTTCTTCGGCATGTCCAACAGCTACGCCGAGTGCTACCCTGCCACGTAAGGGGGCTCAGCAGCTGGGCTGGGCACAGGGCACCCGCGGGAGCTGCCAGAGCCTGGGCACCCTCCCCCTTGCTCCTTGGGAGGGGCAGGCCTGGCCTGGGGTCCCACCTGCTGGTAGAGTGCTCCCCAAGGGCCTGACTCTGGCAGGCCTTGGCCTTTCCTGCCGGGAATGACCACCTGGCTCTGCCACCCTGTGGTGCCAGGAGAGGTCAGGGTGGGTGGGAGCCTGCTGGGTGCCCCTGCTGGTTGATGCCCTCAAGCTGTGGCTGCAGGGTGGTTCCTTGCCAGAAGAGCTCCGACCTGCAGAGCCACTTGAGGAGCTCTGGCAGTCTCGGGTGCCCCTGTGGCATGGCTGTGCTGGGGGTGCTGTGGCCGGGGGCCTGTGCCCCTGCCAGCCACAGGAGCTGATACACTCACTCTGAGGCCACCAGAGGTGGCTCCAGGTGCCTGTGGACCCACTCCTGCCCTTCTCCTTGCTTCCCAGGATGGATGACATGGCCGTGGACAGCGACGAGGAGGTGGACTACAGCAAGATGGACCAGGTATGATGCCAGCTGCAGGGCAGGCTCAGGAACCACTGCAGAGGAGCAGAGGGCCTGAGTGCCCCAGAGATGGGTGTGAGGGTTTGTGCTCTGCTGTGTGCCAGCCTCTGGCTGCTGAGGGTTTGTGCTCTGCTGTGTGCCAGCCTCTGGCTGCTGCAGGTTTGCTGCTCTGCTGTATGCCAGCCTCTGGCTGCTGCAGGTTTGCTGCTCTGGTGTGTGCCAGCCTCTGGCTGCTGCAGGTTTGCTGCTCTGCTGTGTGCCAGCCTCTGGCTGCTGAGGGTTTGTGCTCTGCTGTGTGCCAGCCTCTGGCTGCTGCAGGTTTGCTGCTCTGCTGTGTGCCAGCCTCTGGGTGGGATTCGTTGTCCTATGGAGAAAACAAGGTGCTGGCACCTGCCCAGGAGCTTCTGGGGGTGTCCTCATCCATCTGAGCTCCTCTCCCACTCAGATCTCTTGCCTGTGCCCAGGGCCCCTCCCACAGCTGAGGAGTTGCTCTGAGCTGTTCTCTCTCTGCAGGGTAACAAGAAAGGGCCCCTGGGGCGCTGGGACTTCGACACGCAGGAGGAGTACAGCGAATACATGAACAACAAAGAGGCTCTGCCCAAGTGAGTGCAGCCCTGGGGAGGAGGAAGGGAGGGTGGGCAGAGACTGGCACAGGTTTGCCCAGGGAGCTTGTGGAGCACGGAATCGCCGAATGCGACCGAAGAGTCTGTGCTCCACAACCTCCTGGAGGTGCTCGAGGCCAGGCTGGATGAGGCCCTGAGCCGGTGGGAGGTGTCCCTGCCCCTGGCAGGGTTGGCACTGGATGGTCTCTGAGGTCCCTTCCAACCCAGGGCAGCCTTCCAGTACGGGATCAAGATGTCAGAGGGGCGCAAGACTCGGCGCTTCAAGGAGACCAACGACAAGGCCGAGCTGGACCGGCAGTGGAAGAAGATCAGCGCAGTGAGGAGCCCCTCTGAGCCCCCTGCACCCCCTGAGCCCCCCACAGCCCACTGCACCCCCTGCCCCCCTCAGCCTCCCTCTCCTCCTGCCCCTGCCTCCCTCAGCCTCCTGCTCCTCCTGCCCTGCCCTCCTGAGCCTCCTGCACCTCCTGCCCCTGCCCCTCTCAGCCTCCTGCTCCTCCTGCCCCTGCCCTCCTGAGCCTCCTGCAGCTCCTGTCCTGCCCTCCTGAGCCTCCTCCCCTCCTGCCCCTCCTGCCCTGCCCTCCTGGGCTGAGCTGTGCCATGGGGAGGCTGTCCAGAAGCTGCTGAATGTTTGTGGCCCCAGGCCCGTGGCACCATCTGGAGCTGCTTTTGGAGCTCTGGGAGCCCTCCTGCTGCAGGCTTTCTGCTCCTGGCCCTGTAGCAGATGACTCTGGTCAAAGTGGGCAGCTCAAGGCCATTCGAAGGGGCTGAAGGGGGCAGGGCATGTGTGGTGGCTCCCTCTGCTCTCACTGCCAGAGTTGGGGATTGTCCTGGCAGGGTGAGCTGCTTTGGGCTTGGGGAAGGTGAGAAGAAGGGGCCTTTGGTGGCCAAAATGGAGGAAAGGGGGAACTGGCCAAGCTTCTCCAGGCTTTGGGCAGCTCGTGGACACCTCTGGCTCACCTCAGCTTGCTCTGGGCTGGGCACAGCTCTCCCCAGGTGTATCTTGCAGCCCGTGGGCAGCAGCTGCCCGGGGCCTGAAGGGGACTTTGTGCTTTCTCTGCAGATCATCGAGAAGAGGAAGAAGCTGGAGGCTGATGGGTGAGCAAAGCTGCTGCTCCTGGGCCTGGCTCTCCCCTGCCACCTCACGCAGGGCAGAGACCTCTGCAGCAGGGCAGAGAACTCCCCATGGGGTCTGGGCATGGAAGGAGAGCAGAGAACGTTTGAGACTCTCAGAGTGCTTCTGCTCTGCAGGGTCCCTCTGCCCCAGGCCGTGGGTGGGTGCTGAGCAGATCCCAGGGCTGGGCTGGGACCAAACCCTGCAGCTCTTGACCCGAGGAGCTGTTGGCCCCCCCCAGGCTGTTCTGTGGGGTGAGTCTGTGGTGGGAGGGTGATGGAGCTGCCTCTGGCCTCAGCACTCTCCTGCCTCTCTGTCTCTGCAGGGTGGAGGTGAAGCGTCCCAAGTACTGATGCCAGCAGCAGCCTCTGCAGCTCCTGCACCCTCTGCTTGCTGGGTGCTGCCCTGGCCCTTGCTGGTTTGCTCTCCTCTGCTCTGGGCAGGGCCAGCCCTGTGCCCTGCCAGCCTCGTGCTGTGGAGCTGTGCTGAGCCCCCCACCCTTGCTGTGTAAATGTTTCAGATGTAATAAAAGTGAAGAAACTCTGCCTGGGAGGCTCTGTGTGGGGGCAGGGACCAGGGCGGGGCAGGAGGGGGGCAGAGCTCCTGCTCACACCCACCAGGCCCTCACAGGGCAAGCCCCAGAGAGACTGTTTAGTGAGGGAGCCTTTTGGGATGGGAGCAGGCAGCCCCTGGGCAGAGTAAACTGAACAGCTCCTGCCTTGGTCTGTGGGGAAGAAAAGGGACCCTTGTGGTAGGGAGCAGCAAGAGAAGGACCTGAAGGAAGGGACATGAGGAGTCGGCACTGGGCCTGGTTCTGTGCCACACCTTTGTTGGTGATGTTGCCACGGGGCAAGGCTGCTGCTGCCCCCAGGCTCTGTGGGGCAGTCGATGTGCTGCAGGGAAGGGAAGGCAGCAGAGGGATCTGGAGGGGCTGGAGAGGTGGTTCAACAGGGGCAAGGTCCTGCACCAGGGCTGGGGCTGAAGGGCTGGAAGGCAGCCCTGGGGCTAAGGTCTTGCAGGTGCAAAGCTGGAGATGAACTGGCACAGAGCACTGCCAGACCAGCCCCAGCCCGTCCTGGGCTGATCCCCAGCAGTGTGGGCAGCAGGGGCAGGGAGTGGATTCTGCCCCTCTGCTGTGCTCTGCTCAGACTCCCCCTGCAGTGCTGGGGCAGCTCTGGAGCCCTCAGCACAGCACAGACAGGGTCCTGCTGGAGCAGGGCCAGAGGAGGCCACAGCAGTGCTGGCAGGGCTCTGCTGTGAGACCAGGCTGGCAGAGTTGGGCTTGGGCAGCCTGGAGAACAGAAAGCTCCAGGGAGCCCTTCTGGTGCCCTGCAGTGCTTAAAAGGGCCTGCGGGAAAGATGTGGCAGTGGCAGCACAAGGGGGATGGTTTTAAACTCCAGGGGAGGTTTACGTCAGGTAGAAGGAAGAGATTCTGCACTGTGGAGGTGGTGAGAGCCTGGCCCTGGCTGCCCAGAGAGGTGGGGGTTGCCCCCAGCCCTGGCACCATCTCAGGTCAGGCTGTTTAGGGCTCTGAGCAATCTGCTGTAGTTGCAGCTGTCCCTGCTGGCCGCAAGGGAGTTGGACTGGATCAGCTTTAAGGCCCTTTGCAGCCAACCCCTCGTGTGAGCTGCTTGCCCTGCACCAGGGGTGGGCCGCGGGAGCAGCCAGCAGCAGGGTGGGTGCAGTGGTGCCGCACCGGGTGATGCCCATCCCCACGGGGCAGGGCCGGCCGCAGGGAGCTGGAGCTGCCCATCCGGGTACCCTGCCAGGGCCAGGCCTTGAGAGGGGACAGAGCGACTGACCCCCGGCGGCTCCCTGTGCTGGGAGCGAGGAGGCATCGGTGCTCCCGCGGGGGAAATGCGGCTGGAAAACCAGGATAAAAGAAATGAGGTGGCAGGGACCAGCCCCGCGGAACCGTTTTGGGCCTGAGGGAACCGAACCAGAGAACATCAAGGTGTGGAGGGCTCGAAGAGCAGCGACACAACCGCTGCGCTACGGCGGAGCCGCCGCGGCCGCGCGTCCGCACAGCGCCTGGCAGGGCCCCGGGGCGGTGCCATGTAGATGAGGGAGGGGATATGTAAATAGAGGGCGTGGCTATGCAAACGAAGCGCGTGCGTACGTAAATCAGGCGTTGCGACGCAAGGGAGCGTGGCCGCCATGGCGGCGCCGGAGGAGGTGAGCACGCGTGGGCACAGCGCCGGCCCGCCGCTCCCCCCGGCCCCGCTCCCACCGGCTTTGCTCTTCTCCAGGAGTCCTCGGAGCCAGCGGCGAAGGAGCCCCGGCTGCGGGACACCCCCGAGGACATCTGCTTCGAGGCCACGGCCAACGCCATCGCCCTGCACCCGGCCCGACCGCTGCTGGCGGCGGGCGACGTGGACGGCGACGTCTATCTGTGAGTGGGGCCGGGTCTGGGGGGGTGTCCCGGGTGTGGGACCCGCTGGGTACCGGCCGCTAGGGCTCCGCGGCCGGCCGGGTGAGGCTGACGCGAAGCTGGCAGGTACTCATACTCGTGCACCGAGGGGCAGAACCGGCAGCTCTGGTCGTCGGGGCATCACCTGAAGTCCTGCCGGGACGTGGCCTTCTCTCAGGATGGGCAGAGTGAGTACGAGGGACGTGGGGTGGCACCGGGGCGCGGCGGGGGACGTGGGAGCTGGGGGTGCTGAGGTTCCTCTCCAGAGCTTTTCACTGTCTCCAAGGACAAGTCCATCCATCTGCTGACGGTGGAGCAGGGCCGGCTGGAAACTCGCTTCCCCAAGGCCCACGGGTAGGTCTGCGCGGCTGCCTTCTGCTGCGCCGGCGACCCCTTCCCTCCGCCGGGGAGCCAGAGGCCAGAACATCATCCTCTAGGCTCTGGAGGTGGGCACTGTGACTGTGGCAGGTGTGGGGCTGGGGGGTCTCCACAGCTCAGCCCTCAACTGCGTGCTGCCCATCGATGCCCACGTCTTTGCCACGGGTGATGACAATGGGGCGCTGAAGGTATGGGACCTGCGCAAGGGGGACTCCATCCTGGAGGCCCAGCAGCAGGAGGAGTACATCAGCGCCATGGCCGTGGATGGCAATGGGAAGATCCTGCTGACCGCCAGGTACCGGGGGCTCCGCGGCGCTGGGGTCAGGTCCCCTGTGCCCTCACCTTCAGGGCTTGGGGGAAGCATCCTGCAGCTCGTCCCTTCCGTCCCCCGCAGCGGTGACGGCACCTTGGGCGTCTTCAATGTGAAGCGGCGACGCTTCGAGCTGCTCTCGGAGCCGCAGAACGGGGACCTGACCTCCGTCGTGCTGCTGAAGGTGAGCACCAAGCCCTGCCCCAGACGCCTCTCCAGGCGCAGGGTCTCTGCGCTGCCTCACTGTGCCGGGTGCCGCGCAGCGGGGCAGGAAGGTGGCCTGCGGCTCCAGCGAGGGCACCATCTACCTCTTCAACTGGGACGGCTTCGGCGCCGCCAGCGACCGCTTCGCTCTGAGGGCAGAGTCCGTTGACTGCATGGTGCCCGTCACAGACAGCATCGTGTGCGTGGGCTCCCTGGACGGAGTCATCAGGTTAGGGCCGCGGGGTGAGGTGGGGAGGGTCCGGGATGAGATCAGCCTTGCTTGTGAACAGGCTGCGGGAGAATCGTGCCAAGGCTCAACAAGGTCCTGCAGCAGGGCCGGGACAGCCCTGGCGTCAGTGCAGGCTGGGCGTGAGGGGCCGCAGCAGCCCTGTGCAGCAGGACGTAGGGATGCTGGGGGTGCAAAGCTGGAGATGAACTGGCACAGAACACTGCCAGCCCAGCCCCAGCCTGTCCTGGGCTGATCCCCAGTGGTGTGGGCAGCAGGGACAGGGAGGGGATTCTGCCCCTCTGCAGTGCTGGGGCAGCTCTGGAGCCCTCAGCACAGCACAGACAGGGACCTGCTGGAGCGGGGCCAGAGGAGACCACAGCAGCGCTGGCAGGGCTCTGCTGGCATTTGAGGGTGTTCAGCCTGGAGAAGGGATGGCTCTGGAGAGCCTTTCAGTGGCCTCCTGGTGGCTTTTCAGCGCTTCAAAGAGCCTCTCCAAAGGCTGGGGACAGAGTTTGGAGCAGGGTTCGTTGTGACAGGCCAAGGGGGGATGGTTTGGACTGAAAGAGGGAGATTGAGAACGAATGGAGAAATGTTTGGCCCTGAGGGTGGGGAGAGCCTGGCGCAGGCTGACCAGAGAGGCAGGAGATGCACCGACCTGGCTCCATCTCAGGTCAGGTTGCTCGGGGCTCTGAGCAACCTGCTCCAGCTGGGGACGTCACTGACCTTTAAGGTCCCTTCCAGCTCATTCTATGGCCGAGTACTGGTGCAGGTGGGCTTGTGGAGGCCCCTGCAGGGCCCTCACCGCCCTTGTCTCCTCCCAGGGCGGTGAACATCCTGCCGAACCGTGTGCTGGGCTGCGTGGGGCAGCACCTTGGCGAGCCCATCGAGCAGCTGGCGGTGGCCCCGGGCGGGCAGCTCCTGGCCAGCTGCGCCCACGACCAGAAGGTGAAGTTTTGGGACATCTCGGCGCTGGGGGAGATGGTGGTGGATGACTACCGCAAGAAGAAGAAGAAGGGGGTCCCGCTGCGGGCCCTCAGCGGCAAGGCGGTGGGCAGCGGCGAGGACTTCTTCGCCGATCTGCGGGACGAGGCGCAGCCGGAGGCGGCTGAGGGGAGCGACAGCGACGACAGCGACTGAGGGACTGCGGCTGAGCGGGAGCGGGCTGGGCCCTCCCCTCGCAGCGGAGCCTTGGGGTGGGCTTTACCCGCCGGGCTCACAGTGGATTGGGCGGTGCTGGCACCAGCCCGAGGGTCTGATTGGCCGCCAGCGCTGCCACTCGTAGGGCGTAGGCAGGCTCTTAAAGGAGCAGGACAGCCCCGGGCGGGTCTTGGGCTGGGGTGGCCTCGCGTGAGGGTCCCTGACACGGGAGGGGTATGGCGGGGATGGGGGCCTGGAATCTTGGGCAGTGAGGGTTCGGCTGAGTCCTTAGGGAAGGGAGCGCGGGGGGGAGCACGGTGACGAGCGCTGATTGGGCGGGGGGGGGGGGGGGGGGCTTAAGATCCCTCTTGTATGGGGACTTGGCTGAGGGATCCTAAGGGTGAAGGACTTTGGGGCTCTGGTATGGGGGGCCCAGGGGTCCGTGCGGAGGGATTGGGTCGAGTCGCTTCAGTGTGACCTTACTGCAGATCACTGGTGAGAAACTGCGGGGGGTGGTTGTGACTGAGGGGCTCAGATTTAGTGGTGCCCAGGGGTGGGAGGAGGCAGCGGTGGGGTCCGCTTGGGAGCACTGGGGTGGTGGGGACAGAAGGGTGTGCAGGGTTGGGGCGAGGGGGTCCCTGGTGTAAGGGTTTGGGGCAGGGGTGGGAGGTGGTGAATGAGCATCCCTGGTGGATGGCGTGCGAGTGGCTCCCTGCTTGCCCAGGGTGGGGGTGGGCAGTGGCTGAGGTTTGCTGGGGGGCTTGGGAAGGGGTGAGGGACAGGGGGTGCAGGAGGGTGGGTCTGTCACGGGGGGCAGGGCAATCAGGTCCATCGCTTTTCTGGGGGCCTCCCTTGCCCCCACTGCCCATTAATTAATTGTTAATTAGCCATCAGCTCTACTGCAAATAAACCCAGTGCCTTGCACCTCCCCGTGCCCCTTGCCTGTGGTCTGGCACTCTTGGCACCAGCTGCAGGGTGCTGGGGGGCACAGGGGGTGGCAGTACAGAGGGCACCCTGTGCCTGGCTGTCCTGACCNGGGGGGGGGGGGGGGGGGGGGGGGGGAGTTGAACTCCAAGAGGGAGATTCAGACTGAAGGGAGAAACGTTTGACACTGAGGGTGGGGAGAGCCTGGCACAGGGTGCCCAGAGAGGTAGGAGCTGCCCACCCCTGGCACCGCTGCAGGCGAGGTTTGGGGCTCTGAGCAGCCTGCTCTGGCTGGGGCTGTCCCTGCTGGCCGCAGGGCCGGGACTGGATGTGCTCGAAAGGTCCTTTCCAACCCAGCCCTGCCGTGGTTGGGTACCTCCGGCTGAGGCAGAGCTCAGCACCAGCCCCCAGCAGCCCCAGGCGGCTTTGTGGGCACAGAAGGTGCCAAGACCAGGCTGGTGCTTTCCAGGCTACTTTACTACCAACGGAGCAGTGTGGCCCTCCCTTGGTGGGCTCCATGGCTGCTTCCTCCCGGTGCTGCAGGCCCTCCTGTGCCCCACGCAGTGTCCCCTTCACCGGCACTGCCCCCGCAGGTGGGGACACCTCTGAGGCTGCTCCTCAGGAACGAGGAATGCCAGCGGAGGGCAGACGATGCCCTGGTGAGCTCAGGCAGCCTCTGACGTCCTCTCCACCTTCACAGCCAACGCTGCCAGTCCCTGCCACAGCTGCTGCTCTGCTGGGACCTTCACCAGGCCCTCCACTGCAGCACGGCAGTGTGCTCCAGCCCTGCCTGGGGAGGGCTCCACCACCCAGCTGGAAACTCTTCCACCACCCGACTGGAAACTGCTTCAGCCCCCAGCTGAGGAGGGCTCCACCACCCAACTGGGGAGGGCTCCATCATCCAACTGGGAACTTCTCTATCCCCCAACTGGGAACTGCTCCACCACCTAACTGGGGAGGGCTCCATCACCCAATTGGGGGGGCTCCATCACCCAACTGGAAACTTCTCTATCCCCCAACTGGGAACTGCTCCACCACCCAACTGGGGAGGGCTCCACAAAACAACTGGAAACTTCTCTATCCCCAAACTGGGGAGGGTTCCACCACCCAACTGGAAACTTCTCTATCCCCAAACTGGGGAGGGCTCCACCAGCCAACTGGAAACTTCTCTATCCCCAAACTGGGGAGGGCTCCACCAGCCAACGGGGCAGGTGAGCCTACATCCCCCAAACCCCAGAACTGTCCCCAAGGGCTGGCAGGGAGCAGGGCAGGTGCCCTGGAGCAGGGCACCAGTGCTGCCCTCCAGCTCTCCAAACAAACCCAAACGAACTCAAAGCAGAAGCAGGACAGGACCAGGTCCCCCTGCAGGGCTCAGTGTGGTGCTGGCAGCTCGGCTCACGGCGTGCTTCGGGCAGAAGCTGCCCGTGTCAGCTGGCACCCTGCAGTGGAGAGGAAGCTGTCAGGTAGGCAGCAGCAGCTCCCAACTCGGAGGTCAGAGCTGCCAGGGTGACAGCTGGTGGGCAGGAGCCAGTGCCCGGCAGGCAGGGTACCACCAGCTCTGGAAGCTCCACAGCTTCATGCTCCTGCTCCAAGGCCATGGGAAGGGCAGGGGGTGGCAGTGCCCCGAGCGAGGACTCACCCAGCAGCTGAAGAACGTACAGTGCCACGGCGACCTTGGCCTGCTCGTGCCCGCTCCTGCCCAGCCTGTCCTGCCGCACCCACACGAAGCCGCTGAAGGACAAGGGGCACCCTGGGATGGCTACCTGGCACCAGATCCGCAGCCACCCGCCAGGGCTTGCCTGGACACACTTGGTGAGGAACACAGGGGTGCCCAGGTACCACCTCTGGCACAAGGCGTTCAGGTGGGCCAGAGCGTCACGTGGCACCGGAGACCTGGGCACCCCTGGGCACTTGGCCTCCTGGTCCTGGCTGGGAGCTGGGCTCTCCTCGTGTGACTGCAGCTTCTGTTTCAGGTCAGTCTTCAGCCAGTCCACCTTCACCTCCAGCCCCACCAGCTTCGTGTTCCCTAGGGCAGAGCAGCAGCCCTGGCAGCAGAGGGTTGTGCACCAGTCTCCCACTCTCACCCCACCCTGCCCTGTCCCCCAGCAGCTGGCCCAGTGACCCCAGGGCTGGTGTGACCCTGACCCGCAGCATGCAGACTGCACAGAGTCCTTCCCTTGCCTCCACACAGCTCCAGGGCAGTTGCTCCTCCACTTCCTTTCACTACCAAGATGGGCTGAGGGCTGCCAAGCTCAGGGGGCTTTAGGGCCAGATGGAAAGATGGCAAAGCCAAAAGCTGCTCAGCTGGGGCAGAAACGGCTGCAGATGTGGACTTTGGAGTCTCTGGTCAGACATCTGGGCAGCATGTCCCATCAGAGGGCACCCTGAGGGGCAATGCACCTCCATCAGCAGGGTTTCACCACTTGGCCAAAGCTCAGGGTGCCCTGGGTGGGTACAAGCGATGCTCCTACCCTGAGCAGGCAGCTGCTTGAGGACCTCTAGCAGCCTCTCTGCCCCACCACCACTAGGTCTGCCCAAGGACAGCTAGGGATCGGCAGCACCCAGGACTGCTGGCCTGCCACAGCTCACAGGCAGAGCACAAGGCTGAAGCCAACTGGCAGGTGAGCCTGGAGCTGGGATCAGTCCTTCCTCAGAGGCACCAGAAAGACTGTTTGAAGGAGTGCCCAAGCTGCTGCAGGCACCAAACATCTGCGAGGCCAGGCTGAGGGAGCTGGGGCTGGGAGCCTGGGGCAGAGGAGCCTGAAGGCTGCCCTCAGTGCTGTGCTAAAGATGTGCACGGCAGTGGTGGGAGGATGCAACCAGGTTCTGCCCAAGGGCAGCACAAGGGGCACTGGGTGCCAGCTGGAGCAGAGGAGGAGCGACGGGAACAGGGGGGAAAACTTTGTCAGTGTGAGGGTGTCAGAGGCCGGAGCAGGCTGCCCAGAGAGAACCATAGACTCAGGCAGGTTGGCAGAGAGCTCCAAGCTCACCCAGCCCAACCTAGCACCCAGCCCTGCCCAACCAACCAGACCATGGCACTAAGTGCCCCAGCCAGGCTTGGCTTCAACACCTCCAGCCACGGCCACTCCACCACCTCCCTGGGCAGCCCATTCCAATGCCAATCACTCTCTCTGACAACAACTTCCTCCTAACATCCAGCCTAGACCTCCTCTGGCACAGCTTCAGCCTCTGGCCCCTTCTTCTGTCCCTGGCTGCCTGGCAGCAGAGCCCAACCCCACCTGGCTACAGCCTCCCTGCAGGCAGCTGCAGGCAGCAATCAGCTCTGCCCTGAGCCTCCTGAGCTCAGGCTGCACACCCCCAGCTCCCTCAGCCTCTCCTCACAGGGCTGTGCTCCAGGCCCCTCCCCAGCCTTGCTGCCCTTCTCTCAACACCTTCCAGCACCTCAACATCTCTCTGCAATGGAGGAGCCCAGAACTGGACACAGCACTCAAGGTTGTGGAGTCTCCTTCTGTGAAGCCTTTCCAACTCCCCAAGATGTGCTCCTGTGTGCCCTGCCCTGGCAGGGGGTTGGGCTGGATGAGCTTTCAAGGTCCCCTCCAACCCCCAACCGTCTGCAATCAGCCCAAGCAGGACCCCGCAGTGCTCCAGCCTCCCTCTTACCTTCCACCAGCGTCTTCTTGGCCATGGCAGCAGCGTGGTGCGAGCTGTACTTGAGCAGCGCCAGCTGGGCCTGCCGCCGGTAGGGGCTGGGGTAGAGGGTGAGGGTGAGGAGCCCCTCGGTGAGCCTCCTCAGGGCAGCCTCCAGCTGGCAGCGGGCGAGCGTCTGGGCCAGGCCGTCCAGGCTCAGCTCGCACTTCTCGGTGCTCCTGCAGACCAGGATGGCGCAGCCCTGGCGCACCTCCCGGTTGTGCAGGGTGGCGATGGCCTCCCTGGCGCCGCGTCGGGTGCTGTACTTGGCGTAGGCGAAGCCGCGGTTGAGGCCGCTGAAGGTCATCATCAGGCGGAACTCGTAGAGCTTGCCCACGCTCTGGAAGAGGGGGATCAGCTCGTTCTCGTACATGTCCTGCGGCAGCTTCCCGATGAACACCTCGGTGCCGAAGCGCGGGGGCTGGCCCACCCAGCCTGCGGGCACACAGCCAGACGAGACCCACCTCAGCTCCGTGCCCGCTGAGCATCCCTACCGTGCCAGCGCTCCTGGAGGCCGCTGCGGCGCTGAGACGCTCTTCTGACCTACCTGGCGGGGGGCCGCCGTAGCGCCTCTGCCCGTTAACCTGCACCAGGTTGATGCCAGTTTCCTTCGCCCAGGCAAGCAGGGCCACCTTATTGGCCTGGTTGATATTGTTGGGCCACAGCTGAGGAGGAAGAGGGTCACAGGATGGGTTGGGTTGGAAAGGACCTGAAAGGTTCCAACCCAATGATGTTGGCCCTGGGCTGGGCTAAGAGAGTTTCCAGCCTCTCAACTGGGGACATCCCAACCCCATGAGGCAGCTGGAGATGGAACAAAGCTAGAAATGGGTAGGAAGAAGTTCTTCAGCACAAAGGTGGCAGGACTCTGGAACAGGCTGCCCAGGGAGGTGGTGGAAACCTCGTGGAGGTGTTTAAAGCCAGGCTGAATGAGGCTCTGGGCAGCCTGATCTAGTGCGAGGTGTCCCTGCCCATAGCAGGGGGTTGGAACTGGATGATCCTTGTGGTCCTTTCCAGCCCTGACTGATTCTACAGTCACAGATGGGTTGGGTTGGATAGGACCTCAAAGGTCATCTTGTTCCAACCCAACAACACTGGCTCTGGTCTGGGCAAAGAGAGTTTCCAGCCTCCCAGGCAGGGACATGCCAAGCCAAGGAGGCAGCTGCAAGGGCTAGCAGCAGTCAGTCGGTGGAGGAGGAAATGTTCAGCCCCAGAACCCTCAGGAAACCTGAGGAACCTCCCAGCACTGCACCCCAAGGACGCCCCCGGCCGCTGCCCCCAGCCTGCTGCAGCATCTTCAGCAGAGCACCAGGACCCCAACAGCTCCTCCAAGGGCCCCGGCAAGGGCTTTCAAAGCCCTGGCGCAGGCGGCAGCTGGTCGGTGCTGCAAGAAGGCTCTAGAGCAGAGCCAGGGTGACCGCCGGGGCACCAGAGGGCACCCAGAGCAGCCAACAGCCTTGCACCGGCATCGCTCCAGGGCTTGCGAGGGCATCGAGGCGGCTCGGCGCGGTCCGTGCTGCAAGGGCAGCAGAGTTTAGCACACGAAGCCTGCGGAAGCTCCGCGGGGCTGCGGAGCTGCACCCTGCGGCGAACCCCAGCCCAGCCTGGCGGCGCCTTGGGCCCCGCAGCGCCGGCAGCCGCCGCAGGGGCTGGCACCTTCCTTATCCCCGGGGAGTCCACCTGCGCCGGAGCCCGGGAAACGCCCTGGGCACATGGGCAGCCCGTGGAAGGGCCCCGGGGAGCCCAGGCAGGCACAGACAAAGCCTGGGGCCGTGGGCTCCGCCGCCACCGGGCCGCGGCATGGCCCTGCCGCCGGCAGCGAGGCTCCGCGGAGAGGCAGAACCGAGGTAAGGCCTCAGCCCCCGGCCACGAGGCGCTAACGAGGCGCCACTGCCAGTCCCCGGGCACCGGAGGGAAGCTCAGGGGGTTGGAACTGGATGATCCGCCGGGCGCGGGGCAGCGGCCTCAGGCCGGGCCCAGGCCTGGGCCTAGGCTTGGGAACGGGGCCTGGCTGGGCCCCGCCGCTGCCCTCCGGGGCGAGGCCACGCACCGAGACTGGACTCGGGTGCCCGCTCGACGGCCGCCTCCGTGAGACCCCCAGCCCCAGGTCCTCCTCGCCGCCCCGGGGCTGCCCATGTCGGCCCAGCCCCGGCCACGCCGTTTCCCGCCAGGCCACCACTTACCGCCGGCTCCATCGCCGCTCCTCCCGCCCTTGCTCGGCCCCCGGACGGGCTCTGGAAGGTTCCAGCGGCCCCGCTCCGCCCCTCGGGCCGCCGCTGCTCCGCCCCGGGCTGGGCAGGGGGCACAGGACGGCGGCGACCGCGCCCGGCGCTGGGGGTCGCCGGTGCGACACCGGTGCGGGGTGAGGGCAGCCGGGAGGCGGCGAAGGGAGCTCCGGGCTGGCTGGTGGGAACTTGCCCTGCACTCAGAATGGGTTGGGTTGGAAGAGACCTTTCAGCAGTGCCAGGGCAGCACCAGCCCCTGGCGCACAGCACCACAGCTGCGCAGCTATGCAAAGCCCCCAGGGCTGGGGACTGCGTTGTCCCGGGCCAGGCTTGGACAACCCTCAAGGGGAAGAAATAATTCCTTGTGTCTAACCCAGACCTGCCCTTGCGGACCCTGAGGCCATTTCCTCTTCTCCTCTTGTTACCTGGGAGAAGAGACCAACCCAGACCTGGCTCCAGCCTCCTCTCAGGGAGCAATGAGGTCTCCCTCAGCCTCCTCTTCTCCACACCGACTCCCCCAGCTCCATCAACTGCTCCTCCCCAGCCCTGTTCTCCAGACCCTCCCCCAGCTTCAGTGCCCTCCTTTGGACCCGCTCCAGCCCCTCAATGCCCTTCTTGGAGCGAGAAGCCCAAAACCGACCCCCAGATTTGAGCTGTGGCCTTCCCCCTGCCCAGTTCGGGGCACAATCCCTGCCCTGCTCTTGCTGCCCACACACATGGTGGAGGAGTCGAATGTGGAGGTCAGAAAGCACCACAGGCCTGTAGGCACCTAGAGCATGACAGCTGCAGAAAGGTCTGCTGTGACACTGACAAAGGTGGGCAGCCCTCAGAGCAGCCAAGCGGTGACAGGAGCCAGAGGCGCAGGGGGACACATTTATTGTTTCTGGAGCCTTTCCCTGTGGTCGGGATAAGGTCAGCCCCCAGCCCGCGGCCGCAGCAGGGACAAGGGGGGAGGCTGATTCCAAGTGACAGGAACGAGAAGCTGCAGCCAAGCCCCCGGGGGCCTCTGCGTGGCACCGCGGCCAGGAGGCCACTTGGCAAACATCACTGCAGCCTGGGACACGGCGCAGGAGCTGCTGCTGTGGCCTCTCTGCTCCCACCAGGGAAGGGAGGGCACCAGACAAGAATAAATAGAGCTGCCCGAGGCCACCTGCTGCTGCTGGCCTGGAGAAGGCACTGACAGGAGGCAGCTGTCAGCCAGGATCCACCAAAGCAGGAGATGTGTCCAGGGGGGCTTCAGGGCTGGCTCGTTCGCATCCTGATCTCCTCCACCAGGCTCTCCCTGCCAACGTTGACCTGCGTGGAGGGGGCACAAAGTTGCTTGGGTGCAGCACGAGCAGCTCGGTGGGGCCCCCTCTGCTCCAGGAAGGAAGGCCCTGCCCTGCAGCCATGGCTCCATGGTGCTGGCCCCAGCCCCTTCACCACACGGACTGAGCTGAAGCTGACAGAACAAGCCCCTGCCTTGCTTTCCTGCCCCAGAGCCATGCCCTTCCGCCTCTGTCCCACTGGTCCCAAAGCCAAGGCCAGTGCCCTGAACAGCACTGGGCCTGCTCATGCCAAGAGGGCACCTCCAGGACCTTCAGCAACGGTCCTCTGCCCTGGACAGAGGGTACAGCCCCTGGATCTACCCTCCATGCTCCAAGGCTCGAGCTGAGGAGCAGCAGGGAGTTCAAGGAGGCTGTCATGGTGGGGAGCTCTGCAGAGCTGGAGACAAAGGTGCTCCACAGCTCCAGGAACCTGCGTGGGCTGAGGAACAGGACCGTGGGGTCTTAATGGCTCTGGAGAGGGGCAGCCAGGGCAGTCCTGAGAAGCTGTTGGGGGGGGAGCTTGGTGGCACCCTGACAGCAGGGCACAAGCTCCACAGCAGGTCAAGAGGGGCTGAGGAGATCCACGTCACCCAGTCTCCAGCAGTGCACCCACAAGGCCACCCCCATCCACCCACAGCCCTCACCACGAGTCAGGCAGCCCACGCTGCCCTGCCCCCCCCATCACAGCTTCCCTGCGGGCAGCAGCTTTGCTAAGCCTTGGAGGCCTCCTCCCCTCAGGCACGGAAGTGTTTGGCTGACTCTGATCTCCCTCCTGGCCACCAAACCCGGGTGGCAAAGCCGCCTTGCCATGTACAAGCTGATGGCACTGCTGCAGAGGGGGGCACAGAGGGCTCTGGAGGAGACTGGCCTGAGCTGGGGTGCTGGCTCAGCTGTGCCAGCCTGGGGGCCTCACCTCCTCCCGCGTTGCCACCACCCGCAGCTTGACGACTCCATCCTTCAGCTCCTGCTCGCCCACGATGGCCACCAGTGGGATGCCACTGTCCTCGCAGTACTGCAGCTGGTTCAGCAGCTTGGGGTTCTTCTTGTAGAGCACTTCTGCCTGCACAGGAGGGGAGCAGAACAGGGCACCATCAGCACCACTGCCCTGCTTCTGGGCAACCCCTTCTGTGAGGGGTGTGGGGGTGGAGAGAGGATGAGCTGATGGAGGTGAGGAGTAATGATGGGATCAGAATCCTGGGGGATGGAAGAGACCTTTCAGCTCATGGAGCCCAAGCCTTAGCCCAGCACTGCCAGGGCACCACCAGTCCATGGCACTCAGCACCACAGCTACACAGCTTTGAAAGCCTCCAGGGATGGCAACTCCACCTCTGTCCCAGGCAGCCTGGGCCAGGGCTTGGCAACCCTCAAGGGGAAGAAATTGCTCCTCATGGCCAATCTGAACCTCCCTGGCACACTTCCAGGCCATTGCCTCTCCTTCTATCACCTGAGACCAGGGAGCAGAGCCCAACCCCCACCTCTCTGCAGCCTCCCCTCAGGGAGCTGTAGAGAGGAATGAGGTCTCCCTCAGCTGCTCCTCCCCAGCCCTCTTCTCCAGACCCTTCCCCAGCTTTGGTGCCCTTCTCTGGACCTGCTCCAGCCCCTCAATGTCCAGTGTGAGTAGCCCACTTGGGAGTGAGGAGCTCAAAACTGACCCCAGGATTTGAGATGTGGCCTCCCCAGTTCCCAGCTCAGGGGCACAATCCCTGCCCTGCCCCTGCTGCTCACACCATTGATGCTCCAAGCCAGGCTGCTGGTGCCCTTCTTGGCCAGCTGGGCACATCCTGGCTCATCTTCAGCTGCTGGCACCCAGCAGCCTCCAGATCTTCTCCCACCAGGCAGTTTCCAGCCACTCTGCCCCAGCCTGAAGCCTTCCTGGGGCTGCTGTGCCCCAAGGGCAGGACCTAGCCCTTGGCCTTGTTGAACCTCACCCCATGGGCTTTGGCCCATGGGTCCAGCCCGGCCAGGCCCTGACCCCTCAGCAGACCAACACTGCCAGCCAGCCTGGTGTCAGCTGCACACTGCTTGAGGATGCCTCCATCCCCTCATGCAGGTCACTGAAGAAGACATCAGACAGAACTGAGCCAGCACTGAGCCCAGAGGCACTCCCAGAGCCTGGAAAAGCAGCAGCTATTAGCTTCTGTCTGTGTCCAGCCAGGAGCTCGGAGGTCTCTACAGGCTCAGGAGGCCAGCACAGCACCAGGCATTGTCCTCCTCACAGTCATCGAGGGCCTCTGCCTGCAGCAGACACACAGCAGGGCCCTGCCTCACAGCCTGCCCCTGGCAAAACTCCCAGCCCCTCCCGGCCGCCTCTCCCTCCTCACTCCATGCTGTTCTGCAGTGTCCCATGGGAATCTGTCCTGGGATGGCAGACACAGAGCAGCCCCGACCCAGCCCTTCACCCACAACACTTCCATGTGTGAGGGAGGCTCCACTCAGGAAGGCTTCTGCAGCTCACCCTCTGTAGGACCCTCCCCTCCCACAGGAAAGGCAGAGCTGGTCCCTTCCTGGCACGGAGGGCACCAGGCAGCCCCTGCCTTTGCCCCTGCCTGCTGATACCTTGATTCCAGCATCCCACAGCTCACTGACGAGCTTCAGCCGCTCCTCAAGGAGCTTCTTCTGGGCAGAGGCCACCAGCACCTGTGTCTCTGTTGTCCTGATCTTCTCCTCAGAGGCCTAGAGAGGAGACAAGACTCAGATAATGCCTTGGACACACAGAGATATGAGACTCTATGAGCAGGATGGGTCACCAGCCCAGGCCCAGCAGTTCAGAGCTGAAGCTGCTCAGTGGGCTGCAGGGCATCAAGTCAGGAGAGGCAGCAAAGCCCCCCAGAGCCCATCCTGGAGCAGCAGCTCAGCCTCTGCAGTGGCTCCACCATGGTGGCTGAACCTTACACTGCAGGATGTGCTGAGAACGAGCAATTTCCCCACCAGCTTCTGCCTGCTGACTGCTCCTCCACACCCAAGGACACCCCAGAGGCCCAGGAGCAGCAAGCCCTGCAGAAGCTGGGCAGAGGCAGCTGCCTGCTGCTCTGCAGTGGAGCTGGCAGCTCTGGGTTGGATGAGCAGCAAGCTGAGGACATTCAAATTGGCATCCTCCTGCCACTGCTGGTGCTGAAGGGCCTTTGAAAGGTCACCTGGGCAGGAACCAACCTGAGCAGCACTGGAAGGTGCGTGGGGGGAAGAACTCAGTTTCTAGGCAGAAATCCTGTCTGTGCCTGGCTGCCAAGAGAGAAGTCCCCACAGAGGCCTCCGGGGGAGGGAAGTGTGCAGCATGGGAGCCTGCAGACTATCACAGCCACTGGCTGGCATGGAGGGAGGAGAACAGGACTTTGGCAACCCCCCTGAAGCCATCCCCTCCTTGCCTGCACTCTGCAGTGCCTTGGGCAGCAGACAAGACCTGGGAGGTTGCGTTCCCCTTGCCGAGGAGGACATGGGGGTTGCACAGATGCCCAATGTGTGGGGAACACAAAGACCTCTGACCTGGGCACCTGGTACTGCTGAGGAGGAAAGTGCCCCCTCCATGGCTGCAGCTGAGGGCTGCTGGCAGAGGGCTCCTGGTTCCCAGCCCTGCTGGAGGGCACAGAAGCTGCCTGCTGGGCAAAGGCTGCAGCAAGGAACAGCCACTTCAGCACCTGCTGGCCCAGGGGCACGTGGGGAGGGTGGAAATCCTTGCTCCACCTCCGTGCTCAGCTGAGCCCCCCCAGCACCCACCTCCAGCCTCTGCTCCAGGATGGAGAAGATGCGCTCGATGCCGATGCTGACCCCCACGCAGGGCACCCTGCGGCCCTTGGGGTCAAACATGCCCACCAGCCCATCGTAGCGCCCGCCGCCAGCCACGCTGCCCACGCCCAGGGGCTCCTCCCCGGGCTGCCTCTCCTGCTGCAGCAGCACAGCCTCGTAGATCACCCCTGTGTAATAGTCCAGGCCCCGCGCCAGGCTCAGGTCGAAGCGCACCTGTGGGACACGAGGGTGGCTCCAGCACTGGGAGGGGCTCGCCAGGGCTGCCCACCAGGACTGCCCTCCTGCCAGCCCGCCCACCAGGGCTGCCCACCCACTCACCTGCCCGCCAAGGCTGCCCACCTATCCGCCAGGGCTGCCACTCACCTGCCTACCTACCCACCAGGGCTGCCCACCTGCCCTCCAGGGCTGCCCACCCACCCACCTGCCCGCCAGGGCAGTGCCCTCCCGCCCCCGCGGCTCCTCACCTTGCCGGCGATGCCAAACAGGGTCAGGTACTCGAAGAGCAGCTTCATGTCCCCCAGCCCCTCCTTGGCCTGCTTGTTCTGGGACAGCTTCGGGTCCTGCAGGAGCTGCTCGATCAGCTCCAGGCCACCTGCAGGCAGGAGCCGTGGCTCGGGGCTGCGGCGGCCCCAAGGGCAGGCCTGGGCAGCTCCCTCTGGGGCTGCCACTGCTCCGGCTGCGGCCCGGGGCGGGCCAGGGCCAGGGGCAGGGGGCACAGCGCTCACCCTGCAGCCGGACGTAGTCCCCGATGCGATCGGCGGCCTCGGGGCACAGCTCCTTCTCTGCCACCATCTCGCTCCTCACCTCCTCCCATGCCATCTGCCAGGGCACAGCCACGTCAGACTCTGCGCCACGGACGAGGTCTCTCCTGGCAAAGCTCTCTGGTGGCCCTGCCCGGTGCAGCTGAACAGACTCCTCCTGCCCTCAGCAGGCCTTGGCGTGGCTGAACCCCCTCAGTGCCAGCAGGATGAAGGGTGTGGGAGAAGCAGCAGCCCCACAGCATGGTCCTGGGGGCACACCTCCAGCCCTCGGTCCTCTGCAGGTCTCTTTGCATGCCCAGCCCTCGGCAAAGCCTCAGGACAGATGCTTTGTGTCCTGCTTCTGCTCTGAATGGAAGAGCAGTGCTGGGAAGGCATCGACCCTGGGAGGTGTCCTGCTGCTGTGCTGGGCCTGCTTAGCTCCTTGGCCACCAGCAGCAGCCAGGGGAGAGCTGCTCCTGCCTGCCACCTGCAAAGGGGTGAGGATGTGGCCCAGGTGGTGCAGAATCACAGCAGGCTGCAGCTTCCCCACTGCCCAAAGCGGGAAGAGCTGCAGCGTGGATCACATCCAGCTGCAGTGAGGTAGGTCAGAGGGTTTCAGCAGGAAGGCAAATCTCCTGCTCCAGAGCAGCCCCTGCCTGCCACCCTGCTGCAGTCCATGCAGGCACAGCCTCAAACCCTTCACCCGAGCCACGGCTTGGCCGCAGAGCTTACATCACCTGACACAACCTGGTGCACTCAAAAAGGCTTTTCAAAGCCCTGCCTGAGCCCAGGGTAGGTTCTCCTGCTCCTGGTTCACAGGCAGCAGCACCTTCAGAAGGCCAAGGTCTGGAATGCTCAACCTCCTCTGAGAGCACTTTCCCTGTGGGACCTACCCTAGGTGACCCTGCTCTGGCAGTGGGGGCAGGGCTGGATGATCTCCAGTCTCTTCCACCCCTAACATTCTTGGGGGCTGCATATGAAGCAAGCAGAGGATTCAGCTCCCCTGCGGCACTGCGGTGCCCTGCGCACCTCCTCCAGAGGGGGAACCAGAATGGCTCAGCAGCAGCTTCCAACCAGTTCTCATGGACCCTGGGTAGAGCAGCCCAGAGGGACAGAGACTCCCTGAGCCTCCAGCAGCAGCTGCTGCAGCCCCTGGCTCCATACCTTGTCCAGCTTGTCCACGCTGGAGCAGATGCTGCGGAACTTGGGGTCCGGAACGCCGCAGACTGCGAACATCCCATCCAGGATGCGGCGGTCGTTGACCTGGGGAGAAGAAGCAAGGCCTGAGGTCAGCTTTGGGTCCCTCACTCCAGGAAGGACGTTGAGGAGCTGGAGCAGCTCCAGAGGACAACAAAGCTTGGGGAGGGTCTGGAGAACAGGGCTGGAGAGGAGCAGCTAAGGGAGCTGGGGGGTTGGGCCTGGAGGAGAGTAGGGAGGCTCTGCAGAGGGACCTGGCCAGGCTGAGGACAGTGGGGTGAGGTTCAGCAAGGCCAAGGGCTGGGTCTTGCCCTTGGGGCACAATGTCAGGAAGGCTCCAGGCCTGGGGCACTGTGCCTAGAAAGTGCCCAGCAGAGAAGGATTTGGGAGTAAGCTGACTGATAGCAGTTGACAAGGAGCCAGAGTGTGCCCAGGTGGACAAGAAGGACACCAACAGCCTGTCCTGGAGCAGCAGGAGCAGGGCAGAGCAGAGATTGTACCCCTGGAGTGGGCACTGGGTAGGCTGCACTTTGAATCCTGGGTTCAGTCTTGGGTTCCTCACTCCCAGAAAGACACTGAGGGGCTGGAGCAGGTTCAGAGAAGGGCACCAAAGCTGAGGAAGGGTCTGGAAAACAGGGCTGGGGAGGAGCAGTTGAGGGAGCTGGTGGGGGTTGAAGAGGAGGCTCCAGGCACACCTTCTGGTGGCCTTCCAGTATCTAAAGGGGTGGAGCAGAAAGCTGGGGACAGAGTTCTGAGCAGGGCCTGCTGTGACAGTGTAAGGGGAAATGGTTTGAACTAGAAGGAGGAGATTCAGACTGGATGGAAGAGATGTCTGATGCTGAGGGTGGTGAGACCCTGGCCCGGGTTGCCCAGAGAGGTGGGAGCTGCCCCATTCCAGGTGGGGAGGGGGCGAGGGACAGACCCCTGAACAACCTGCTGTGAGTGCAGCTGTCCCTGCTGAGTGCAGGGGGTTGCCTTGGCTGACCTCTGAAGTTCCCTTCCAACACAAACCACTCTGCAGCACACAGACTGTGGCAGGCAGAGAGGTTGGGAACACCTCCTGGAGCAGGCCTCGGTGGGCAGCCGAGCGCAAGAGCAGAGGAACGAAGCCCACTGCTTCCCAGCATGGCACAGAGCAAGCTGCCCAGCCTCACCTTGATGAGGAAGTCCCCAAGCTGGAGGTCGCTCAGGATCTCGTGCACGATCTTCAGGCACTCAGCGTCGGGGATCATGGGATCGAACTGCCCAGCGATGTCGAAGTCCTGGGCACAGCAAGGGGCACTCAGCGGCACAGACCCAGCCCTGCCCTCCAGCTGGGCTCCCAGCAGCGACAGAAACGGGCTGCAGGGCAGCACCAGCCCTCAGACAGAGGAGCCAGAGGGCACAGGAGGTGGGCGAGGAGCCTGTGCTTTGTGA
Organism: Tricholaema leucomelas; assembly: GCA_013400475.1. Classification (NCBI taxonomy): domain Eukaryota; kingdom Metazoa; phylum Chordata; class Aves; order Piciformes; family Lybiidae; genus Tricholaema lacrymosa; species Tricholaema leucomelas. The sequence goes on along the minus strand of WAAF01004277.1, from coordinate 124,655 downwards.
CAGGCAGCAGTGCACTGAGCCTGGGCACTGCCTGATGGGCACTGCTCGGGAGAAGCTGCTCTGCATCTCCCTGCCCTCTGCTGCTGGGTGGGCAAGAGCTTTTGGGACAACAAGGAGGCAGCAGAGCGAGCAGGAAGACTACAGAACAAAGGAGCCAGGAGGAGGAAAAGGCTCTTGATAGTTAGTGGGCATAACCCAGATTGCAGCCGTTTGGCTTCCATCCTTGGGGTGCTCTGCTCCTCGTGCAGGTGGCAATGAAGCGAAGGAGCAGAGAAGGGCACAGAAGAGATCTCAACAACTGAAGCAAAGTTTCAGCTGCTAAGACAGAGACAGTCTGGTCCCCACCAGACACTGTAGGATGTGGAGCTAAAAGCCAACAGCAGGAACGGCAATGGGCTGGTGGGAGGTGTCCCTGCCCGTGGCACGGGGTTGGCACTGGATGATCTTTAAGGCCTCTTCCAAGCGAAGCCATTCTGTGACTCTACGGAGCCAGGAGTCAGCAAAGCAGGACAGAGACGTGGGGACTGCATGACCAAGCTCCCTGGCACCCCAGCACCCCATGGCACAGCCAGCAGCCACTCTGCTCCTCTCCCACAGCAGGAGGAGTGGATCCTCCTGAGCGTCCCACAGCCACTGCAGGGTACTACAGCCAGGGCACCAAGGCTGGTGAAGGGTCTGGAGAACAGGGCTGGGGAGGAGGGAGTTGGGGGGGGTTGGTGTGGAGCAGAGCAGGCTGAGGGCAAAGCCCATTGCTCTCTGCAGCTCCCCAAGAGGAGGCTGCAGCCAGGTAGGGGTTGGGCTCTGCTCCCTGGTCTCAGGGGATAGGAGAAGCAATGGCCTGGAATTGTGCCAGGGGAGGGTTAGGCGGGACAGGAGGAAAAGTTTCTGTGCTGCAAGAGCAGCCAGGGCTTGGCACAGGCTGCCTAGGGAGGTGGTGGAGTCCCCATGGCCGGAGGTGTTCCAGAACCATGTTCCCAGGGCTGCTGCCAACCCTCAGGGGCTGCCCAGCCAACAGCCCCCTCCACAGTGCCCCTCTGGTGGCCACACTCACACACTGGTAGAACTCCCTGTAGCGGCCCCTGGTCATGGCAGGGTTGTCCCTCCTGTAGACCTTGGCGATGTGGTAGCGCTTGATGTTGGTGATCTTGTTCATGGCCAGGTAGCGGGCGAAGGGCACCTGGGGCAGCGCAGCTAAGGCTGGCAGCAGGCAGGGGTGACCCCACCCAGCTGTCGCTCACAGCCACTGCTGGGCTCTCACTGTCTCCCTGGCACACAGCACAGTGTGGCACACACCCACCCACCCTGCATGCTGGGGTTGGAAGAGACCTCTGGGCACCATCCAGTCCAACCCCCTGCTCCAGCAGGGCATCCACAACAGCTTTGCCCAGCAGCACAATGCCTGGGGTGGGTTGGAAGCTCTCCACAGAAGGACACTCCACAACCTCTCTGGGCAGCCTGTTCCAGGCCTCCAGCACCTTCACAGCAGACAACTTTCTCCTGCTCAGATGGAACCTCCTGGGTGCCAGCTTGTGCCCACTGCCCCTTGGGTGCCCACTTGCCCTGTCCCTGGGCTCCACTGACAAGAGTCTGGCCCCAGTCTCTTGCCCCCACCCTTTAGCCCTTGCTGAGCATTGCTCAGATGCCCTTTGGGGCTGTTCTCCTGCAGGCTCTCAGCCCCAGGGCTCTCAGCCTTTGCTCCTCAGAGCTGCCTCAGGCCCCTCAGCAGCTTTGCAGCCTCCCCTGGACTCTCTCCAGCAGTTCTGTCTCTGCAACTGGGGAGCCCAAAGCTGGACTCAGAACTGTAGCCTCACCAAGGCAGAGAAGATAGGCTGGAGTGTGCCCTGCTGGTCACACTCTTCTTGAGGTGCCCCAGGAGCCCATTTATCTTCTTGGCCACAAGAGCACTCTGCTGGCTCAAGGTTAACAGAGTCCTGGGGCAAAGCAACTGCTCGCAGCCGCTGGGACTTGCCACAGCTCCCCAAGGTCTCCACAGCTGTCAAAGCTATAGCCCACACTTAGGTGTCCCTAGGTGCCTTCCAGCAGCAGCTTAGGCTGGATCTCAGCTCTCCTGCAGCCTGGGCACCCCGGGAGCCTCAGCTGGATGCCCTGTTCTAGAAGCAGCCCCTCAGGCCTTCCTCAGCTCCACACACAAGCATGAGCACAGCACACAGGAGCAACATGCAGTAATCAACCGAGCGAGACTCCTGCTCCCACCCTCTCTGTGGGCACAGACTCAGAGGCACAAGTTTGAGCTCCCTCCTCCTCCTCCCTGCCCTCTGGACAGGCTGGGCAGGGAGAGCCCTCAGCAGGGGCTGCGGCAGGATACAGTCAGGTCGTAGCGCAGGGACAGCAGCTCCCCGCCCTGGTCCTTCAGGTCGTAGATCAGCTTCGAGTCCTCTCCATACTTCCCTGTCAGGGTCTCCTACAGCAGAAGGACAGAGAGCTCCTGCAGGGAGAGGGCCCAGAGCCCCTGCAGGGAGAAGGCACAGACCCACCTGCAGGGAGAGGGCCCAAAGCCACCTGCAGGGAGAGGGCCGTGCAGAGGGACAGAAAGCACCTTCAAGGACAGGGCAGAGGGACAGAGAGCAGCCTTCAGGGAAGGGGCAGAGAGCAACTTTCAGGGACAGTGCACAGGGACAGAGAGCAACCTTCTGGGACAGGCCATCAGACCTGAACCACAGAGTATGAGGGGAGGATGGGAGGAGCCCTGGGAGAGTGAAGCAGAGCCCTTCCCCAGGGCAGCAGCAGCTGAGCCCTGTGCCCTCACTCACCTTCAGCTCAAACACTGGCGTGTCGATGACCTCCGCCCCGTGGCGCTTGAAGCAGGAGATGATGGCGTTGAAGACCTTCTCCCTGATGGCCATCTGCTTGGGGCTGTAGTCTCGAGTGCCCTGGGGTAAGGAGCACAGGGCACAGCTGGTTAGGAGTAGGGACACCTCTCTAGAATAGGTCACTCAAGGCCTCATCCAACCTGGTCCTGAACACCTCCAGGGAGATTCTGGAGCACAGAAGCACCGAATGTGATCTTTGATCATGTTCGGTGCTTCTGTGCTCCACAATCTCCCTGGACAACCTGTGCCAGTGTCTCATCACCCTCAACCTGTGCCAGTGTCTCACCACCCTCCCTGTAAAGAACTTCCCAACATCCACTCTCAGTCTCCCCTCTGCCAGTTCAAACCCATTCCTCCTCATCCTGTCATTACAAGACCTTGTCAATAGTCCCTTCCCAGCCCTCCTGTAGGCTCCCTTCAGATCCCGGAAGATCTTCAGCAGTAATACAGATTGAGGTACCCTCAGCAGGGGTGCAGATGCCACCCCGAGCTGAGTGGTGCAGTGCTGAGCTGGCCTCACTTAGGCTGCATGGGAGCAGGAAAGACATGAGCTTATACCAATGTGGTACACAGGAGGTCAATCTGTTCACTGGAGCTAAGTGTGCTGCTTGTATCGTGGAGTTCAGCACAGGGGTGTGGGTAATTCTGATAGGCTCAGACAGGCCCAGTATGGGCTGTCCACACACATAGAGGCAGACCTGACCAACTACCCCCCTTAATCCCCCTTTGCACAGCTAGCCACAACATTGGCTTGTTCCCAGGGCTGAGCAGCCTGCCGCCTCTTCGAGGTCCCCTTGCACGGCTCAGCTACAGATAGCAGTTAAAGCTTCCCAGCTTCTACCCAAGGCTGCTTTTCTGCAGCTGTGCCTCCTTATCAGAATGACCTAACGTTACCCTGCCTGTTCTTTTCATTTCAGTTCTGCTCAAACCCTGACATCTCCTCCTTTCTATTAAATACTGCAGATCCTACGCTGCTGATCGTAGCTCATACACGTTCTGCTACATATGGTGAAGATACAGTGAGCATCAAGAGAACAACAGGTATATAGCAGAATGACCTAATGTTACCCTGCCTGTTCTTTTCACTTCAGTTCTGCTCAAACCCCAACAGTGCAGGATGGGATGGCTGCCAGCCAGAGGCACCTGGACAGGCTGCAGAGGTGGTTAAGGGGAAACCTCATGAGTGGGCTCAGGAAAACTTCAATATCAATCCAGGCTGGAGGATGTCATCATCAGCTCTGCAGAGGAGGACTTTGGAGGTTGTGCTAGTTTGAGCCTAGCTAGCATGTTTTGGTGAGAAGAACTAGATGATAGGCTGTAAAATGCAAACAATGGTGAGGTCTACTTCCCTCACAGTCTTGCTGGGATGTGTAAAGAAGAAAGGCAAAACAAAGATTACTGCACTTGCTTCTTCTCTTCGCTGGGGAGCTTTGCCTGCTGGGGAGAAGCTGAGGCTGCTGGCTGGACTCCATCTTGCTTTCTAACCTCACCCTCCTTTTGCTTGGCTGCTTCACCTTGCTTTTTAACCCTCTTGGCCGAACCTCCATTCTTCCTTAGGACTGGGGTAAGGTTGAGAGGGGTAGGGGAAGGTGAGGGGTGGTTGAGAGCCCCTCCTGGGGACTCAGGTTTCTGGGAGGGGAATTGTGTTTGTATTACCTTTTTTCCCTTGTCTATTTCTGTCTATAACTGTATATACTGTGAATATCTGCTTGTAAATTGTGCCAGCTGTAAATATAAGCTTCATTCACATTTCCAGAGCCTGCTGAGTCTAGTCTGGGTGATTTCTAAAAGTGTGGGGGGCGGGGGACACCCAAACCATCACAGAGGTGCAGGTGAAGCTGGACAGGAGCCAGCAATGGGCACAGCAGCCAAGAAGGCCAAGGGCAGTCTGGACAGCATCCAAAGCAGCATGGCCAGAGGTGAAGGGATCCTACCCCTCTGCTCTGGGGAGACTTCACTTGCAGGGCTGGGGCCAGCTCTTTGTCTTCCAACACTACAAGGACAAGTCCAGAGGAGATGGAGAGGGTCCAGAGGAGGCCATGGCCAGCAGGGCAAGGGAGGGGATTCTGCCCCTTGGCTCTGCTCTCCTCAGACCCCATCTGCAGTCCTGGGTGCAGTTCTGCAGCCCCCAGCACAAGCAGGCATGGAAGTGTTGGAGCCAGTCCAGAGCAGGCCACCAAGATGCTGAAAGGGCTGCAGCAGCTCTGCTCTGAGCACAGGCTGAGAGAGTTGGGGCTCTGCAGCCTGGAGAGGAGAAGGCTTGGAGGAGACCTTGGAGTGGCCTTGCAGGATCTGAAGGGGGCTCCAGGAGGGCTGGGGAGGGACTATTGACAAGGTCTGGTAATGAGAGGAGGAGGAGGAATGGGTTTGAACTGGCAAAGGGGAGATTGAGAGTGGATGTTAGGAAGAAGATCTTGCCAGTGAAGACAGTGAGACACTGGCACAGGTTGCCCAGGGAGGTTGTGGAGCACAGAATCACCCAGAGGGGTGCAAGGAAGGACAGGGACATCCTGAAGCCGTGGAACAAACAGTAGCTCTGTAATGCCCAAAGTCACCCAGAGAGAAATCCTCTTTCCAGAGTCCGCTGCCAGTCCAGTGTCTACCTGCTGCAGCCTGGGAACTGCTCCCTTGCAGTTATGTCACTGTCAGGAGGTCATTCAGTTACTTGGCTGAGCACCTTCAGGCTCTCAGCGACACAGCCCCCCAGGCCATGAACTGGGCCTCCTGCTCTCATCCTCTAAGCGCTGGTGGTGAAGGGAGGAAGCAGAGCAGGCACCTCCCCACCCCCCACCTGCAGGTCACAGAGCGAGCAGCAGCTTCCAGCAGGACACTGAGGTGGCTGGGAAGCCACCAGCTGCTGCCTTCCTTCCTCTGGCACTGCCAGGGCTGCAGAGTCCTCTCTGCACAGCTCGCAGCAGTGGCACAGCCACACTCAGCAAAGCAGGGCATAAAGGGCACGGCCAAGACCTGAGGCACTTTCCACCTCAGTGCCAACAACACAACCTGCTTTACAGTGAGCAAGATTCAGAACCTACTCAGCACCACAGCTGGAGGCACAGCTGGACTGTGGTCACTTGCTAGTAATGAAGCATTGATGGTCCCCAAGATCTCAGCACACACTGCACTACCCTCAGGGGCCTGGAGAGTCAAAAGGAACCCCTGAGGGAAGGGTCCCTCTGCAAGAGGACACAAAACTATCAGTAGCTGCCAGACCTACTCAGGAAATGGAGTTCCCCACCCCACAGAGCAGAACCAGATCAGAAGCCAGGAGACCTTTCTTGCTCCTCACATTCAGATAGTGCTGAACACTCCTGGCAAGCACTGCCAGGCAGCAGCTGGGTTCCTACAGCTGTGATTCCACCACAGTCACACAAGCCCAGACTGGGCTGGTTTGGAAGGCACTTCTTGAGCTCGTGCAGTCCAAGCCCCCTGCAGCCACAAGGGACATCTGCAACTAGAGTAGGTTGCTCCCAGCCCCAGAGAACCTGTCCAGGAATGGTTCCAGGGCTGGGGCATCTCCACCTCTCTGGGCAAGCTGGGCCAGGCTCTCACTGTGCTCAGTGTCAAACATTTCTCCCTTCTCTCTACTCTAAATCTCCCTCTGAATTTTCAACCATCCCTCCTCGTTCTGTCCCAACAGGCCCTGCTCCAAAGTCCATCCCCAGCTTTCTGATCAGCCCCTTTAAGTACAAGGTAGTCTCCTTAAAAGAGAGACCTCCCATGAGAGCCCTACCAAGAGAGCCCTCCAGTGAGCCTTGCACCAGCAGAGCTGCACTTGAGAGCATCTTGTGCTCACTCAAGCCAGCAGCAGCTTCAGCCCAGGTTACCAGCTGGAGGTTAACAGGAACAGCCTGAGGATCCCTGGTGCAGGAGAGACAAGGCCTGCAGGGGTCAACGCTAGAGAAGCTGAAGAGCCCTAACCCTAAACTCACCAGAGCAAGACAGGTCATGACCTTACATCAAAGCTGACACTGGGCAGGTATGACACAGCTTGACCCAAAAAGGGAAGTTTGTTTCCTGACCATTAGCTCTGGTCCCAGAATTATCAGGGTCAGAGGCTGTCAAAAATGATTGCAAAGAGTCACAGACTGCATCAGGCTGGAAGGGACCCTCCAGAGGCACCTTGGCCAAGCCCCTGCAGGCACAGGGACAGCTCCACCCAGGGCAGGCTGCACAGGGACACATCCAGGCTGAGCTTGGATGTCTGCAGGGATGGCCTCAAGCACAGCCCTGGGCAGCCTGTGCCAGGCTCTCCCCACCCTCACTATGCAGAGCTTCCTCCTGATGTCCAACCTAACTCTGCCCTGCTCCAGCTCCAAACCACTGCTCCTTGTCCAATCACTCCAAGCCCTTCTGAGCAGTCCCTCCCCAGTGTGCCTGCAGATTTCCCTCATATATTGAAACACTGCTCTAAGGTCTCCCTGGAGCCCTCTCCATGCTGAACAGCCCCAGCGCTCAGCCTGTTGCCACAGCAGAGGTTCTCCAGCCCTCTAAGCATCTTCTTGGCCTCCTCTAGACTCATTCCAGCAGGTCCATATCTTCCTGGTGCTGGAGCTCAAAGAGCTGGACAGAGCACTGCAGGTGCACTCCCCAGAACAGAGGGGCAGGATCCCCTTTCTCCACCACTGGCCACACTGCTTTGAATGCAGCCCAGGCTGCCCTGGGCCTTCTGGGCTGCAGATGCATTTTCACCCTCACCTCTGCTGCTCAAAGTGAAAATGGAAGCAAAACTGAGAAGAAAGAGAGGCAAGGCCATGCCGAGACTGCACAGAGGTGTGGGGGTGCTGTGTGCCCAGGGCAGCAGGGGGTGCTCACAGAGAGGGGTGCTGGGGCTAGTTACCTTGGGTGTCTTGAGCACAAACTTGTGTTTGCCTTCATCTCCCCCCAGCTGTGCCTTCATCTCCAGCAGTTTTGCCACCTCCTTCGCAATCTGGGGGGGGAAGGAAGGAACTGGGGGTGAGCCCACCCTGCAAACCCAGCCCACGGTCTCCCTCACTCCCTTCAGCCTCAGCACTCGCAGTGCAGCCAGGCTGCCCAGCCCCAACACGCCTGTCAGGCCCAGCCGCCCGCAGCAATCAGAGGGGTACTCACTCTCCATTTCTGCTACTAGCACCGAGACCTCAGCACCTACAACTCCTCCTCCCATCCTCTGAGTCCCCCAATCGCCACCGCCTCCGGTGTTTGCCTGTTCAGTCTCCTCCATCCGACCAGTCCCAGCACCCCCAGGTCCTGCTCCGTGTAGCCTGGCACCAGCAGCCCCCTCCCAATCCTTACACCTCCAGAGCCCTTCTCACCAGTGTAACACCGGCATCACCGCTTCTTGCTCCCACACGCTTCTTCAGCCCCTCCACTGCCCAAACCAGTAACCCCCAGCACCCTCCTGAAGCGCAACGCCCTAGGCCGGCAGCCCCTGCACCGCTGTTCTCAGGTGCCCACAGCACCCTCCCGCTAAGCCCAGCAACCGCACCCACACCTCAGCCACCTTGGCAGCCCTCGCTCCAGTTCAGCACCAACACTCTCAGTTCCCCAAGGCCCCTCTCCCCCGGCGCCTCACCGCCCTCTCCTCACGCCAGCTTCCCTGCCTTCCAGTCGCACCAGCCTGCAGCTCCAGCTCAGGCCGCTCCTCCCCCAGCCCCTCATGACTACCACTCCGTTCTCAGCCCCACCAAACCCTATCGGCGACAGCCGCACCTCATCGGGATCGGCCTTCTCCTGCTTGAGCCTCCGCACCGTCTCCGCCTGCTCCCGCACCGCCGCCTCCTCCGCCATTGCCACCCCACGCCTGCGTTCCGCCCCGGGCCGCGCCTGCGCACTGCGGCGGGACTGAGGCTGCGCCTGCGCACTGCGGGCCCGGCTGTTGCCATGGCAGCAGTCCCGCCCCCTGCGTGCAGCGGCGGGACTGAGGCTGCGCCTGCGCACTGCGGGCCCGGCTGTTGCCATGGCAGCAGACCCGCGCATGCGCACAGCTGGCGGAGAGGCTGCTGCGGCGAGCTCTGTCCCTGGGCGACTGCTCGGCGCGGCCCCGTTCTTGCGCCTGCGCACTGCGGCTCTGTGCGCCGCCGCAGCTGTGCGCGCACGGTCCCGCCACGTTTGTTGCCATGGCAACAGCTATGCGCCTGCGCAGTCTCGGCGCCACTGATGCCATGGCGCATTGAGTCCGTGCCCCGGCAAGGAGCAAGCTGCTCAGGTCGGTGTCTGCTGTGTGGGGAGACGCAGGAAGTCAATCCCATCTTAACATCTCGCACAGGCTTGAGACGTGGGCACAAGATAAACCTCAGGAAGTCCAACGAGGCTAAGTATGAGGTCCTGAATCTGCGTCGGGGCAATGCCAAGCACAAATCCAGGCTGTGAGGAGTGGATTTAGAGGAGGACTTGGGGGGGTGTTAGCTGGTGACAAACTCCCCAGGAGCCAGCACTGGTCGCTGGCAGCCCAGAGCCACAGGTCTGCTTCAGAAGATGTGTGGCCAGCAGGGCAGGGAGGGGATTCTGCCCCTCTGTTCTGCTCTGACCTCACCTGCAGCACTGCCTTCAGCTCTGGTGTCCTCAGCACAAGAAGCACCTGGAGCTGCTGGAGAGGGTCCAGAGGTGGCTGCCAAAATGATAAGGGCAGTGGGGCCAGGCTGGCAGAGTTGTTCCTGTGGAGCCTGGAGCCCTCCAGGGCTGTGTTTCAATATATGAAGGAAATCTACAGGCAGGCTGGGGAGGGACTGTTCAGAGGGGCTTGGAGTGATAGGACAAGGAGCAGTGGTTTGAAGGTGGAGCAGGGCAGAGTTAGACCTCAGAGCAGCCTTTCTGTACCTGAAGGGGCTGCAGGAGAGCTGGGGAGGGAGTTGGGACAAGGGTTTGGAATGCCAGGATGCAGGACAATGGCTTTGAGCTGGGAAAGGGGAGATTGAGAGTGGAAAGGAGGAAGAAATTGTTGAGAGTGGGTAGAGACTGGCACAGGTTGCCCAGAGAGGTTGTGGAGCACAGAATCACAGAACGTGATCCAAGATCATGTTCTGTGCTTCCCAACCTCCCTGGAGGTGCTCAAGGCCAGGCTGGATGAGACCCTGAGCACCCTGTGCTGCTGGGAGGTGTCCCTGCCCCTGACCTTAAGGTCTCTTTCAACCCAAGCCATTCTATGACTGAGTTCCTGAGTGTAGCCTCCTTACCGTGACTGAACCTCCTCCAGTCTCAACCTGTCTCTGACCAGCTCAGTTGTCCCTCACAGGACCTGGTGTCACAGTGCTCAGATGAAGGTCCCAGGGCATTTCTGTGTGTGTGCTTTGGAGGTTTTAATGTAAAAAAATACAGAGTTCTTCACACTCAGCCCTGCTACAGCCTGCCCCTGTGTCCTGTCCCTCCTTGAGCAGGTCCCTGTTCCCCACAGGCCACTGCCACAGCCCAGGCTCCTCAGACAGCATTTGGCCCCAAACTCAACCTCAGAGCCTGGCTACGGGCTGGGGCTGGCCCCTGCAGTCCTTGGAGGACAAGAGGTGGCCTTCCACTGGCACCCTTTGTCCTCAGCCTGCAGGCACCCAACACACCCCACATTCCCCCCACACAACAGCCTGGAGCTCAGGCTGCTCCTGCTTCAGCTGCACTGTCTCCATTCCTGCCAGTGCCACCACCACCTCCTGCAGTGGACAGAGATGGCTGCAGAGGTACAGGAACTGCAAGATCAGCAACCCACAAGCTTGACCCAACCTCCAGAGCAGGTTAACCAGGTTACCCTGGTGACTTCTTTAACCCACTTGCTCCTTCCTGAGCGGATGTCCCCTGCTGGCCCTGCCTCAGCCCAGGCAGATGAGTGGATGGTGATCAGACCTCAGTGGTAGGTGCATGGCTAAGGGTGCTGGAGGGTCCCACTTGGACAGCAGCTCAGCCAAGCAGCTCTGGCTAGGGCAGTCCTAGGGCTGCAGCCTTCTTCTGATCTCATCCACAAGCTTTTCTCTTGGGATGTCAACCTACAAAGCAAACAGAGAGAGAGGTAGCAGCACTGGAACCCTAAGGAGCCTGTGCCTGGCATAAGAATCCCTCAAACCCTGTGTGGTGCTCAGCAGTGCTTGGTGACCCCAAATCAGGCCTGACAAATTTAGTGGCTTTTTATGATGAGGTCACAGCAGCAGTGCACAAGGGAAGGGCAACTGAAGGCATCTGCCTGGACCTGAGCAAGGCTTCTGACTCTGTCCCAGAGGACATCCTGGTCACCCAACTGGAAACAGACTGGATGGATGGGGCACTGCTGGGTAAGGAATGGGCTGGATGGTGGCATGCAGAGAGTGGTGATCAAGGGCACAATGTCCACCTGCAGACCAGTGCCAAGTGGCTCCCTCAGGAGTCATTGCTGGGCCCAGTGCTGTTTGACATCTGTGTCAGTGACATGCACAGAGGAATCGGTGCAGCCTCAGCAAGGCTGCAGCTGGCACCAAGCTGTGTGGCACAGGCACTTGGTAGAGGGCAGGGATCCATCCAGAGGGACCTGGACAGGCTGCAGAGCTGTGCCCAGGCCAACCTCAGGACATTCAACAAGGCCAAGTATAAGGTCCTGTACCTGGGTGGGTGCAGTCCCAAGCACAGCTCCAGGCTGGGTGGGGAACGGCTGAGAGCAGCCCTGAGGAGCAGGCCCTGGGGGTCTGGGGTGGTGAAAAGCTCCACAGGAGCCTGCAGTGTGAGTGCAGCCCAGACAGCAACCCTGTGCTGGGCTGCAGCAAGAGCAGTGTGGGCACAGGGCAAGGGAGGGGATTCTGCCCCTTGGCTCTGCTCTCCTCAGACCCCACCTGCAGTCCTGGGTGCAGTTCTGGAGCCCCCAGCACAAGCAGGACATGGAAGTGTTGGAGCCAGTCCAGAGCAGGCCACCAAGATGCTGAGAGGGCTGCAGCAGCTCTGCTCTGAGGACAGGCTGAGAGAGTTGGGGCTCTGCAGCCTGGAGAGGAGAAGGCTTGGAGGAGACCTTGGAGTGGCCTTGCAGGATCTGAAGGGGGCTCCAGGAGGGCTGGGGAGGGACTATTGACAAGGTCTGGTAATGAGAGGAGGAGGAGGAGGAATAGGTTCGAACAGGCAGAGAGGAGACTGAACTGGATATGAGGAAGAAGTTCTTGCCAGTGAGGGTGGTGGGACACTGGCACAGGTTGCCCAGGGAGGTTGTGGAGCACAGAAGCACCGAATGTGATTGAAGATCTTTGATCACATTCTGTGCTTCACAACCTCCCTGGACGTGTTCAAGGCCAGGTTGGATGAGGCCTTGAGTGACCTGTTCTAGTGGGAGATGTCCCTGCCTGTGGCAGGGGGTTGGAACTGGATGAGCTTTGAGGTCCTTTCCAAACTAAACCATTCTATGATTTTGTGGTTCTTTAATTGTCCTCTTTTGGCCCTGGCTTCCTCCCTTCTGGCTCTAGGCCAGACCTGCTCCTTGCAGGTGCATTAGCAACAGGAAGAGATCAGCTCTGTGCGGGCAGGACAGTGCCACTTCAGCTGTGCCAAGAAGAGGCCTGGAGCTGACACAGCTCCTCCTCTCTACACCTGTTATGGAAATTGGGGATGCTACCAGGTGCAGAAAGGGACAACAACGTTTTGACCCCCAAAGATTTGGACTGACCCTGCGAGACGCTGCCAGGTCCAAGGGTGGTGATACCTCACCAGCTGCTGCAGAGCAGCTACACAGAGGAGGACCCTGAAGTCCTGGTGGACATGGGACAGCAAAGTGCCTTGGTGGCCAAGACCAATGGTACACTTCATAGAATCACAGAATCCAGCAGGTTGGCAGAGAGCTCCAAGCTCACCCAGCCCAACCTAGCACCCAGCCCTGCCCAACCAACCAGACCATGGCACTAAGTGCCCCAGCCAGGCTTGNCATCTCTCTGCAATTCAGGAGCCCAGAACTGGACACAGCACTCAAGGGGTGGCCTGAGCAGTGCCGAGGACAGAGGCAGAAGAACCTCCCTTGTCCTGCTGCCCACACTGCTCCTGAGCCAGCCCAGGATGCCACTGGCTCTGCTGCCCACCTGGGCACTCTGCTGCCTCCTCTTCAGCTCCTCTCTCCCAGCACCCCCAGGGCCCTCTCTGCCTGGCTGCACTCAGAAGAGTGTGGCCAGCACTTCAAAAGAGCTTCTCCTCCCCTTCTACTCAGCCCTAGTTAGGCCACATCTGGAATGTTGTGTCCAGTTCCAGGATCTGCAGTTCAAGAGGGGCAGGGATCTGCTGGAGAGAGTCCAATGGAGGCTGTGAGGATGATGAAAGGACTGGAACATGTGTGTGATGAGGAAAGGCTGATGGGGCTGTTATGCCTGGAGAGGAGAAGGCTTAGAGGGGATCTTATTGATGTCTCTAAATATGAGGGGTGGGTGTCAGGCTGAAGGTGCCAAGCTCTGTCTGGTGGGGCCCAGTGACAGGACAAGAACAGCAGGTGCAAGCTGAAACCCAGAAGGTTCCACCTCAACATGAGGAGAAATTTCTTTGGTGTGAGGGTGCTGGAGGCCTGGAGCAGGCTGCCCAGGGAGGTTGTGGAGTCTCCTCCTCTGGAGACTTTCAAGACCCAGCTGGATGCATTCCTGTGTGCCCTGCCCTGGGTGCCCCTGCTCTGGGGACTGGATGATCTCTGTAGGTCCCTTCCAGCCTCTACCACGCTGTGATGCACTACAGGCCCCCCAAAGCAACAACATCACCCAGAACCTTTCAGCCTCCCCCAGGCCTTGGCAGCAGCCCCCACGCCCGCTGTAGTGCCCATCCTCACCTCCACTCGCGTCCTGACGTCTCGCAGCTTGACAACTCCACCTGCCAGCTCCTGCTCTCCTACAATGGCAGCCAGGGGGATGCCTGAGTTCTCACAGTACTGCAGCTGCTTCAGCAGCTTGGGGTCCTTCTTGTACAGCATCTCTGCCTGACAGGGAGGGACAAAGCTGAGTCATTAACTCAAGATTTGCTCCCACTTATCTCACAGCAAAGCAGCCAGCACCAAAACCCAGCCCGAAACTCTGCCTCCTTGTTCCTGCAGCAAGGCTTTGCCTGTAGAGCTCTCAGCTTTCCTCCTTTTCTGCCCCTGAGATCTCAGGCAGGTCCTGATCTTGAAGAGGCCAAAACTCATGGAGCAGGTCTTGATATGCTTCACAGAATGGCTCAGGCTGGAAGGGACCTCAGAGATCATCTGCTCCAACCTCCCCACCACGGGCAGGGATGCTTTGGTTGCTCAAGGCCTCATCCAGCCTGGCCTTCAGCACCTCCAGGGAAGCAGCATCCACAGCTTTCCTGGGCAGCCTTTTCCAGACTCTCACCACTCCCATACTGCAGAACTTCTTCCTCAGCTCCAGTCTAACCCTGCTCTTCCTCAGCTTCAAACCATTCCCCCTTGCCCTGTCTCTAGACACCCTCATGAGAAGTCCCTCTGCAGCCTTCCTGGAGGATCCCTTCAGGTACTGTCAAGCAGCAGTAAGGTCCCCCTGGAGCCTTCTCTTCTCCAGACTGAGCATCCCCCAGCTCCCTGAGCCTGTCCTCACAGCAGAGCTGCTCCAGGCCTTGCTCCAGGGGCTTCAGCCCAGCCCCTTCATGTCCCTCCAGGCTGTGCCCCTCTCACCCACAGCACAGCCAAGGCCAAGCCCTTCCTTTACCTTAATCCCTGCATCCCACAGCTCAGAGATGAGCCTCAGCCTGGCTGGCAGCAGGTGTCTGTGAGGTGTAGCCACCAGCACCTGGGTCTCAGTCGCCCGAATCTTCTCACCAGAAGCCTGCAGGGACAGACACACTTCTGGGCTCTGAGGCAAGCTGCAGCTCCCAAGCAAAGCTCAGCTCTGAAGGACTTTCAGACCTTCACACAGCTCCCAAACCCAGCCCACTTGAAAGCTACCCAGCACCACACACTGAGCATCACCCAGCAAGGTGGCCCATCCAGAAACAAAGGAAGTGCAGAGGGGACACAGCCTGGACACAAGCCCCACACAGAGTCTGTGCTGTGACACCACTGAATGGTGCAGCTGCTCCTACGGAACCTTGGACCCCTCCTGGAGGGGTCCTGGACAGCTTTTCCCACATCTCTTTGAGTCTCCAGCCCCAGACACACTGCCCCAGCCTCATGCTGTGAATCACAGGCTCAGAATTAAACAGATGAACTTCTCCTCCCTGTCTGCTCTGCCCTGCTAAGGCCACAGCTGCAGTACTGGGTCCAGGTCTGGGCTCCCCAGTTGCAGAGACAGAGAACTGCTGGAGAGAGTCCAGGGGAGGCTCCAAAGCTGCTGAGGGGCCTGGAGCAGCTCTGAGGAGCAAAGGCTGAGAGCCCTGGGGCTGAGAGCCTGCAGAAGAGTAGCCCCAGAGGGCATCTGAGCAATGCTCAGCAAGAGATAAAGGAGATGTGGGGGGCAGGAGGCTGGGGCCAGACTCGTGTCAGGGGTGCCCAGGGGCAATGGGCACACCCAGGAGGAGGTTCCATCTGAACAGGAGAAGAAACTTGTTTAGTGTAAGGGTGCTGGAGGCCTGGAGCAGGCTGCCCATAGAGGTTGTGGTGTCTCCTCCTGTGAAGAGCTTCCAAACCTCCCTGGGCATTGTGACCCTGGGCAAGCTGCTGTGGGTGCCCTGCTGGAGCAGGGGGTTGGACTGGACGGTGCCCAGAGGTCCCCTGCAACCCCAGCACGCAGGGACTGCAGGATGTTATGAACTCCCTCAAGGGCTTTCCCAGGGTGCTCATCACAAAGACAGTGCCAAAGCTGGCACCAAAGTCAGCAGCCCACAGGCCCCAGGACAGAAAGCTTCATGGGCAAGAGACAAGAGCACAGGAAGAGGACAGCAAGTTCAGGGCCAGGCTCCCATCTCAGGGCCCATCTCCAAGGCTTCCTCGGGGTTTGCAACCAAATGCTGCCCTCAGCTGCCCATGCCTGCAGGAGCGGCTCCTGTCTGCGTGCACAGGCACCGAGGCATGACAGAAGCCAACCCTCTGCCCCCAGACCCTCCTTTCCCTGCACACCCTGGAGCTGCAGAGCTCTGCAGGAGTGCCAGCTGGCTCCCTGCAGCCCTGTGCCCCCCCAGCACCCACCTCCAGCCTCTGCTCCAGGATGGAGAAGATGCGCTCGATGCCGATGCTGACCCCCACGCAGGGCACCCTGCGGCCCTTGGGGTCAAACATGCCCACCAGCCCATCGTAGCGCCCGCCGCCAGCCACGCTGCCCACGCCCAGGGGCTCCTCCCCGGGCTGCCTCTCCTGCTGCAGCAGCACAGCCTCGTAGATCACCCCTGTGTAATAGTCCAGGCCCCGCGCCAGGCTCAGGTCGAAGCGCACCTGTGGGACACGAGGGTGGCTCCAGCACTGGGAGGGGCTCGCCAGGGCTGCCCACCAGGACTGCCCTCCTGCCAGCCCGCCCACCAGGGCTGCCCACCCACTCACCTGCCCGCCAAGGCTGCCCACCTATCCGCCAGGGCTGCCACTCACCTGCCTACCTACCCACCAGGGCTGCCCACCTGCCCTCCAGGGCTGCCCACCCACCCACCTGCCCGCCAGGGCAGTGCCCTCCCGCCCCCGCGGCTCCTCACCTTGCCGGCGATGCCAAACAGGGTCAGGTACTCGAAGAGCAGCTTCATGTCCCCCAGCCCCTCCTTGGCCTGCTTGTTCTGGGACAGCTTCGGGTCCTGCAGGAGCTGCTCGATCAGCTCCAGGCCACCTGCAGGCAGGAGCCGTGGCTCGGGGCTGCGGCGGCTCCAAGGGCAGGCCTGGGCAGCTCCCTCTGGGGCTGCCACTGCTCCGGCTGCGGCCCGGGGCGGGCCAGGGCCAGGGGCAGGGGGCACAGCGCTCACCCTGCAGCCGGACGTAGTCCCCGATGAGATCGGCGGCCTCGGGGCACAGCTCCTTCTCTGCCACCATCTCGCTCCTCACCTCCTCCCATGCCATCTGCCAGGGCACAGCCACGTCAGACTCTGCGCCACGGACGAGGTCTCTCCTGGCAAAGCTCTCTGGTGGCCCTGCCCGGTGCAGCTGAACAGACTCCTCCTGCCCTCAGCAGGCCTTGGCGTGGCTGAACCACCTCAGTGCCAGCAGGATGAAGGGTGTGGGAGAAGCAGCAGCCCCACAGCATGGTCCTGGGGGCACACCTCCAGCCCTCGGTCCTCTGCAGGTCTCTTTGCATGCCCAGCCCTCGGCAAAGCCTCAGGACAGATGCTTTGTGTCCTGCTTCTGCTCTGAATGGAAGAGCAGTGCTGGGAAGGCATCGACCCTGGGAGGTGTCCTGCTGCTGTGCTGGGCCTGCTTAGCTCCTTGGCCACCAGCAGCAGCCAGGGGAGAGCTGCTCCTGCCTGCCACCTGCAAAGGGGTGAGGAGGTGGCCCAGGTGGTGCAGAATCACAGCAGGCTGCAGCTTCCCCACTGCCCAAAGCGGGAAGAGCTGCAGTGTGGATCACATCCAGCTGCAGTGAGGTAGGTCATCTGGAGCTGCAGGACCTTCTCACACTTGCTGTCCCCACCAGCCCACCACACACTCACAGCCCAGACAGCAGTCACCACCTCAGCAGTGGCACCTGTGTCGCTGGCAGCAAACAGCAGGACCTGTTCCGAACTGCAACCGAGAGTTCCCCAGAGCCCTCTCAGACACCAGCGGCTTGGCTGCTGTCAGCCTCTCTCTGACGAGGACAGCCACAACCCTGCCCAACCTGAGCCATCCACCCCCCAGACTGAAACCACCTCCCACCCTGACCTTGTCCAGCTTGTCCACAGTGGAGCACATGGTGATGAATTTGCTCTCTGGGATGCCACAGACAGCGAAGACTCCATTGAGAACCTGCCGGTGGTTGACCTGAGCAGGGCAGAGAGGCACTGGGCTGCAGGGATGTGCCCCCCACACCATCTCCTCCTGCCCCAGCTGCACTGCTGCTGGTGTGCCCTGCCCTTCACCAGCACTGTGACCCCACGGGAAGAGGGGTGCAGAGGAAACACAGAACCATCGAACTGCTGAGGGTGGAAGAGACCTTTGAGACCAACACTCAGCCAGAGCTCACAACCCCACCCCTGCTGCTCAGCCATTGCCACTGCACCGCGTCCCTCAGCACCGCGTCCCTCAGCACCGTGTCCCTCAGCATGGCATCCCTCAGCACCGCGTCCCTCAGCCCCGCGTCCCTCAGCACCGTGTCCCTCAGCATGGCATCCCTCAGCGCCGCGTCCCTCAGCACCGCGTCCCTCAGCGCCGCGTCCCTCAGCACCGCGTCCCTCAGCACGGCATCCCTCAGCACGGCATCCCTCAGCGCCGCGTCCCTCAGCGCCACGTCCCTCAGCACCGCGTCCCTCAGCACCGCATCCCTCAGCACCGCGTCCCTCAGCACCGCGTCCCTCAGCGCCGCGTCCCTCAGCGCCGCGTCCCTCAGCGCCGCATCCCTCAGCGCGGCGTCCCTCAGCGCCGCGTCCAGCAGCTTTCAAACACTTCCAGCCTGTGCTAGGGCCTGAGGACCCTTGCTGGGAAGGAATCTCTCCTAACATTCAAGCTGAACCCCCTCTGGCACACCCTGGGGCTACTTCCTCTTGTCCTGGTACTAGACCAACCCCCGCCTCATCGCAGCCTCCTTGAAGGGAGCTGTAGAGCAATGAGGCCTCCTCTCAGGCTCCTCCAGGCTGTTCCCTCGGCTGCCCCTCACCAGACCTCTGTTCAAGGCCCTTCACCAGCTTGCTTCCTCTTCCAGGCAACTAAGGTTGGAACTGGTAATACGAAACCACTCAGCTCTGATCTCACCTTGATGATGAAGTCCCCAAGCTGCAGGTCGCTCAGGATCTCATGCATGACCTTCAGGCACTCAGCGTCAGGAATCATTGGGTCAAACTGTCCAGCAATGTCAAAGTCCTGGGGGCAGAAGAAGCAGAAGAGGCTCCTGGCACAGCTGAGGGGCTTCAGCCTGTGGCAGGGACATCCAACCCAATAAAGGTCAAAAGAGACCTCCAGAGGTCGTCCAGTCCAATCCCCTCTGCACTTAGCAGGGACATCCTCCACTAGATCAGGCTGCCCAGAGCCCTGCCAAGCCTCACCCTGAGTATCTCTAGGGATGGAGCCTTAACCACCTCTGTGGGCAACCTGCTCCAGTGCTCCACCACCCTTATGGTGCAGAACTTCTCCACTAGTGACAGGACTGTGTTAAAACTCAAAGCTGAAGGCTGAAGGCCTCACAGCCCAGGTGTGGCACAGGTCTCACACACCTCTGCAGAGAGGCAGGAAAGGCAGGACCCTGTGGTCAACAGACCAGGCCCTCAAATAGTGGAACACTGTGCTTGAGAGAAGGTTCTAGACCACTAACCGTAAGTAAGCACAGCTCAGATTTGGCTACTGGAGCCCCATCAGTGGACAAATGGAGCCAGGCTGTCCTCAGAGCAGTGAGTCTGAAGCTGGAGACTCTTCCCTTGGACAGGGATGGTGCCCACGGAGCCCTTTGAGGGTGAGAGCTCTGTGCATGTTGCATCCTCCTCCCTGAAGCTTAAGTCACGGAACCGCTGGAAGAGATCTTTAAGACCACCGAGTCCAACCTCTACCCCAGCACTGCCAGGGCACCACTGAGCCATGGCCTCAGCACCACAGCTTTCAAAGCCTTTCAGGCACAAGGACTCCACCCCTGCCCTGGGCAGCCTGGGCCACAGCTTGACAGCCCTCAAGGAGAAGAAATTGTTTCTCATGTCCAACCTCAACCTGCCCTGGCACAATTTCAGGACATTTTCTCTTATCCTATGACTTATTACTAGAGAGGAGCCCAACCCCAACCTCAATGCAGCCTCCTATCAGGGAGCTGCCCTCAGCCTCCTCTTCTCCACACTAAGCTCCCCCAGCTCCCTCAGCTGCTCCTCTCCAGCCCTGTTCTCCAGACCCTTCCCTGGACCTGCTCCAGCCCCTCAATGTCCTTCTTGGAGTCAGGAGCACAAAACTGATCCCCAATGCCCAGCCCAGGGGCACAATCCTCACCCTGCTCCTGCTGCCCACACCATTGCTGATCCAGACCAGGCTGCTGGTGGCATTCTGGCCAACCTGGGCACCCCTTAACTCATTTTCAGCTGCTGGCACCCAACACCCCCAGGGCCTTTTCTGCTGGGCACTACCCAGCCACTCTGCCCCAGGCTGGAGCCTTCCTCGGGTTGTGCTCCATGGGCAGGACCCAGCCCTTGGCCTTGTTGAACCTCATCTCACTGCCCTCAGCCAATGGCTCCAGCCTGAACCCAGGATTTGAGGGTGTGTCCTCTGCAGTGCCCAGCCCAGGGACACAATCCCTGCCCTGTTTCTCCTGCCCACACCATTGCTGCTCCAGGCCAGGCTGCTGGTGCCCTTCCGGGCCACCTAAGCACACCCTGCGGAGGATCAAACTCCCTTTGCCTGACCTCCAAACCTGTCGGCTCCCAACACCTGCATTACAAAACCTCTCCCTGCTGAGCAGCTGCCTCCACCACACAGCTCCAAGAGGCCCTTCACAGCCTTACAGCAGCTGAAGACAGCTCAAGCAGCAGAGCCATGGCACCCCTCAGCCCCTGCAGCCCCCAGCACTCACGCACTGGTAGAACTCCCTGTAGCGCCCGCGGGTGGTGGCAGGGTTGTCCCTCCTGTAGACCTTGGCCACCTGGTAGCGCTTCATGTTGGTGACCTTGTTCATGGCCAGGTAGCGAGCGAAGGGCACCTGGGTGCTGAGGAGTTAAGGGTGGCAACGTGGAGACCCCCCCCCAGCTGAACCTCAACGCACACCAACCCTCCCTGGCTTTGCCACTTACCCCTGATCTCTAGGGAGAGCTGGAAAACCACAAGGACCATGCTGAGGTCCTCCACAACCACGGCAACTCCATCCCCTCCTGAACCAGCGTAAGGTCTGCAAACAGCCCTTGGGGAGGAGGTTCCCCCCTCTTAGGGTGTGACCAGAGAAGGGTCAATGCATGGCAGACAGACAGAGGAGAGCTCTGTGGTGAGACGTGGAGATGGATGAGGCCAGGATGGACACCCCACAGCACACACGATGGCTGGCTCTGAGCCACTGAGGCACTGGAGAGAAGGCATGAACGGGATGGGGCAGCGGAGGAGAGCAGACTGTGACTGGGGGGAGCGGAGGAGAGCAGACTGTGACTGGGGGGAGTGGAGGAGAGCAGACTGTGACTGGGGGGAGTGGAGGAGAGCACACTGTATACCGGGGGGGCACAGACTGTAACCGGGGGGAGCAGAGGAGGGCAGATTGTAACAGAGAGGAGCACAGAAGAGCAGACTGTGACTGGGAGGAGCACAGACTGTAACTGGGAGGAGCGCAGACTGTAACTGGAAAGAGCAGAGAAGAGCAGACTGTAACTGGGAGGAATGCAGACTGTAACTGGAAAGAGCAGAGAAGAGCAGACTGTAACTGGGAGGAGCACAGACTGTAACTGGAAAGAGCAGAGAAGAGCAGACTGTAACTGGGAGGAGCGCAGATGATCAGACTGTAACCGGGGGGAGCGCAAACCGGGGGGAGCACAGGAGCACAGACTGTAACCGAGGGGAGCTCTGACTGTAACCGGAGGGAGCGGAGAAGAGCAGACTGTAACCGGAGGGAGCGCAGACTGTAACCCGGGGGAGGTAAAACCAGCACAGTGGAGCCCACTGCTGACACCCACAGCCCAGGGAAGAAAGGGTCACGCTGCTGCAGAACCAGGGTGTGGGTTGGTTTCAGGTGGGGACCATTACCCAGATGGGACCCACAGGCAGATCAGAGGTGACCCAGCCTGGTGGAGGTGGCAGCGAGCTCAGTGTGTCCCCATGCCCTCGGTGTGTCCCTATCCACAGGCAGGATACAGTCAGGTCGTAGCGCAGGGCCAGCAGCTCCCCTCCCTGGTCCTGCAGCTCATAGATGAGCTTCGCTCCCTCCCCGTACTGCCCGACCAGGGTCTCCTGCAGAGAGGTGGTGGAGGCTGTCAGGGTGGCCAAGGGCTGGCGTGGCTTTGCGGTGCGGGCCCCCAAAGTCAAGCAGAGTCGGGGGTGGGGAGAGATCCATGTCCCATCCATCCCCCTTCACACAACCGGACCCCCGAGGGGCTGTCACAGTTCCCCCACACAGGGGGATCCCTCCAGCCTCGAAGAAGGGAGGACTCCCACAGCCCCCCAGCGAAGCAGAGAGAAGGGACCCCACAGCCCCATGAGGAAGCAGAATGCGGGCGGGGGGCCGCAGAGAGGGGTCTCATAGCCCCCTGGGAGAGCAAAGTGTGTCCCCCTCCCCTTCAGCACCCAGGGGAAGCAGAAGGGAATCCCACAGCCCCTCGGGGAAGCAGAGTGGAGGGTCCCCCAGTCCTCAAGAGAGCCACCCCCCACACCACCGAGGAGGGTGGCCCCTTCGCCCCCTCACCCGTAGCTCCAGCACGGGGGTGTCGAGGGGGGCCGCCCCATGCCGCTTGAAACAGGAGATCACGGTGGCGAGAAGCCGGTCACGGAGCACCACGTGAGCGGGGTGATGGTCGCGAGTGCCCTGTACCGGGATGGGGAGCGGCCGTTAGCGGCGGGGACGGGCGGGCGCAACTCTCGGTGGCCGCCGGCGTGACCTCCGCTCCCCACCATTACCTTGGGGGTCTTCAGAACCAGGCTCCGCCCGCCGCCGGACGAGCCCCCAGGTGCTCCCCACACCCGCCGGCACAGGAGGCCACGGTCGCCGAGCGGGTGCGGGGGACGGGGCAGGGAGAGGCTCCGCAGGCAGCGGGCGGCGAGCGGCAGCATGGCCGATGCCGGGCAGCCCGGAAGCGGCTGCGCCCCACGTGAGCTGGCGGCGCTCTAGCCCGGCGCGGCGCCACTCGCTGGCCCTGGCGGCCACTCTCTGGCTCCTGGTGGCTGCCTCGCTTTACGGCCGGGCCGCCGCGGCGCGACAGTCGCCGTTCCCTTGTCGCTCTCACCGTCAACATGGCGTCGGGCAGCGGGGTAGGTGCTGGCAGCGGCGCCGCGCCCGCCGCCTTCTCTTTCGCTCGGGAAGCTTCGCGTTGGGTCGGGGACAGGGCAGGGGTGGCTGGGTCCGCTCTGGAGGAGCAGACGGCGGAAGGTCGCTCCGCTGCGGCCGGGCCGCGCTAGGGGCCTGTTGCTAGGCCGAGCCGCGGGGTGAGGAGCCCGCGGGTAGGGATGCGGCGGGGCCGGGGATGGTCAGCGGCCCGTGAGGAGGCCCCGTGCCCGCTTTTCACGTTGCTGTGCCCGCTGCGTGTGGGCGGTGGGAGACCCGAGGCACCCTGAGAAAGCCCTTCGGGGCCAGAAAGGGAGTGGGTCCGCCGCGATCTTCCCTTCCCGGGCACAGGCGTCTGCCGCGGCAGTCTCGGCTCCTACCCCGGCAGCGTCAGGACATCCGAGCCTGGCCACATCCCTGCGCGCTGAGGGCTGGAAGGGGATTCTGGAGATGATTTAGTCCAATCACCTTGTGACAGCAGCGTCACCCACAGCGGGTTACAGTCCCCAGGGTGGGGGATGCTCACCCGCCCTAAGCACCCGGTGGGGACCAGCCCATGCGAGGAGCCTCCTGGAGCTGGACGATGTTGTGTGCAGGCCGCTTCCTCCTTCCCTTCTCTTCCCTTCCCCCACTGTCCTGCCCCATTGCTTCTCAGCCCCTTTGGGAAGAGGTTGCCTGTTTCCCAGTGTCCTGCCGGAGCTGCTGCGTGTTGCCCTGCAGAGAGGAGCTGCCCTCTCCGTGGCTGATGGCTTTGGGACTGACTTATTGGTGTTGTGCCGTTGGTTTAGCCTGGCAGTGCAGTCTTTCTTCCTTCGTGGATCCCACATGAGTTGTTCTTGCAAATGCCAAGATGAGGTGGATGATGTTGCTGTAGCCTAACTGCAGAGCCAGACTGGTTTAAACAGCTCCAGGTTCTAAGCTTTCTTCTCTGACCTTGCCTTAACTGGAAGCCACTCAATGAGGGGTGCTGAGCGAGGCCAGGAGCAGGCTGTGTGCCCGGGGGTGAGCTGAGGGCTGTGGGTTATGCCCAGCCCCTGGTGGTTGTGTTCCTGCTTGACTGAGCCATGCCTGAGCTTCCTGTAGGCTTTGACGGTGAGACTGGGCTGGAGAGGATGGTGAGACTGGGCAGATCAGTGCCTGTCTCCAGAGGGAGCAGGAGGCTCAGAGGCCCTTCAGTTTTTAACTGTTAGTGGTTATGTGGGGAATACTTTTCTGTCACCCAAAGCAGTTCATAAAGACCTCAGGCCTTGGAGCCACCTCAGCTTCCACCAGAGCAGTTGAGAACAGTTCCTGCAGATAATGTCTAGCCAAGATCTTACTGTGTTTAATTCCTTCCTCTGTGCATGGGTGAAGGAAGTTGGGAAGTGAGCTGGGAAGGATTCTGTGCCTTTATTCACATTCACAGAACAGTTTGGGTTGGAAAAGCTCTCTAAGGTCATCCAGTCCAACAGCAGCCCAACCCCACCAGGGGCATCAAACCATGGCCCCAGGTGCCATGGCCACATTGTTCTGGGACACCTCCAGGCATGGGAACTCCACCACCCCCCTGGGCAGCCTGTGCCAACCCCTCACTGCTCTGGCACCAAAGACATTTTTCCTTCTCTCCAACCTAAACCACACCCTCCCCTGACACAGTAACAGGCCATTGTCTCTCCTTCCATCACCTGAGACCAGGGAACAGAGCCTAACCCCCACCTAGCTGCAGCCTCCTCTCAGGAAACTGCAGAGAGCAATGAGCTCTGCTCTCAGCGTCCTCTTCTCCACACCAACTCCCCCAGCTCCATCAGCTGCTCCTCCCCAGCCCTGTTCTCCAGACTTTTCCCCAGCTTTGGTGCTCTTCTCTGGACCTGCTCCAGCCCCTCAGTGTCCTTCTGGGAGTGAGGAGCCCAAAACCGAACCCAGGATTTGAACTACATCTTCCTCAATGCCCAGCCCAGGAGCACAATCCCTGCCCTGCTCCTGCTGTCCACACCACTGCTTATTCAGGCCAGGCTGCTGGTGCCCTTCTTGCCCACCTGGGCAGAGGGAGAGGGAAGCAGCAGCAGGTCAATGGCCTCCTACCAGCCACGTACATGTGAGAGGCAGTGCAGGAGAGCCAAAGCTCTGGAAGATGCCCTCAAACACTCATTCACACTCTCTGATATTTCCTTTCCTGAGGCTCGGGGAGGGCTCACAAAGCCTCTTTCTGACATGCTTCAAGTGCTTCAGAAGCTGTGGGGATCCATGAGATGCCTCCATGCCTCCCCCAGGCCTTCCCACTCCTAGCAGTGGTTGTTGGTTCCAGCTGAAGGATTGCTGGAGGAGGGAACATTAAATAGCTCTGCTGCTGCTCCAGCCTGGGATGGGATTTATTGCCTTGGCAGTGTGATTGGATTCCTGATTTGGCTGAGTGGAGAAGGCAGTGTGGAGAGTGGGGGTGGGGGAGGTCCTTCCTTCCCTGAGGTGCTTTAAAATACACCCAGCCTGGTTTGCTTTAATAGGAAACTGTGAGCCCCCCACTGCCCTGCTGAGACAGAGACAGCAGAGACCTGAGCTACAAACCCTGCTGGGGCAGGGGGGGAAGAGCCTGAGCTGGTTTGCTGAGAGAAGGTTGGCATGGGACTGGGCTTCCTCTCCTGTCACTTCTGCCCTCAGTGCTAGTGGTGAGCTAAAAACATGAGCAAGCTGGGGCTGGAGCAGAGAAGGCTCCAGGGAGACCTCAGAGCAGCCTTCTTGTACCTGAAGAGGCTGCAGGAGAGCTGGGGAGGGACCTGGGACAAGGGTTTGGAGTGCCAGGACGAGGGCCAATGGCTTTGAGCTGGGAGAGGGGAGAGTGAGAATGGTGACGAGGAGGAAGTTGTTGAGATTGAGGGTGGGGGGAGACTGGCACAGGTTTCCCAGGGAGGCTGTGGAACACAGAATGTGTTCTGTGCTCCACAGCCTCCCTGGAGGTGCTCAATGCCAGGCTGGGTGAGGCCCTGAGAACCCTGTGCTGGTGGGAGGTGTCCCTGCCCATGGCAGGGGTTGGCACTGGCTGCTCTTGAAGGTTCCTTCCATACCCAACCCATTCTGTGATCCTTTGTCCCCTGAAAAACACAGACTTAGACTTTGTGTTCTTCAGTGCTGGCCTCACTTGAATTCATAGGACCATGGAATGCTGTGGCTTAGAAGGGACTTCCAAAGGCCATCCAGTGCCAGCCCCCTGCAGCCAACAGGCTGCTCAGAGCCCCATCCAAACCAGTACTAAATGGTTGCAGGGATAGGGCATCTCCCACTTCTCTGGCCTGGCTCTTGCCACCCTCCTTGCCAAAACCTTCCTACTTATACCCAATCCAAAGCCATTCCCCTTCAGTTCCCAGCCACCCCTCCTTGTCCCATCACAGCAGGCTCTGCCAAGCAGACCATCCCCATCCTTCCCAGGGGCCCACCAAAAGGTCTCCCCGGAGCCCTCTACCCTCCAAACCGGACGACCCCAACTCTCCCTGCCTGTCCTCACAGCAGAGGGGATTCTCCTTCCCTTGGGGCCATCTCCTGTCTGTCCCCTCAGTCTCCTTCAGATGCACCAAAGAGCCTTTTGTGCAGCGCTGTGTTTCCCTCCCAGTCTCCACTGGCAGCAATTCCCAGGTTTTCCATGCCCATCTCCACCTCCACTTACACTGCTGCTGGCAGATTCTTTGTCCGTTGTCTTGTTCACCACAGTTCTACAGCTCCTGAGGGGCTGCAGTTTTCTCTTCAGATGCCTGCACATCATTCAGGGGCCAGGTTGCAGTGGGTTTTGTCCCCAGTGAACACAAAGGCCATGGCACTCTTCATTCCATGCCAAGTTCACCACTTGCCACAGCATCTCCTGGAGAAGATGGCTGCTCCTGGCTTGGACGGCTGGAGGCTTTGCTGACTTAAGAACTGGCTAATGGCAAAGGCCAGAGAGTGGTGGGGAGCAGAGTTAGCTCCAGCTGATGGCAGTCACCAGTGGTGCTCCCCAGGGCTCAGTGCTGGGCAAGTTGTCTTTCTCAGTGAGCTGGGTGAGGCAGGGTGTCTCAGGCAGTGTACAGAGGACACCAAGTTGGGTGGGAGTTGATCTGCTGGAGGGTAGGAGGCTCTGCAGTGGGACCTGGGCAGGCTGCAGCCATGGGCTGAGGGCAGAAGGGTGAGGTTCAAGGGCTGGGTCCTGCCTTTGGGACACAACAACCCCAGGAAGGCTCCAGGCTTGGAGCACATTTGATGAGAAGTTCCCCTTTGGAAAAGGCCCTGGGGGTGCTGGGTGCCAGCAGCTGAAGATGAGCCAAGGTGTGCCCAGGTGGGCGAGAAGGGCACCAGCAGCCTGGCCTAGAGCAGCAATGGTGTGGGCAGGAGGAGCAGGGCAGGGATTGTGCACTGGGGAGGCCACACCTCAAGTCCTGGGTTCAGCTTTGGGCTCCTCACTCCCAGAAGGACACTGAGGAGCTGGAGCAGGTCCAGAGAAGGACACCAAAGCTGGGGAGGGGTCTGAAGATCAGGGCTGGGGAGGAGCAGCTGAGGCAGCTGAGAGGGTTTGGTGTAGGGAGGAAAAGGCTGAGGGAGGGCAGAGCTCATTGCTCTCTGCAGCTCCCTGAGAAGAGGCTGCAGCTAGGTGGGGATTAGGCTCTGTTCCCTGGTCTCAGGTGATGCAAGGAGAGGCAATGGCCTGGAATTGTGCCGGGAGAGGCTTAGGTTGGAGAGAAGGAAAAATGTCTTTGGTGCCAGAGCAGTGAGGGGTTGGCACAGGCTGCCCAGGGGGGTGGTGGAGTTCCCATGCCTGGAGGTGTCCCAGAACAATGTGGCCATGGCACCTGGGGCCATGGTTTGATGCCCCTGGTGGGGTTGGGCTGCTGTTGGACTGGATGACCTTAGAGAGCTTTTCCAGCCCAACCCATTCTGTGCTCTCGCCTTGCTGTGATTTCATGCCAGGCTCAGCTTGGAGGCTGCAGTGACTTCAGTGGGCACTGGTGACCCTCCCTGCTACTGTGTTGTCAGCAGGCTCTGCGCAGCTGCCGTGGTACCTGAGGACAGCAGTGGGGCTTGGGCTTGGCTTTGCTGACTCTCAGGAGGGGTTTGTGGAACCTGCTGGTGACTCAGCTGGGCTCTCAGGTGCCATTTCCAAGCTCCTGGGTCAGCGGACTGGCAGCCCTGTGCCTGGTTGGCAGAGCAGGAGCTCGGTGCCCGGGGCAAGGGGAGCTGAGCCCTGACCGAATGCTGCAGCCTCACAGGCTGAGAGCTTCCTCAAACCGCAGCTGCACAAGAGCCCAGAGCCTGAACCCCGTTGTGTGCCGCCACTGCCTGAACCCCTTTGTGTGCCACCAGTGCCTGAACCCCTTTGTGTGCCACCAGTGCCTGAACCCCTTTGTGTGCCTCCACTGCCTGAACCCCTTTGTGTGCCGCCAGTGCCTGAACCCCTTTGTGTGCCACCAGTGCCTGAACCCCTTTGTGTGCCTCCACTGCCTGAACCCCTTTGTGTGCCGCCACTGCCTGAACCCCTTTGTGTGCCGCCAGTGCCTGAACCCCTTTGTGTGCCTCCACTGCCTGAATCCCTTTGTGTGCCGCCAGTGCCTGAACCCCTTTGTGTGCCGCCAGTGCCTGAACCCCTTTGTGTGCCGCCAGTGCCTGAACCCCTTTGTGCTGCCAGTGCCGGAACCCCTTTGAGTGCATCTGGGCTTTAGGCCTTTATGTCCCTTCCAGGACCACTAGACCTTTGTAGCCCTTCCAGGACCGTTAACTCTTTGCTTCCTCCCAGACCCCTTAACCCTTTTTGTCCTTCCAGACCAAGAACTTGGACTTCCGCCGGAAGTGGGACAAGGATGAATATGAGAAGCTTGCGGAGAAGAGGCTCACGGAAGAGAGAGAAAAGAAAGATGGTGAGTGGAGAACTGAGCATGGGCAGGGCAGGAGACCCTCAGGGGACCCTACCCCTACCTGAGAGAGAGCAGCTGGAAATGAAACCCTGGAGGAAGCCAGGGCCAGTTTGGGGCTGGCTGCCTCCTTTCAGCCATGTTTGCGACTGGATGGTTTGACAGAGAACCTTTGCCTCTCTCTGTTCTTTCGGGGGCAAGAGGAGAAATTAGCCCCTGGAATTAAAGAGATCTTACCTCAATGTCCTTCTGGGAGTGAGTGCTCCAAAAATGAACCCAGGAATTGAGATGTGGCCTCACCAGTGCCCAGTCTGGGCTGACAATCCCTGCCCTCGTTGTCCAGGTCACCAGACCAGAGCTGGAAGTCCCTCAGATCAACAGGACCAGGAAATTAGTCTCTTAGGTCCTGGCAGATGCTTTGTGACTGTGAGGAGCAGTGCAGCGATGGTTCCCTCTCTGCTCACCACTGGTGAGGCAACAGCTTGAGTCCTCAGTTCAGTTTTGGGCTCCTCACTCCAAGAAGGACATTGAGGAGCTGGAGCAGGTCCAAAGAAGGGCACCAAAGCTGGGGAAGGGTCTGAAGAATGGGTCTGGGGAGGAGCAGCTGAGGGTGTGCAGTCCAGAGAAGAGGAGGCTGAGAGGAGCCCTCATTGGTCTGTAAGGCTCCCCAGAAGGAGGCTGGAGGCAGGTAGGGGTTGGGCTCCTCTCTAGTAATAAGTCATAAGACAAGAGCAAATGGCCTGAAATTGTGCCAGGGGAGGATTAGGTTGGAGATGACTCTTTGATGCCAGAGTGGTCAGGGGTTGGCACAGGCTGCCCAGGGAGATGATAGAGTCCCCATGCCTGGAGGTGTTCCAGAATCATATGGACGTGGCACCTGGGGCCATGATTTGTTGCCCATGGTGGGGTTGGGCTTCTGGTTGGACTGGAGGACCTCAGAGGCCTCTTCCAGCCAACCCATTCTGTGGTTCTGTGGCAGCAGCCTGTCGGGCTGGACCTTTTCTGCTGACCCCTTTGTCTTTTTGTGTTTCAGGCAAACCAGCTCAGCCTGTCAAAAGGGAGCTGCTGCGGCACCGCGACTACAAAGTGGACCTGGAGTCGAAGCTGGGCAAAACCATTGTCATCACCAAAACCACCCCTCAGTCAGAGATGGGAGGGTAGGTACTTGGTGCCCTTTCTCTTGCAGGCTCAACGTTGTGCTGCTGGCACCAAGGGGCTGTAACACAGCAGGCAGCTCTTAGGGAAGTGGTTTCCTCCTGGGGACTGCACTCACTGCACCAAAATGCAATCTTCTGGGGCAATGTGTGGAAGAGACAGAGCAGGCTGAGCCCCTCTGACCTCCTGGCACATGTTTTGTGGCCACTAGGAGCAGAGCAGGGATTGCTCCTCTGTGCTCACCACTGGGGAGGCCACAGCTTGAGTCCGAGGTTGTTTTGTGTCCCTCACTGCAAGAAGGACATTGAGGGACTGGAGCAGGTCCTGAGAAGGGCACTAAAGCTGGGGAGGGGTCTGGAGAACAGGGCTGGGGAGGAGCAGCTGAGGGAGCTGGGGGGGTTGGTGTGGAGCAGGAGAGGCTGAGGGAGACCTCACTGGTCTCTGCAGCTCCCTGAGAGGAGGCTGCAGACAGGGGGAGGTTGGGCTCATCTCGCAAGGAACAAGTGACAGGAGAAAAGGAAATGGCCTGAAATTGTGCCAGGGCAGCTTTATGTTGGCCATGAGTAGCAGTTTTATCCCTGAAAGGGTTGACAGGGTCTGGCCCAGGCTGCCCAGGGCAGTGGTGGAGTTTCCATCTCTGGAGGGGTTTGAAAGCCCTGGAGCTGTGGTGCTGAGGGCCATGGATGATTTGTGCCCTGGCAGTGCTGGGGTCAGGGCTGGGCTCAGTGATCTTAAATGTCTCTTTCAGCCAAAATGATTCTATGATCTACTCCATGTTTCTAACAGCTCTTGAGGTGGGCAGAGGGAGCAGGTAGCTGCTGCTGTTGAGGCAGTGGGGCTGAGAACCAGGCAAGAGCCTTCAGCCAGCTGCTGTTTGAGCTGTGTGGCCAGCGAGGCCTTAGAGCAGCCTACCTGAAGGGGCTCCAGGAGAGCTGGGGAGGGAGTTTTGACAAGGGCTTGGAGTGCCAGGATGAGGGTTTTGAGCTGGGAGAGGGGAGAGTGAGAGTGGAGATGAGGAAGGAATTGTTGAGAGTGAGGGTGGGCAGACACTGGCACAGGTTTCCCAGGGAGGTTGTGGAGCATGTTCTGTGCTTCTGTGCTCCCCAACCTCCCTGGAAGTGTTCCAGGCCAGGCTGGATGAGACCCTGAGCAACCTGTGCTGGTGGGAGGTGTCCCTGCCCATGGCAGGAGGTGGACACTGACTGATCTTGAAGGTCCTTTCCAAGCCAGACTGTTCTGTGGCTCCATCATGTCCTGCTCTGCAGCTGATGTCTCCTGTCTCTCCTGGCAGGTATTACTGCAATGTCTGTGACTGTGTGGTGAAGGACTCCATCAACTTCCTGGATCACATCAATGGCAAGAAACGTAAGGAACATTGCTCTGCCTTCTTGGAAGCTTGGTGGGGGATGCAGAGATGGCTGAGGGCTGCTGCAGTGCTCAGAGCTGCTCATTTCATAGAATCCCAGACTGGTCTGGGTGGAAAAGGACCTCCAAAAGCCATCCAGTTGCTTGTGGCCTCAAACAACCTGATCTGCTCCCCCTGGGTAACCTGGGCCTGGCTCTCACCACCCTCAGTGTCAAACATTTCTTCCTTCACACACCACCATTGTCTGAGGGCAGGACACCTAGGGGGCAAAGTGGACTTCTCTGGATATGTTCCTGTGTGCCCTGGGCTAGATTGTATGGTCCTGCTCTGGCAGGGGGGTTGGACTGGATGAGCTCTTTGGGTCCCTTCCAACCCCTGACATCCTGTGAGCCTGTGATCCAGGCCTGCACCCTGAGCTGCCTGACCCAGTGAGGAGTGGAGCTCAGAGCAGGACCAGAGCAGGTTTGTGTGGCTAGGAAAAACAACCCCCAAAGTGGTACAGCTCTGTGCTTCTGTGTGGCAGAGAGGATGGCACTGAAGTGCCACCTTGGAATCTTAGAGCCACAGAACTGCTGAGGTTGGGAGAGATCTTTGAGACCATCAAGTCCAACCCAGAGCTCACAACCCCATCACTGCTTCTCAGCCACTGCCACTGAGCCACCTTCCTCAGCACCACATCCATCTCCAGGGATGGGGACTCCACCACCTCCCTGGGCAGCCTGTGCCAGTGCCCGAGGCACTTGCTGGGAAGAAATTGTTCCTCTCCTCTTGTTTTGTCATTTGTTGCACGTGAGAAGAGCCCAGCCCCCACCTGCCTCCAGCCTCCTTTTGGGGAGTTGTAGAGAACCAGAATATCTCCCCTCAGCCTCCACCCAGCCCTGCTCATCCCCTGTTATCAATACAGCCCGAGACTGATGGGCCTTTGGACAGAGATTAGCCAATCAGAATGGTGCTTTGCCAAGCTTGGCCACATTAGGTGAGGCCAGGGCTTTCCTTGGCCTTGCCTGCAGTTGCTGCCCCCAGCAGAGAGGGAAGGGGAGCAGGGGAACATGTCTGGGCAGGCAGAGTCCTTAGGCTCAGTGCCTCCAGGTTGTTTGTCCTCTTCCCCGTGGTTGCTTCTCCCCACAGCAGAAGGGGGGAGAGGAGAAAAGCATGGCTGGGCAAGCCTAGTTTTGGCCTATCAGACCTACTGTGACAGTGAGTTGCTGGACACAGCTCTGCCCACTCCTCTCTGCAGACCAGAGGAACCTGGGCATGTCCATGCGAGTGGAGCGCTCCACGCTGGACCAGGTGAAGAAACGCTTCGAGGTGAACAAGAAGAAGATGGAGGAGAAGCAGAAGGACTACGACTTTGAGGAGAGGATGAAGGAGCTCCGTGAGGAGGTGAGTCTGGGCATTAGCTGATGGAGTCACTGGTGGTGTGCCCCAGGGATCACTGCTGGGCCTGGGCCTGTCCAGTATCCCCTGATTGAGTCCAGCAGCAGTGAGTTTACAGAGGGCACCAAGCTAGGAGCAGTGTGGAGCTGTTGGAGGGTAGCAGAGCCCTGCAGAGGGACCTGGCCAGGCTGGATGGGTGGGCAGAGGCCAAGGGAAGGAGACTAAAGAGGGCCAAGGGCAGGGTTCTACACTTTGGCCACAACAACCCCAAGCAGCACTGCAGGCTGGGGCCAGAGTGGCTGAGAGCAGCCAGGCAGAGAGGGCCTTGGGGGTGCTGGCAGAGAGGAGCTGAAGAGGAGGCAGCAGTGCCCAGGTGGGCAGCAGAGCCAATGGCATCCTGGGCTGGCTCAGGAGCAGTGTGGGCAGCAGGACAAGGGAGGTTCTTCTGCCCCTGTGCTCAGCACTGCTCAGGACACCCCTGGAGTGCTGTGTCCAGTTCTGGGCTCCTCCGTTCCAGAGAGATGTTGAGGTGCTGGAAGGTGTTGAGAGAAGGGCAGCAAGGCTGGGGAGGGGCCTGGAGCACAGCCCTGTGAGGAGAGGCTGAGGGAGCTGGGGGTGTGCAGCCTGCAGCAGAGGAGGCTCAGGGCAGAGCTCATTGCTGTCTGCAGCTCCCTGCAGGGAGGCTGTAGCCAGCTGGGGTTGGGCTCTGCTGCCAGGCAGCCAGCAACAGAAGAAGGGGACACAGCCTCAAGCTGTGCCAGGGCAGGTCTAGGCTGGATGTTAGGAGGAAGTTGTTGGCAGAGAGAGTGATTGGCATTGGAATGGGCTGCCCAGGGAGGTGGTGGAGTGGCCGTGGCTGGAGGTGTTGAAGCCAAGCCTGGCTGGGGCACTTAGTGCCATGGTCTGGTTGGTTGGGCAGGGCTGGGTGCTAGGCTGGGCTGGATGAGCTTGGAGCTCTCTGCCAACCTGCTTGATTCTGTGATTCTATGAAGAAAAGCCCTCCCAGAAACATAGCCTGTGAGGAGATCAGCTCTGGTTCCTGATCTTGTTCCACAGCAGCCTTCTTCCTCTTTCCGTGGGCTTCTCCTCTGCTCTAGCCGTGGCTTTTGGTGCTTTATTTCATAGGTCCCTTCACAGCACAGGTTGGGTTGAAAGGGACCTTCAAGATCATCCAGTGGCAACCCCCTGGCATGGGTAGGGACACTTCCCACCAGCACAGCTTTCTCAAGGCCTCATCCAGCCTGGCTCTGAACACCTCCAGGGAGGTTGTGGAGCACAGAAGCACAGAATGGGATCATAGATCTATGCTCCACAACCTCCCTGGGCAACTTGTGTCTCCCCACCCTCACTCTCAACAATTTCTTCTTCATCTCCACTCTCACTCTCTCCTCTCCCAGCTCAAAGCCACTGCCCCTTATCCTGGCACTGCCAGCCCTTGTCACAAGTCCCTCCCCAGCTCTCCTGCAGCCTGTTCAGCTACTGGAAGGCTGCTCTGAGGCCTCCCTGGAGCTTTCTCTTCTCCAGGCTGCACAGCCCCAACTCTGCCAGCCTGTGCCCACAGGGGAGGTTCTACAGCCCTTTGATCATATTTGTGATTTCTTCTGGACCCTCTCCAGCAGTTCTGTGTTCTTCTTGTGCTGTGTTCCCAGAGCTGGAGGCAGTGCTGCAGGTGAGGGCTGAGCAGAGGGGCAGAATCCCCTCCCTGTGCTGCTGCTGCTCTCCCTGCTCTGGCTGCAGCCAGCACACAGCTGGCTCTGAGCTGCCAGCCACCAGTGCTGGCTCCTGGGCACTTTGGCACCAACTGACACCCCCAAATCCTCCTCCAGGCTGCTCTCAGCCACTCCTCAGCCAGCCTGGATCTGTGCTTGGGGTTGCCCCAACCCAGCTGCAGGCACTGCACTGGGCCTTGTTGAACTTCATGAGGTTGGCTTGGGCCAAACTCTGCAGCCTGTCCACGTCCCTCAGGATGGATCCCTCCAGCTGTCAGCCACACCACACAGCTTGGTGTCACCTGCAGCCCTGCTGAGGGAGCCTCAGTCCCAGTGTCCATGTCACTGGCAAAGGTGACAAACAGCTCTGGGCCCTGAGGGACACCACTTGTCACTGGTCTCCATGTGGACACTGAGCTGTTCCCTGCAGCTCTGAGTGCAGCCTTTTCTGTTTCCCTTTTCTGAAGCTCTCTGCTGCTGGCCCTGAAACCTTTTTGCCCTCAGGCCGAGGACTTCTGCTGGCTCAGGTTTCCAGCGGGAGCAGCACAAGCCTGACAGTGCCACCTGGGTTTTGTCTCCTCTTAGCTCTGTTTGAACTTGTGTGCTCTTGACTGAGACTTTGTCCCTTGTCTCCAGTGCTGCTTAGGACTGCTGGGATCCTTCTCCACATGGCACAATGCTCCTGTGTGGCCTCTCTGAGCGTGGAAGGGCTCTGAGTGGTGTGAGGTGTGGGTGGAAGCAGGGAGGGAGCAGGTTCCTCTCCACCCCGACCTGGTGTTGGCTCCCTGCCGTCGGGATCAGGTTTAGGTGAACACCTGACAAAGTCAGGACCAGAGAATCACAAAATCATTGTGGTTGGGAAAGAGCTTTGAGATTGAGTCCAACCCTGACCCCAGCACTGCCAGGGCACCAATCATCCATGGCCCTCTGCACCACATCTCCTGGCCTTTCAGACCCTTCCAGAGATGGAGACTCCACCACTCCCCTGGGCAGCCTGGGCCAGGCCTTAACAACCCTCAAGAGGAAGAAATTTTTCCTCATCTCCAACCTAAGCCTTCCCTGGCACAACTTCAGGACATTTCCTCTCCTTCTGTCTCCTCAGACTAGGGAGCAGAGCCCAACCCCCACCTCACAGCAGCCTCCTCTCAGGGAGCTGCAGAGAGCAATGAGGTCTCCCTCAGCCTCCTCTGCTCCACACTAAACCCCCCCAGCTCCCTCAGCTGCTCCTCTCCAGCCCTGTTCTCCAGACCCTTCCCTGGACCTGCTCCAGCCCCTCAATGTCCTTCTTGGAGTCAGGAGCACAAAACTGATCCCCAGTGCCCAGCCCAGGGGCACAATCCTCGCCCTGCTCCTGCTGCCATTGCTGATCCAGACCAGGCTGCTGGTGGCATTCTGGCTCACTTGGGCACGCCTTAACTCATTTTCAGCTGCTGGCACCCAACACCCCCAGGGCCTTTTCTGCTGGACACTTTTCGGCCACTCTGCCCCAAGCCTGGAGCCTTCCTGAGGTTGTTGTGTCCCAAGGGCAGGACCCAGCCCTTGACACTGCTGAGAGAAGAAGCTTCTGACAGAGAATCTTCTCTTGATGCTTCTCCTCCCTCAGCAGTCATAGCTAAACATCACCAAAAGCTTCCTGTTGGATCTGCTTGGTCAAACTGAGCTTTGATCCCCCAGGGCTCCCTGCGGGGGGCAGGGATGTGCTGGGCCCTGTCAGGGTGAGGTGGCAGGAGCCGGGTGCCCTGGCAGCACAGGGAGTGCCAGTCAGTGGATGGCAACCCAGGGATCAGCAGCAGCTTCTGGTGGAGCTTTCTGCAGGGCATGGCTGTCTGCAGCTGCTGTGGCTGAGTGGACACTGATGGGACTGGCAGGGGCAGTTGCTAAGTCGGGAGCCTGAGCCACACTTCTGCATCGCTCGGTCCCAGGCTGGCACTGGTCCAGGCCTTGTGATCTTCGCGGAGCAAACCGCTTTGATTAGAGCAGTGCCAGCTCTGCTGCCAGGCTGCCCACCCCTGAGCTGCTCAGAGCTTCAGCTTCTGTTCCAGTGAGCAGCTGTCACTCTGCCAGGCCCAAAGCCAGCAGGGCATGGCCACCCCTGGACTGGGGCATGGCAGCAGGGAGAGGCCTCCTGCTCCCAGAGCTGCTCCTTGCCTCAGCCTTTGGTCCAGACAAAGCTTCTGGTGGTTGCTCAGGAGAGAGAGGTTCATGAGGCTGCTTCTGCTGTGCTGGGTGACTGCTTTTGGGGTGCTCTGGAGATAGTGGAAACCTCTTCCTGGGACACCACAGGCCAGGGTTTCACAGCATGGCAGGGCTTGGAAGGGACCTCTGGACATCACCTAGTCCAACCCAGGGCACCCAGGGCAGGACACCCAGGAACACCTCCAGATGGGTCTGGACTCTCCAGAGATGCAGACTCCAGCACCTCTCTGGGCAGCCTGCTCCAGGGCTCCAGCACCCTTAAACTACACAAGTTCCTCCTCATGTCCAGATGGAACTTCTGATGGTTCAGTCTGTGCCCACTGCCCCTTGCCCTGTCCCTGGGCACCACTGAACAAAGCCTGGCCCCATCCTGCTGCCATCCACCCTGTGAGCATTGCTCAGCACTGATGAGATCCCCCCCAGGCCAAGCAGCCCCAACTCTCTGTGTCTCTGCTCACAGAGCTGTGCCAGGCCCCTCAGCATCTCTGCAGCCCTCTGCTGTGCCCTCTGCAGCCAGTCCCTGCCCTCCTTGAACTGGGCAGCCCAGCGCTGGCCCCAGGACTGCAGCTGTGGCCTCACCAGGGCAGAGCAGAGATTTCTGCTCTTGGTAGGAGCTGCTTTATCTGTGTGGCGTCTCGCAGGCTGACGCAGCTGGGAGGACTCACACTTTGCTGCCGTGTCCCTTGCTGCAGGAGGAGAAGGCCAAGGCCTACAAGAAGGAGAAGCAGCGGGAGAAGAAGCGGCGGGCGGAGGAGGAGCTGGCGTTCGAGGAGGACGACGAGATGGCAGCCGTCATGGGCTTCTCGGGCTTCGGCTCCACCAAGAAGAGTCACTGAGCACCTCCGGACTCTCCTCCTTCCTGTTTTCACCCAGGGGACTCTGGACAAGCCTTACAAGGACTGGGCTGAGGACTGCTCCCTGGACGTCCCGGTAGAAACCGGCCGGAGGAGCCGGGAAGCGCTTCTGGTCCCTCCCCGTGCTGCGGAACAAGCCCTGCCTGCCCTTAGCTCCCCAGCTCCTCCGGTGTCCTAGATCCGGCTGCTCAGCACCGCTCCACACGCCAGGGAAGGGCTCCGCTGCCTGCCTTTGTGTGTCACTCAAGTGCCACATCCTGTGCGGGTGGCCTGGTTGGGGCTGGCTCTCTCTGTCGCCCAAGCCTGCTGCTCCAGGCCCCAGCTGCTCTGCGCCTGCTCAGCGCTTGGGACTTGGATCAGCAGCGGTGCTGAGCCCCCTGCCCTGCGTCCCTTAGGCTTGTGCTGAGCGGAGCTGGGATGGGGCTGGGGTCTGCATGGGGTTTGGGTCACCTGAGCTTCCCTCTGTGCCAGCTCTGCCCGGGGCAGCTGCCTGCTTTCCCTTGTGTGTCGTCCCATACCTGTGGTGAGGTTCCGGAGCGGGAGAGGGCAGCTGCGCCGTGTGCCAGAAATAAAGAGAGGGCTTTAACTGGGCCTCTGCCGGGGCTCTGGGCCTGCCTTGCTTCTACAGCCTCCCTGATGCCTCCCCAGCTGTGCCAGACTGCTGGGAGCCTCCTGGGGACCTCCATGGAGGCAAAGATGAGGCTTGTGCCCCCCTGTCTCTGGGCTCAGCTGTCAGCTGCCATCGTTCTTGGCTTCGTAAAGGCAGGCTGGAGGTGGGTTTGAGACAGAGGAAGGAGAAGAGAATGGGGAAGAAGAAAAGGAAGAAGGAGGAGAAGGAGTAGAATGGTATGGAGGAGAAGGGGATGGCAGAGGAAAGAAGGGGATGGGAAAGGGGAAAAAGATGGGAAGGGGAATGTGGGGTGGGAAAGGGGATCAGGAAGGGGAAGTGGATGACATCAAAGATGTGAAAGGGATAGGAAAAGGGGAAGGAGATGGGAATGGGTTAGGAGAAGGCATGGGAAAGGTACAGGGGAAGGGGATGGGTAGCAGCCCAGGAGCCGGGAGCTGTGTTTGCAGCAGGCACCCCCGAAGGCAGCTGGGCAGCGTTCCAGCAGGTACCAGTCTGTGCAGGGTCGTTTGTCTCCTGCCCGCTGCCTGTCAGCGTCTCTTCACCTCTGCCCTTCCCCGAGCCCACTTCATCTCGCCTTTTATTTACCTCAGCCAAACCTTGGGTGAGTCATTTCCGTCCCCGGCCAGGATTTATCTCCTCCCTGCCTGGCTCTCCTCGCCCTGCCTTTGGCTGGTTATTGATGTGCTCCTTGCTCATGCCCTTCCCTGGGCTGCCCGGCGCGGAGGCTGCCGCGCTCGGCTCGGCTCTCCCTGCTGCATCCAGAACAAATCCTGTAACGCTGGGGCTGCTGTTTTAATTCCTTAATCTTAGCCTGCTGACAGCTTCATTGCCTCGGGTCTTTCCGCTTCGATTCAGATTATAATCCCCGCTGAAGACGCCGCTGAAATGATCTAGAGCCAGTCAGACCCAGCTGTCCTTGGAGCTCTGACCCTTTTAACTCTGCAAGCCTTTGAGCTGGGCGAAGGCTCCCTGCGAGCAGGCAGGAGCTGAGGGGCAGCTTTCATTCCAGCCACGTCCCCAGCGCTGCTCAGACGTGGCTCCAGCTGAATGGGAGAGACGAGAGGCTGTGGCTCTGTGCCCTGCGGGCTGTGCTGGGGCCGCTGCCGCTCTCTCCTGCGCATTCCAAGTTTAGGATGGTTCAGAGGAGGTTTAGCAGCAGCCATTTTTAGCCCCGGTGTGGCTCTGCGGGCACACACAGCCCCGCTGCAGCCCCGGTTAGGTTTGTGGGGCTGGGCCAGGGGCAGAGCTTTCCTTGCATGCTTCCCTCGTTCATTGTCTGGGTTGGGAAAGACCTCCAAGATCACCGAATCCAACCTTCAGCCCAGCACCTATGTTTATGACTAAACCATGTCATAGAATCATAGAATCAGCCAGGCTGGCAGAGAGCTCCAAGCTCAGCCAGCCCAACCTAGCACCCAGCCCTGCCCAACCAACCAGACCATGGCACTAAATGCCTCATCCAGGCTTTTCTTCAACACCTCCAGGGACAGTGACTCCACCACCTCCCTGGGCAGCCCATTCCAATGCCAATCACTCTCTCTGCCAACAACTTCCTCCTAACATCCAGCCTCAGCCTACCTTGGCACAGCTTGAGGCTTTATCCTCTTCTTCTGGTGCTGGCTGCCTGGCAGCAGAGCCCAACCCCACCTGGCTACAGCCTCCCTTCAGGGCTCTCCTCACAGGGCTGTGCTCCAGGCCCCTCACAAGCTTCTTTGCCCTTTGTGCCCAAGTGCCATGGCCACATGTTTCTTGAGGTGACTCCAGCACCTCACTGGGCAGCCTGTTCCCATGCCTGACCACTCTTGCAGTCAATAAATCTTCCCCAGTTGTTACCTTCAAGCCTGTGGCTGCTGCCTCAGTTTCCCCATGGAGCATCTCACTGTTCTGTGAGGTGTGAAATGGGCTTCCACCCCAAAATACTTTCCCTGAGGTGGTGGCTGGAGCCTGCCCAGACCTACCCCAGTGCCCTGCCCACCTCTGCCTGCTGCTCTCCTTCCTTGGGGACAGGAGGGAGACTCCTTTGGTACAGTGGAGCAGGAGAGGGGCTGCAGAACCTCCCCTGTGGAGGACAGACTGGGATAGCTGGGACTGTTCAACCTGGAGAAGAGAAGGCTCCAGGGAGACCTCAGAGCAGCCTTCCAGTGCCTGAAGGTGCTGCAGGAGAGCTGGGGAGGGACTTTGGACAAAGGCTGGCAGTGCCACGATGAGGGACAGTGGCTTTGTGCTGGGAGAGGGGAGAGTGAGAGTGGAGGAAGAAATTGTTGAGAGTGAGGGTGGGTGGCACAGGTAGAGGGTGTTGAGACACTGGCACAGGTTGCCCAGGGAGGTGCTCAAGGCCAGGCTGGATGAAACCCATGGCAGGGTTGGCACTGTATGACCTTTCAAGTCCCTTCCAGTTCAGTTCCGTGATCCATTAACGGCATTCCTTTGGGAAAAGCCTTCCTCGGCCCATCCTCGGCCCGAGGCCATCTGCATCCTCGGGGCCTCTCTGCTGCTGCCGCCGCTGCGGGTCTCGGCGCTGGAGCTGCTCCCACCAGGGGAGCGCAGCTCGACGCGGGGCGGCTGGCTGGGAGCGCTGGTGTGCCGCGGCAGATCCCCAGCCCTCGCCGGATTCCCAGCAGCAGCAGCAGCAGCGGGAGCTGCCTCTAGCCAAGGATGAAAAGCTGCTTTCATGGGAGGAAATAATGTTTAGAGAAAAGGCAGATAATGGTCCCTGCCTTAACCCTTCTCTCCCGCTGCTGCGCGCCACTGCCCTGCG
This sequence comes from Tricholaema leucomelas, assembly GCA_013400475.1. Lineage (NCBI taxonomy): Eukaryota > Metazoa > Chordata > Aves > Piciformes > Lybiidae > Tricholaema lacrymosa > Tricholaema leucomelas. Next base: position 84,091 of record WAAF01004277.1, on the reverse strand, counting down.
CTTTTAACCTGCTCCTGCTCTGTGGCTCTTCAGCAGCCCTCAGCACCTCCACGCTGGGAGCTGGGAGGTTGGATGTGGCCGAAGGGGGTCAGGGCTTGGGGAGAGGGAGGCCTTATCCTGGCAGCTCCACTCTCTGCTCTCCTCTACCAGCAAGCAGGGCCTGAGAGCTCTGTGGTTTGCCATTGGAATGGGCTGCCCAGGGAGGTGGTGGAGCCGCTGTCGCTGGAGGTGTTCAAGCAAAGCCTGGAGGGGGCACTTAGTGCCCTGGCCTGGTTGATTGGATAGGGCTGAGTGAGAGGTTGGCATTTAGCACCATGCTCTGGTTGATTGGTAGGGCTGGGTGAGAGGCTGGCATTTAGCACCATGCTCTGGTTGATTGGATAGGGCTGAGTGAGAGGTTGGCACTTAACACCATGGTCTGGTTGATTGGTAGGGCTGGGTGAGAGGTTGGGCTGGATGAGCTTGGAGGTCTCTTCCAACCTGCTTGATTCTATGATGGGTCCCAGCTCACCCTTGCCAAAAGGGGACAGGAGGTCTTCCATGAGATGAAATTTGGATCTTGCAGAGTTAGGAGGGGAGTTTCTCACAGCTCCCACACCCAGGCTGGGGTATCCTGCCTGGGCTCACCGTGAGAATGCTTTGAGGCTCCTGGAGCTAGCTTGCTGCTTGTCTCAGTGCCTGGGCAGAGGGTGCAAGGTTCTGCCCTGGCCACAGAGCAGTTCCTCATGGCTCTGAGGACCTGAAGAAAGGATCACCTGGTTCAGGAGGTCTACCTGGACAGCCCCTATCCCAGCCAGGCTGGTGACTATGTTCAGCCTGAGCTGGACTACTGTTTCATCCCATGAAATACTGATGGCAGCATCTGGAGAAGCACTTGGGTGTCACAGCAGAGCCTAGAGGAAACACAGCTCTGTCTTGTCCCCAACACTTCTCTCCCAGCTGCCAGCCCCATCCTGGGAGGGAGGGGTGAAGCCCCATGGAGGAGCTGAGCACTAACACCCACAGTGTGAAGCTATGTCCCTTCCCTTCTGGCACCCCCACCCCTTCCCTGAGCTGCTGTCCCACCATCCCCTAGCTCTCGTCAGCTCCTGCTCAGGACCAGAGCAGCAGCCAGGCCCAGCCCAGCACTTCCACCAGCCCAGCAAAATCACCTGCAGCAGTTCTGGAGAAGCAGGGGTGCCAGCCTGGCCCTGGCCATCACCCAGCCTTGCCCATTACCTGCTTCAGTGACTTTTCTGAGCAAGAAGCCCCAGCTTTTGAGTGATTGGCACCAGTTTTACATCCTGCTCTCCTGAAAGAGAGGTTTAAGAGCTTGGCAGGAGCTGCAGTCCTCCCACTGCTCAGGCCATAAGCTACTGCTGCCCCAGTTAGGCAGCCACTCTTGCCATCATTAAGCCAAACAACATCCATAGGCAATATCCCAGCAAGCTCCTGTTCCTGCTCCGCTTTGGTCCAGCATGGTGGTGCCAGGAGGATGTGCCACCAGCCCCCTGCTCTGCTGCCAGGCTCCTGGGTCTCCTACATGCTGTCAGCCAATCTTCTGCTGTGGCACCATCCCATGCCGTCCTGGAGCCAGTATTCCTGCTCCTCCCCAGCTCTATGGACACACTCCACCAGTCACCCCCTGGCCCAGCAGGTGCTGCTTTCCTCATGGGAGGGGACAGGGAGTCCCCACAGGAGAGCCTGATCTGTGTGAGGGCAGAGGTTGGGGCTGGTGCCACAGCATCACAGAGGTTGGAAGGGACCTCTGGAGATCATTGAGTCCAACCCTCCTGCCAAGGCAGGATCACCCAGGGCAGGAGCAGGAAGGGATAGGAGGCTGAAGTAGAGGAAGGTGGAGGCCTGGAGGGGGTGTCCAAGGGCTGGGAGGTGTTTGCTTCCCAGCTGGAGCTTGCCTAGGGAACATGGACACTGTGTTTCCCAAAAGGACCAAGCAGGGAGTGAGGGACACCTACGGCAGGGTAAGGCTTGGCCTGGAGAGCTCAGCAGCTTGGGCTGCTCCCCACACACTCAACGCTTGAGGCTGAGCCAGAGGTGGGGTTGAGAAGGAACCAAATTGGGAGGAAGGAGACAATCCCAGTAGCTTCCCCTCCCTACATCCCATTCCTGCTGGATCTGCTGCCACAGCCAGGGTGGGCTGGGGGCTGCTGAGGGGAGGGTGGTTTCTGCTGGGCTGGGTGGTTGGGCTCCTGAGCTAAGAGGAGAGATTCTTTGTCGCGAGTGAAGTAAAAACCCTTCCCCAGCCAGGGAACAAACAGCTCCGGGCGGCAGGAGGCAGAGGGCGGTGGGGAGGAGCAGGGCAGCGTGGCCGCAGGGGCACCGCGGGAGGTGTTTTTGGGGACTGGTGCTCCCGGGGCAGGCTCCTGCCGCTGGCTGCGCACCAGCAGCATCACTTCACCGCCTCGCTCCTGCTCGCGGGCGCCAGCTCCGCGACGCTGAGCGCCCGGGGAGGGGGGGAGGAGGGATTCAGGGCTGCGGGAATATGGTCCCTGCTCGGAGAGCCTGTGATCTGCCAGGGAGCCCGGCGGGCACTCCAGCCCTTTGTTCCTCCTTCTCTTTCTTTTCCACCTTCAGATTTAATTTTCCCCCTCTCCCTCTGCTTCCAGCCTGCTCTGTATGCAGCGCTTCCCTCCCCCTTTCCACCCACAGTTCCTGTCTTGATTTGCCTTCCCCTCTACAAATACGTGCTCCTCAGGCTCCCTCTGCTCCCTGCCCAGCTCTCCCCTGCCAGCCTTGCCTCCTCAAACTTCTTTTGGTTTTTGCCTCCCTTGCCCCCTCTCCTTCTCTCCCCACAGACCCTCTTGGTCCCTTCCCCTGCCTGCTCCTCTCCCGTCCCTCGCTCTTGCTCCGTCTCCCCTTCCCTGACAGTTTGGGGGGAATCTGTCTGTGTCAACACACCAGCTCCATTATTTATTGGCTGAGTGGAGCGAGGTCCTCCACTCCTCTGTGATTGTCTGGAGATCAAAGCACTTGCTGATGGCAGCTTTGCCTTCTCCCAGCAGAACACCCCCACCCCCAGCTCCGCGCTCCCACCCTCCCGGGGGAGTCGGGTGCCTGTCGACACCCTGGATGACTGATCTCCCAGACAGGGAGGAAAGAAGTAGGGCTGGTGGGGGAGAAAAGGGAGACCTGGAGGAGCTGCAACGCTCCCAGGAACGCATGGGGATGCTGGGGGTTGTCTCGGGGTGGGGGGAACACAGTCCCTGGTAGGGACTAGGGAAGAGAGGGAAGGTAGAGGTGATCCTGGGAATGAGGACAGAGAAATGGAGTAAAAGGAGGGATAAGGAAGCAGGAAACATCCCCGAATCTGGTCCTGGACTGGAAGAATTGGAGTTTCTTCTCCAGAGATGCATCCCCGGAGACCCAGGACAGCTCCGGAGAAGCAGATGGCTAAAAACCAGAAAGAGGAACAAAGCAGAACATGTCCCTGCCTTTGCCTCCTGTGAGACACTGGCACAGGCTGCCCAGGGAGGGCAGAACATGTCCCTGCCTTTGCCTCCTGTGAGACACTGGCACAGGCTGCCCAGGGAGGGCAGAACATGTCCCTGCCTTTGCCTCCTGTGAGACACTGGCACAGGCTGCCCAGGGAGGTTGTCGATGTCTCCTCCCTGGAAGTGTTCAAGGCCAGATGGGGTGAGCCCTTGAGCCACCTGGGCTCGTAGAAGGTGTCCCTGCCCATGGCAGGGGGTTGGAACAGGATGAGCTTTAAGGTTCCTCCTAACCCAACCCATTCTATGAACCTATGAAACCCCCAACCTAGCCCAGAGCTGTGGGAGCTCAAAGGGAAGCGCAGGCACACACTGGCTGTTGGGTGCTGATGCAAGGAGGTGTGTGGGGAGAGGACAAGGAAGCATCCACACCTTGGCCTCGACAGTGGGGTCCCAGCTCCAACATTTCCAGCTGTTGTTCAGCATGCTGGGAGAGGAGAGGGTGGAGGGGAGAGGGCAGAGAGGAGAGAGAGGAGGGGAGTTTTCAGGTTGTTTGGGTTGATGCAGAGGTTGCAGCCCCTTCTCTGAAGCCCTCTGTGAGCTGACAAGGTGCTTCCTTGTGGCTACAGGACCTTCTCACAGGAAAGAGCAGGTCAAATTCCTTGTAGCATCATCCATGTGAGAGAAGAGCTGCAGTGGTTTGTCTGCTGGAGGAAGAGTCAGTTGGAACCCCCTCCCCAGGGCCACTCTTCCCATTTCATGGAGACACATTGGGGAGCTTGGGCTCAACGAGGCCACATCTTACACTCCACATGGGCCTGCAGACCCCAGGAGACACAGACACCATCAGCAGCTGTGACAGCTCGTTCCCCTCACTGCCCAGTGCACGAAGCTGGCTCAAGCTTCTCCCTGTCCTGTCACCCCCAGCATTTCCTCCTTGTGCCTGCCTCTGCCATCAAACCTCTTCCAGCTCCTTTCTGCAGCTGAGGAGTTCCCCTCACACCTCTGCTGTGAGGCATTTTCCAAGCCTTAGATCAAATCTGTTTTCAATCTTCTCTCAAAACTCCAGGTGCAGGCTCTGTGCACAGCGTGCCAAGATCAGTCCCACTGCTGCCTGGCAGAGGAGAGCTGGCATCTCCCTTCCAAAGGCTCTGCTCTTCCCCCATGCAAGCACCACACTGCTGCCCATCCTTGCTTTTCCTGCTCACTGTGGCCCTTCCTTCTCAGCCCTTCCCGGAGGAGACACTCACACAGGACACTTTAGTGGGGAGACACTCTAAGATGCCCAGGTCAGTACCAGGCCCAGCTCTGAAGATAATGGGGGCACAGATCTTGTGCTTTGGGTCCAAGGTCTCTTACTTCAAGAGGAACAAGACACCAGCCAAGAAAGCAGCTCCCTTTGCAGGCTTGGGCTTGCAAGATCCTCCTCTCTGAAGCAGGGGCAGAGACGTTGGCTTCCCACCTGCCAGTGAAGTCTGTGTCCAACAGGGAGCCAGAATGGGCTCACCCAGATGCTGAGGAGGACAGGCCCCTCCAGGGCCTGATCATGGCCACAGAGGGGCTGCTCAGAGCTGAGCCTGAGTCCCAGCCTCCAGCTGTCTCAGCAGGGGGTTGTGAGGTTTGTTCTTGTGTTGCTGGCCAAGAGATTCTGGTCTGCTGTTCCTTCAGTTGGTCACCTCAGCTACATCTTCTCACCTACAAACCACACAGATCTCGAGGAGAACTTTATGGACACACCCCTGGTGTGAAAGACCTACCTGCAGTGCTGCCAGGGAAGAGGAGGGTGCTGATGGGACCCAAACACCTTGCAAAACACAGCCCACAGACTAGGATCCACTGTGGGAGAGGAGCCCCAGCTCCATCCTTGCTTCACACCTCACCGTTGGGCAAGGCATTTGTAAAGACAAATGGCTCCTTGACCAATCCAGGACCTCACCTTCTTGAAGCCAAGGCTCTCTGGGCAGTGATCTCCCTCATCTCTCATCTTGGTGGCCACTTCACCTCTGCTCAGTGTGGGCTGCTACAGGCTTGGGGAGACCTGTGGTGGTAGGACAAGGGGCAGTGGTTTGAAAGCAGAGCAGGGTAGATGCAGGTTGGACATTAGGAGGAAGCTCTTTGTTATGAGGGTGGTGATACACTGGAACAGGTTGCCCAGAGAAGTTGTGGATGCTTCTTCCCTGGATCTATTTAAGACCAGGTTGGATGAGGCTTAGAGCAATGTGGGCTAGTGGGAGGCATCTCTGCCCATGACAGGGGGGGTGGAATGGGATGATCTTTAGGGCCCCTTCCAACCCAAACCATTCAGTGATTCTGTGAAGTCACACAGTGGTTTTAATCAGCTGGGACCTTTGCTCAGATCAGGGCTGGGAGGTTGCTCAGGAGGATGTCCAAGGCTGACAAATCCTGCCTCACACTGCTTCCTGTGTCAGAGTTCTACCCCCCTCACAGCAAAGATACCTTAATATCAGATAAAAATGTCCTTTCCCCATCTTGTGCTTGCAGTTCCTCATCCTGTCCTTGAGCACCTCTGCAAGGAGCTCGGGCACATTCCATGATTTCCATCCCAGCACCCAAGGGCAGGCAGAGTGCTCCACCAGCCCGAAAAACACAAGCAGCCACCCAGCATCTCCTTCAGGCCACTGGTTCTCCCTCCCGAGGGAAGGCAGGGAGCCAGAGCCGGGGAAGGAAGGAGCAGCGACCCCATGCTCCCCACTGCTCAGAGCATGGTGGCTTCAAAGCCTGAGCCCCCAGTGCCTGACCCTGCACAGGCCACTCGGGAGTGACTGAGCAGCCGTGGGGCCAGGGCTGCTCTGATCTTCAGCCGGGAGAGCCCTTCCCGCCGCGGTGTCCCTCTAGGGCGCCGCAAACTAAAAGTGCTCTCGCTCCCAGCGAGAAGGGAGCAGCGAAGCCCACACGCTCGGCTGGGCAGACTGATGCCGTGGGGAGCTGGGGGAAGGGACGTGTGGTCTGCCAGGGACGGCTCCTCTGCCAAGCCCTTCTGCTGCCCCGCAGCGCAGTGGGCAGCAAAACGGAGTGACGGTGCTGGCTGGGCGAGGTTCGGTGCCCGCGGGCAGCTGGGCGACAGTCCCCCAACCCTCTGCTCTCTGCGTGACTTTTCCAAGGCGGCTCAAACCTGCGGCATCTCCTGCTCCGTTCCCACCCTGATCTCTCCGGATGGCCTTGCCAAGGCACATCAGCGCTGACCCGCGGCAAGCGGCCACCCGCCTGCCGGTGCCAAGACGCTTCAGACACACACAGGCACACACGCACAGAGGCGCACACACACCCCCACCCCTTCTACCTTCCAGTGCCCTCCAAAACCGAGCTTCTAGCTGCATTCTGATTCATAGAATCACAGAATCGCTTCCGTTGGCAAAGACCCCAAAGATTATCCAGCCCGAGCACCACCACGGCCATAAAACCGCGTCCCTGAGAGAAGGGGACTGGCAGGTGGACGCTTCCCTGCCTCACAAGGTGGGGCTCAAAACCCACAGGACATGAAGTGGGGTGCTCGTGGGGTGCCAGACTGTTCCCGTGCCGCCTCCTCCACCCTGCTGTCACCCTCCTCTGCGCTGCTCCCCTCAAACACGACTGGATTTTGGATCCCGTGTGCCTGTGCAGCACACCCAGCCCGTGCCGGTTCGGGCAGCAAAGGGACCCCCGGAGCAAGGCTGTGCCCCTCCTTGAGCCGCCCTGCCTCTTGACCTTGATCTGCCGGGATCACGGGGGCTGGGGAGGGGCGGCAAGAGACACCTAGGTTTGGGGAGGTGATGAAAAGGAGCAGGATGAGGTTATCCTGCGAACTCCTTTAGGGAAGGGAAGCAGGGTTGGGATCCATGGATCGTCTCCCAGGGAGGCAGCGATGGAGAGCTGCGGGAATGGGGGGTGGGGGGTGGGGAGGAAAATAGAAGAGCACGGCCGGGCAGAGCCGGAAAAGGGCAGGCAGGGGCCGGGACCAGGACTGGCACGGATCCTGCCGGGAGCGGCTGGCACCTAGGGAGGGATGGAGGAGGGACAAACCAAAAAAGAGGTCGAAAGATGCTCCCAGGGTTCCCGAAGCGCACTTGGTCGGAGATGGCAGAGGACCTGCGTGGAGGAGAAGACCCCGAGAATCTCTGTGGCCGGTGTCGCCCTATGGCCTGAGCAATCCCCGGGGGGCTCCCTGACCGGTACCCGCCTCAGCCCTCCCAGCCCCGGGCGATGCAGGACGGGGAGGGGGAGACAGAGAGGGGGTTTGAGGGGGTGATTGTGGGATGAGAAACGGATCGAGGCGGGGAGAGGGGGTGACAACGACGACATCGGGGTGGCCCCGGCATGGGAGATGGTGCGGTGGCTGTGGTCGGGCTTCACTTACCGGGAGCTGTCCCGATTCCGCCAGAGCCCGCGCGTGACCCACCCGCGACGCTCCTTCCCCCACCGCCCCCTGTGGCACCTCCCCGGGGCACGTCCCGCATGGGTCGCGCTGCCCTCCCCGGGGCCAAATCTCCTCTCCTCAGCTCGACAAACCCCTCCGGCCCCGCCGCCTCCTCCGCTCTCCCGGTCCTCCCCGGATCCTGCCTCCCACACGGGTCCCCGTGAGGAGCGGGGTGGAGGGAAGCCGGTTGGGGCTGGCCGTTCCCGTGTCTCACCGGGGACCGGGAGACAGAGACAAAGGCGGTGAGATATCAGTGCGGGGCTAAAGCCGACCCGAGCCCCGCAGAGCCCTTAACGAGATCGTTAGGGGATTATCCGCTCGCTGAGCAGCCCCGGGCCGGGGGGTGGCGGGGGGCAGCTGCCGCCCCGTCCCGTTACCGAACGCCCCCCGGGGACGGCGCCGGTGGGAGGCGACGCGCGGAGCTGCCCAGGCGAGGCGGCAGCTGCAGTCTGGTCTGCAGGGAGAACGGATCGGCCGGCGGAGGGACCGTGGTCGGNGGAGGTTTGGGGGGTGGGGGGGTGGGTGTCGCAGGAGACTCCGTCGATCCCCCTCCCGGGGGCTGGGACGTGGGGACACGATCAGCGGCTCGGTCCGCGCTCGCCTTCCGCGGGGGGCGGAAAGTTTCTGCCCGCGGGGGGGAGCCACCGCATGGTGGGGGGCAGATTTTGGGGTCTTCAGCGGCATTGTGCCCCGAGAGCCCGAGAAGGCTGACAGGGGGCTGCCCGGAGAGGCCTATCGGGATTAGGGGCTGCGGGCGGGCAGGCAGGGTGCCGGAGGGGGGAGAGGGTAGGGAAGGAAGGAAGGAAGGAGCGGGAGGGTCGCTGGGGATCGGGGGGGTGGGGGGTGTCGTCTCTCTATGCCTCCGCGCTGATGGGCTCAGCTTGATCCGGGGCTGTAATCCCCCCTGCTCCGGTAATTAAAAACTCCGCATTACAAGGCAAACGTGTGCCGGGAAATGTAATCAAGGCTGGAGGGGCTTAACCATCTGGGGAAGGTTAGGAGCGGCACGGAGGGGGACGCGCCCGGGGGGATTTGGCAGCCGCCGCGATCCGGGCTCCTCTTAATCTACCGCAGGGGTCGAGCGCAGCAGCTGCGGGGTAATACCGGTGCCCAGGGCAGCGATCGGTCTCGCTGGAGCTCCCATCGGCGTTAACGGGACCTCCCTGGTGTTATCCACACCTCCCCTTCCAGGGTGCATCCGGCTCCGGCAGACCGATTTTGGTGTGGCACTTGGGGACAGAACTGCACAGGGGAGCAGGACCGCACTGGAGGACAGGATTGCACCGGGGGACAGGATTGCATCCCCTCCCCGGGGCCAGCAGGAAAAGAGTTAAGTGGCAGCCGGTAGCCGCGGCTCGTCCCCACTCCAAGGCTCCGAGCAGCGCCCTCCACCCCCGAGCCCTCTCTCACCTCCCTTCGCGCCCCGGCAGCCCGAAACTCTTTGGAAGTGCGCCGGGCGCGGAGATGGGGGCCGGGGCAGGCTGCGGGCAGGGACAGTTCTTCTTCCCCTCCGTTCTCCTCCTCCTTCTCTCCGGGCCCCCGTCACCGCGCCCGGCGGGCGGGCAACTGCGCTACACCATGCCCGAGGAACTGGAGCACGGAGCCTTCGTGGCCAACCTGGGCGAGGACCTGGGACTGGACGTGTCCACACTGTCAGCGCGGAGATTCCGCATCGTGTCGAGGGCCGGAGCCAGGCAGCACCTGGAGGTGAACCTGGAGAACGGAATCCTCTTCGTGAACGAGCGGATCGACCGGGAGGAGGTGTGCGAGGCGGGGGGGACCTGCCTGCTTCACCTGCAACTCCTCGTCGAGAGCCCGCTGGAGCTCTACCGCGTCGAGGTGGAGGTGCTGGATATTAACGACCATGCACCCACCTTCCCCTGGCAAGAGTACGTGCTGGAGGTGGCCGAGTCTGCCGTGCTCGGCGCCCGCTTCCCGCTGGAGAGTGCCCAGGACCCTGACGTGGGCACCAACTCGGTGCACACCTACAGGCTCAGCCCCAATGGGTATTTCTCCCTGGAGGTGCAGACGCGCAGTGACGCCAGCAAGTTCGCAGAGCTGGTGCTGGAGCGTGCCCTGGACCGCGAGCAGCAGCGGGCACACCGGGTGCTGCTCACCGCGCTCGATGGCGGCGTCCCCGAGCGCTCGGGCACGGCTCACATCCTCGTCACGGTGCTGGATGCAAACGACAACGTGCCCGCCTTTGACCAGCCCTCGTACGGCGTGAGCCTCCCTGAGGACGCTCCTGCTGGCACCTTGGTCATCCAGCTCAATGCCACCGACCTGGATGAGGGCCCCAACGGGGAGATCGAGTACTCCTTCAGCGGGCACGCACCGCCGCGCGTCCGGGAGCTCTTCCACATAGAGCCCCGGAGTGGGCAGGTGCTGCTGAAGGCTCCCCTGGACTATGAGCGGGCACATCTCCACGAGCTCTATGTGCAAGCCAAGGACCGCGGGCCCTCGGCTGTGGCCGTGCACTGCCGGGTGCTCGTGCACCTCCTCGATGTGAATGACAACGCCCCAGAGGTGACTCTCACCTCTGTGTCCACACCCGTGCTGGAGGATGCCCCTCCAGGCACCGTCATCGCCGTCATCAGCGTCTTGGACCGGGACTCCGGAGACAACGGGCGGGTGAGCTGCGAGGTCAGCCCCGACGTGCCCTTCGAGCTCCGTTCCTCCTTCCGCAACTACTACACCCTGGTCACCACGCAGGCGCTGGACCGGGAGGTCGTGCCCGAGTACAACGTCAGCATCACGGCGCGGGACATGGGCTCCCCTGCCCTGCTGACCCGCAGCACCCTCACCGTGCCGGTGTCCGACGTGAATGACAATGCCCCACGCTTCCTCCAGCCCTCCTACAGCGTCTACGTGATGGAGAACAACGCGCCTGGGGCCTCCATCTGCTCTGTCAGCGCTTTGGACCCCGACTGCCAGCAAAACGCCTACCTGTCCTACTCCATTGCCGATGGGCACATCCACGGCATGCCCGTGGGCACCTACGTGTCCATCAACTCTGACAGCGGGCACATGTACGCCCTGCGCTCCCTCGATTACGAGCAGATCCGCAGCTTCCAGATCCAGGTGCAAGCGCAGGACGCAGGATTCCCCCCGCTCAGTGCCAACGTCACCGTCCACATCTTCGTGCTGGACCAGAACGACAACGCTCCGGTCATCGTCTCCCCCATGCCGCACAACGGCTCCACGGCCACGGAGCTGGTGCCGCGATCAGCCAGGCCTGGCTACCTGGTGGGCACGGTGTCGGCGGTGGATGCGGACGCAGGCCTGAATTCCCGCCTCTCCTACCAGCTCCTCCAAGCCACCGACTTCACCCTTTTCAGCGTGGCACCAGAAACGGGTGAGCTGCGCACCCTCCGCTCCTTTCTGGAGCAGGATGCCACCCGGCAGCAGCTGGTGGTGCAGGTGCGGGACGGTGGGCAGCCAGCCCTTTCTGCCACCGTGTCCCTTCTGCTTTCGGTGGTGGAGACCATGCCTCAGACCCTCTCTGACTTCAGCGAGTTCAGCCTTCCCCCGGAGGCTTCCACATCCTCCCCGCTCACCCTCTACCTCCTTGTCTCCCTGGGTTCCATCTCCTTCACCTTCCTCCTCGCCATCCTCATCCTTACAGCCATTCGGTGCCGCGGAGAGCGACGCTCCCGCCAAGGTGACAGCTGCTCACCGCCCCCTTGCCACTGCTGCCCGGGGTCCAGACCGTCCTCTGATGGCCTGAAGACGTCCAACCTGACAGCGCAGCCCCCCACGGGGACCTCAGCTGCCACCTGCCTGGACGTGCCCGGCGGCGGCCCTCCAGGCTACTGCTACAAGGTCTGCCTCGGTCCTGAGTCTGCCCAGAGTGATTTCATGTTCCTCAAACCCTGCAGCCCACCCCGCAACAACGAGAAGGAGCCCGGGAAACTGTCCCAGCCAGGCCAGCATCTCCAGGTCTCCAAGCAGGTAAGAGCGTGCTCGGAGAAGCTCCGTGGCTCCCCCCTCGGCCCCCTCCCTCCGCCTCAGCCGTGAGAGAAGCCAGGCACGGCTTTTCCCGGAGAATAACCGGCGCCTTTGATCAGCCCGGGAATTAGGAGCCGTCAAGCAGCGGGAAACTGCACCGAGCTTCCCGACGGCTCTAATTACAGGGAGAGCGTCAGGCGCAGCTCAGGCGAGAGGAAATCCCTTCCCACTGCCTTCTGCACCCATTCGAGATGCTCGGGCGCCCCGGGGGGAGGTAGGGTGGTGGAGGTGGCATCTCTGTTGTGTGGGTGAGCAATTCACAAGGGGACAAGCCTAGCGCTGCTGCTCTCTCCACGCCCCCCCGCGCCGGCTGGAGTCCGCAGGGTCCTTCTGCTGCACTCGGGGCTGGGTTTGGCCCCATCCCAGCAGCGCTCACGTCCCCAGTTCTGTCACCCAGGCCTGGCCGCTATGCAAGCGGGGAGGGAGTGGGGTCTGCGGGGCGGGGTTTTGATGTCAACATTGGTTAGGTGCTGAAATGAGGAAGGTCTCATTTTCCCGATGAAAGACTCTTCCCGGAACGCGATTACAAGGATCGGGAGTGATGAGGCGTCTAATCCACTTACAGCTGACTTTTAATAATGCAGCCCAGCCGAGGAGAGCCCCAGACGGGCTGCCAAGAGGCGCTCCCCGCACGGCTCCTCGCACCGCTGGACACTCCTCTCTATCACAGTAATGGGCTTTTCCCCCTGGGTGCCTGCAGCCCTCGCTGGCATGCGAAGGAATGCAGCCAATTTCTGCTGCCTGAGACCTGTGCCGCGTTCCCACCCCGCCTGCAAAAAAGGGCTTTTTGGGAGGGAACAGGGGTAGGAAAAGCCTCTCTCTCTCTCTCCCTCTGGAAAGGCAGAGCTTGGCAATTAAACTCCCAGAGAGCAAGGCCCAGACAACTCACAGTCTCACAGTCTCACAGTATCACCAAGGTTGGAAGAGACCTCACAGATCATCAAGTCCAAGCTGCTACCACAGAGCTCAAGGCTAGACCATGGCACCAAGTGCCACGTCCAATCCTGCCTTCAACAGCTCCAGGGACGGCGACTCCACCACCTCCCTGGGCAGCCCATTCCAGTATCCAATGACTCTCTCAGTGAAGAACTTTCTCCTCACCTCAAGCCTAAATTTCCCCTGGCTCAGCCTGAGGCTGTGTCCTCTTGTTCTGGTGCTGGCTGCCTGAGAGAAGAGAGCAACCTCCCCCTGGCTACAACCACCCCTCAGGTAGCTGTAGACAGCAATAAGGTCTGCCCTGAGCCTCCTCTTCTCCAGGCTAACCAATCCCAGCTCCCTCAGCCTCTCCTCGTAGGGCTGTGCTCGAGGCCTCTCCCCAGCCTCGTTGCCCTTCTCTGGACACGTTCAAGCATCTCAATGTCCCTCTTAAACTGGGGGGCCCAGAACTGGACACAGTACTCAAGGTGTGGTCTAACCAGTGCAGAGTACAGGGGCAGAATGACCTCCCTGCTCCTGCTGGCCACACCATTCCTGATGCAGGCCAGGATGTCATTGGCTCTCTTGGCCACCTGGGCACACTGCTGGCTCAACTCACCCTGACCGTGGTGGTCTTAGGCTGATGATTGAACTCGGTCATCTTAGAGGTCTCTTCCAACCCAAGTACCTCTGTGATTCTGGAAGGCACAGATAACCACAGAGGCTCAGCAGAGTGGGGAAAAGACCCAGAAAGAAAAAGGTGGGAAAGGTCCTTCTGGACATGGGAACAAGGCAAGGAAGGTGCAGAAGGGAACAGGGTAGGGAAGGTCCAGAAGGCACCAGACTGGTTCAACACTGCCTTGGGTTCCTTGAAATGCAAACATGCTGCTTGCTCCTCCACGAAGGGCATGGGGAAAGAGGAGCTGGGACCCTGCAACCCTGGCTGCTGGAACCTGGTGCTGGTGTGGCTGGGCTGACGGGCAGAGGGTGCCACTAACCAGCCTTGCCTCTCCCTGTGTTTTCCAGTTCAAGCAGCCCAACACGGACTGGCTGCCTCCGAGTGTGCAACGGCCTGCCCTGAAGAGGTACCAAATTGGGCACTCTGGGGACTGAGGGAGAAAGTGGAAGGGGGGTGTGGGGATGGGGAGGGGAGTCGTGGGGATAGGGTGAGGGACAATGGTTTTGAGCTGGGAGAGGAGAGAATTAGAATGGAGATGAGGAAGAAATTCTCCAGAGTGAGGGTGGTGAGACACTGGCACAGGTTGCCCAGGGAGGTTGTGAATGCTCCCTGCCTGGGAGGCCAGGCTGGATGAGGCCTTGAGCAACCCATTCTGTGGTCCTATGATCTCTGATGCACCTTTGAGATGTTCTCTTCTCTAGCTCCCAGAGCCTGGAGGACGTGGGGGAGATCCGCAGAGCCCTCCAGAAGGAGCACGAGAGGCTGTGCACTTTGGTGACCCCTGTCTCTGGTTAGTGCTGAGGGGCTGGGGCTGGGCACACCAGACTCTCTTGTCACTTGATGGAGGTGCAGTGTGGGGACACATCCCTGCTCCTAGCAGTTGTGGAGTTCTGCAGGCTGGGAAGGGGTTCAGCCTCCAGAAGGGTGGTTGGTGACACATGGGGATACAGATGTGACTGTCCCACTGAGCTATAGACGTGGCCTCTCCTGAGCTGTTCTCGCACTCTTCCTTCTTCCAGAGTTTCAGAAGGCTTCAGCAGGCACCAACAGCATCTGGACACCCCAGTACAGCTCCTTGTACCCAGGGCACGTCCCAGCCCTGGACTATCAGCACAATGTCTACATCCCTGGCACCCCCACTCTGCTATCTAGCAAGGATGGGCCCCTGGTCCTGGGCCGGGAGAACAAGAACAGCTTCTCCACCTTTGGCAAGAGGAAGAAGATGACAACTTACAGTGACATGCATGACAGTGTGGTTATCACCAACGACCTGAAATAATGCCCACCGGCGCTGCCCTGCCGCTGCCACCCGCTCAGCTGCCAGCTCCACCTGCAGCACACAGCTCCACCTGAGGCTTCGTGAGCCTGCTGGGATCGTGCTCCACCAGAGTGTGGGGAGAGGATTCCAGGAGCAGGGGGCTGGAAAGTGCTAGGGATGGGCAGGGGAAGGGGTGGGGAGGACATTTCTTCCAGCTCATCCTGCAGAGCTCTGTTGGCAGCAGGTGCTGCTGGGGGTCTCTAGCACCAGATTTAAGGACATCTGCCTTGATTCGACCCATTCCTGTGTCCCCTCCTGTCCAGCTCTGTGAACATTGTCACTTTGTCTTGTCTGGCTGTGTGAATGTACCCAGCTGCATGCCTCTGCTTCTGTCCCACTAGGCATGGGAAGTGTCTGCTTCGGCCAGGCGTGGCCCCTGCGTGCTGGGGCAGCAACTGCTGCTCCGTCCCTGTGATCCGGTGGGATCTGTTGCATGTCCAGAGCAGATGTTGGTGTCTGTGTTCTCCAGGAAGTGAGTGTAAACCCCAGGCATCGTGGATGCTTCCTTTCAAACCCTGGCCCAACACTTGCAGAGCTGCACTTTGGTCCAGGACCCGGACGCAGTGGGTCTGTGCTCCAGGAGCAGACACAGACTGAGTGCCCAGAGGAGATGTCAGCCTAAGCAGCTCAGAGGTGCAGCAGGTGAGGTCCTGATGGGCACCTCTCTAGCTCAGGGCAGCATCATCTGAAGGAAAGAGAGCTGCCAGCCATCAGAGGGGCTCCATCACAGATGTCAGTCCTCTTCCCTGCTCTTCCCACCCTCAACCAGGTCTCTGTTTCCTCAAGTTCTGAATGCCTGTGGGAACCCTTGCACTGGGGATCCCACCCACATGGGACAGACATCTCCCACTGCAGCCTGCTTCTCCTTGAGGACTTTGATCTGACTGGCAGGAGCTCTCCTGGGCACACCTCCAGCCCCAGAACAGTCTCTTCCCTACCCTGCTCACCATACATCTGGTCTGCCTGCCAGCACTGCCAGTTGCTGCTGCCACGGGACAGTTCCTTTGCAATCCATCCGTGCAGAATGTGACAGCTCTTCCTAGATCAAGTTTGTGTCACCAGCTCTGATTTGTACCAATAAATTGTATTTTAATAGCTCAGCCTGGCTCCTGGCTGCCCCTGAGCCGCCTGGGGCAGCAGGAATCACTGCTCAGCTCTTGGAGCAGAGCTCTTGGCTCCAGGGCACGTGTGCTGGAGCTGCTGGAGAGCCTGGGTGAGCTCATTTCATTCACTTGACCTGAATGCTGGAGGCTCAGGGTCCCTTTCCCTCCTTCCCTGGACTCAGGAGCACTTTGGAATCATGACCAGTAGGAGCTTTGTGATGGAGATGTGGTGCAGGTCCTGGCTCTGTGATCCAGCTTGGACAGAGGCTCTGCAGGGATTTGCATGGAGGAGGGGGATCCAAAGGGCTTTGCAGTGCTGGGGAGAGGGGGCTGGGTCGGGCAGTGATGGCTTCTTCTTGTTGTGCATTGCTTCCCACGGCTCATGTAAGATGTTCCCTGGATGCCCACCACCCACCAGCTGGCCTCAGGAGTCACAGGGATAACCTGGATGTGTGCCAGGCATAGGGACCAACTGCCTTGGAAGAGGCAAGGGGGACCTGCTGGTGGGATGGCTCTTCACTTGGGGTCACAGTCCAGCTCCAGCTGTCTGGTTCCACAGGGGCTCACCTTTAGATGAAGTCCTGAGGTGGCCACGCTGTGGCTGTCCTTCTCCTGCCCCCTGCTTGCTCCGTGACTGCCTGGGGGAGGCTGCAGTGCAGCTTTTGGGATTAGCCCGGACAAGTCCTTGTCCTCAAGTGGGAGATGTGCTCCTCGCTGGAAGTAGGGGGGCAGGGAACGTTCAAAGGACCCCCCCGGGTAGTCAGGGCCCCAGGGGGTCAATGCTTTGGACATGAAAAGGACTTGGCTGCTTCTGGTCCCAGCTGACATCTGCCTGCCTGTGAGCAGAGGACATATTCCCTGTCGCAGTTTGGGGGTGGGATGAAGGGTTCGATGCTGCCAAGTACATTCTTCAGTGGCCTCTAAGAGTGTTAAGGGTGAAAAAGGAACCCCAAAGAGCCAGGGGCTGGGCCCTCTGCAGAGCCTGAGCCTGTTCCACCGCTTCAGAAGAACAAGAGGATTATGTGAAGAGAAACAATAAAATGAGTAACAGCCTCAAGAAGCAATGAAAGCATCAAATGGAGCCGACTCCCTGCGGGGCAGTGAGCATCCCCCTCTGCCGCAGCAGCCCTGGCAACGCCTTCCCTGCCATTTGCAGGTCCTGGCAAAGGTCCGGGGTCCACAAGGAGCTCAGCTGCAGCCCTCCAGCAGCAGGGCCAAGCCTTTAGCTGCGGTTTAGCTCCCACAGCAGGAGCACCCAGCACACGTGCCTCTTGGTATCCAGGAGCCAAGCACACATGGAAACAGATTCCCAGAGGGAAACTGATCTCAGAACTGATCCCCAAAGTCATTTGAAAGTGCCACTTTGCATCCTTGCCTTGGCAAAGCCACGGGGCTGAGCAACTAAGCAGGCAGCTTCTGCCACCTCCCTGGGAGTCTGTCAATCTCCACTCTCTTTTCCTGGCAGTTTTTTAATCCCTGCTATTAAGACTCCACTGCTGCTCAGCAAAAGGCCTCCCTCTCCTCTCCATCACCCCTGGCCCCTCATCTCCATCACCCCTGGCCATCCTCAACCCAGCAGATGAGATACAGAGATCTGCACATCTTGCTGACCCTCAGCTCTGCATGGTCAGGTCAGGCCTCCTCCAAGAGGGATTTGAGGGCCAACAAATCATCCCAGGACCTCACATCCCCCAGGCACCTCTTTTGGCCTCACAGAATCACAGAATGTTAGAGGTTGGAAGGGACCTGCAGAGATCATCCAGTCCAACCACTCCTGCCAGAGCAGGGGCACCCAGGGCAGGTCACACAGGAACACATCCAGATGGGGCTTGAAAGTCTCCAGAGGAGGAGAAGGTCCAGTGGAGGCTGTGAGGATGATGAAGGGACTGGAACATGTGTGTGATGGGGAAAGGCTGATGGGGCTGTTAAGCCTGGGGAGGAGAAGGCTGAGAGGGGATCTTATTGATGTGTCTAAATATGAGGGGTGGGTGTCAGGCTGAAGGTGCCAGGCTCTGTTTGGTGGTGCCCAGTGACAGGACAAGGAACAACAACATGAGGAGGAACCTCTTTGGTGTGAGGGTGCTGGAGGCCTGGAGCAGGCTGCCCAAGGAGGTTGTGGAGCCTCCTCCCTGGAAGGAAATCCTACAGTGCCAAGAGCTCAGTTTCAATCTTTGTTCTTGATGCCCACATTGATACAAAGGACAACAAAAGCCACTTGCTGTAGGGGAGGGAGCACTTGCTCAAACCTCCTGAACCACAGCACTGCCCCTTCTTCACAGGGCACACCTGGGCAGCATTGTCCATCTCACGGCTGAGATCTGTGTTGAAGGTCCCCTCCAGGGACAGGATGCCCTTAAAAACACAAGTTCCTTGCCCTGCAACCACTTCTTTTTACAGCCCTTCCTGTGCTCACCTCCCTGCACAGCTCATGAGCATCAGCTGCCCTCTGTACTGTGGTAATGCACTGGGCACAAGGCACTCCCCAGCACTCTGTGCCCCTCTCCTACCTTCCAGCAGAGATCCAGAGGCAAATTCAGCTTTCAGGGAGCCTCCAGCCAGCTTGAGATCTGCTTCCACAGCAGCAGGAGAGCTGCCATGCGGTGAGGCTGGCTGCAAAGTGCTGCAGGCCATGCTAGGCAGGCTCGGAGTGCTCCTGGGCACCCGGGCGAGAAAGGGTTTTGTGCTGCTGCTGAATAGACTCTTTGGATGCAAACAGCACTCCCGGCTCTGTAATGACTTGAAAGCCTCTATCGGAGAGACAGAATGAACCCAGAGACAGAGAGAAAAGAGGCCAGAGGGAAAGACCCAGAGGGGCTGGTGCTCGGCTCCGCTCCAGTCTGCAGCGCACGGAGTCAAGTAGCAGCCAGAGAGCCCCCCCCGAGGGACACGGCGCGCTGAGTGCTCTCAGGTTAGGCTGGGTAGAGCCAGCAGTGCAGGCAGGCTCAGCCCCCGGGGGGGTCAGTGTCACTGGGACAGAGCTGAGATCCATGGGCACCTGTGAGAGCCTGCGCATTGACCTCGGAGGGTAGGAAGTCTGTGGCACTCAGTGGCTAATTATGGTCTCCGAAGGTGTTAGGACTTCCCCCCACCTCCCTCAAGGGGATGTTGGAACAACTACACCCGCATTTACCCAAGACAGGAGCACGGTCCATCCTGCCTTCTTCCCTCTCCCTCTCCCTCTCCCTCTCCCCCTCCCTCTCCCTCTCCCCCTCCTCATCTACCCAAGATAGGGGCACTCAGCATGAGAGTGGTGAGAGGCTGGAATGGGTTTCCCAGGGAGGTGATTGAGGCCCCATCCCTGGAGGCGTTTAGGGCCAGGCTGGCTGAGGCTGTGGCCAGGCTGATCTAGGGTAGGGTGTCCCTGGCCGTGGCAGGGGGGTTGGAACTGGCTGCTCCTTGTGGTCCCTTACAGCCCTGACTGATTCTATGATTCTAAGGTCTCTCTTGCTTCCTTTCAAGTCTGCCTCAGTGTCCTCAATGCGTCCCTGGCCATACCCTGCTGTTCTTGGCTGGATCCCATCCTAACCCTTCTTTGTTTCTCATCTCAGGAGATGCTCTGCAGAAATAATCACCCTTTAGCTTTTGCCATAACAATTTACCCTCTGCTGGGCTGAAAAAGGCTCTCTGTGTCTGTCACATGCTGGTTTTGATCTGCTCCTTTGCTCCCTTTGATCTTGGTGGGTTTGGTTTTTTGTTTCCTGCTCTGGGAGCATTCACTGCAGAGAGCAGGTGAAGGACCAGGCCTGGGCTGAGCGAGGCTTTTGCCTTCCCAGTTTGCCTGCGATGCATTTGCAGCCTAAGTGGTGGGGATGTCAGCGCCTCTGTTTGCGGCGCTCACTCGGGCGGAATGAATGCTCCTTGTTAGTGATAATATGACTTAATCAGCTTAATTATTGCCAGGCAGAAGCAGACACCTTTGTGTATTGAATAACTCATGACACCCTGGACCAAAAAGCATGAAGGAAGGCTTGGAATGTAAATTAAACATGACCTCTGGAGCAGAATGCACTCTGGCTAATGATTCACCTTCCCATGAAATCCAATCATTTACAGACCTCACAGCTGAATAAATGATACTTCTTAATCTGCTTTCTTGTCTTTGGGGGGGGTCATGTTTTAAACACTATCAGCAGATTTTCATTTCACCTCTCTGAATTCAGAAGTGCTCCTCCCGTGGCAGGCAGCAGAGCAAACGAGTTCATGTTAAAGAGATTGAGAAATAGAACATTTGTGCAGCCAACCACATCAGAAACCACAGCCACAGAGCCACAGAATCAGGCAGGGTTGGAAGGGACCACAAGATGCAGCCAGTCCCAACCCCCTGCCATGCCCAGGGACACCCTACCCTAGAGCAGGCTGCACACAGCCTCAGCCAGCCTGGCCTGAAACACCTCCAGCCATGGGGCCTCAACCACCTCCCTGGGCAACCCATTCCAGCCTCTCACCACTCTCCTGCTCAACAACTTCCTCCTCACCTCCAGCCTCACTCTCCCCACCTCCAGCTTTGCTCCATTCCCCCCACTCCTGTCACTCCCTGACAGCCTCAAAAGTCCCCCCCCAGCTTTTTTGTAGCCCCCTGCAGGTCCTGGAAGGCCACAAGAAGGTCTCCTGGGAGCCTCCTCTGCTCCAGCCTGCACAGCCCCAACTCCTTCAGTCTGTGCTCACAGCAGAGCTGCTGCAGCCCTCTCAGCATCCTCCTGGCCCTGCTCTGGACACTCTCCAGCATCTCCACAGCCCTCTTGTCCCAGGGGCTCCAGAACTGGATGCAGTACTCCAGGTGGGGTCTCAGCAGAGCAGAGCAGAGGAGGAGAATCACCTCCCTGGCCCTGCTGGCCACACTTCTGCTGCTGCAGCCCAGGCTCTGTTTGGCTTTCTGGGCTGCAAGTGCACACTGCTGGCTCCTGTGGAGCTTCTCCTCCAGCAGCACCCCCAAGTCCCTCTCCTCAGGGCTACTCTCCAGCCACTCACTGCCCAGCCTGGATTGGTGCTTGGCATTGCCTCGACTCAGCTGCAGGACCTTGCACTTGGTCCTGTTGAACCTCCTGAGAATCTGCAGGTGTTTGTGAGGAGAGATTTGCTTTAATTCATTGCCAGCAACAAGAGGTGAAAGGAGGAGGAGAAACAAAGAAATCAGATTGGAAGGATGGAAGAGAGAGGGAAAAAAAAGTCCCAGAAGGGTCACGGAGGTCTTTGCATTGAATCTGTTCATTTCAGCAGTGCCTGCAACAGAAAATGTCATTAAATAGCTCCAGAGATGTCTCATCACACATTGGCCCTGCCCAGGAAAACCAATCAATCAATCAATCAATCAGTCAGTGTCCTGCAAAGGAAAGAGAAGCAGCAGAGGAAGCCATCGGTCATGGCAACGATGATAAGCGTGAGGAGGACTCCTGTCAGGGCAGGGATGCAGAGACTCTGGTGGCAGAGGCAGCCGAATTGGGGTTAAATGTCTGGGTGAAGCCTGGAGAAGGGATGAGCTGTCCGAACCTGTTGTGCTGCAGTGAGGCTCTGGAGTGCTGCAGCCAAATCTTCACACACATCCCCCCGGGAAGCACTGGAGGCCATCAGGGGTGCAAAGGACAGCAACAACACAGCTCTGAGCAGGGATTGTTTTGGCTCTCGACCCAACCCTACCTGGGAGCCAGAGGTTAGTTTAGATTCCAGCATCTCTCAGGGAAGGTGGTTTGGGGAAGTCTCCTCTGAAGTCCATACTCACATTTCACAGAATGGGTTGGGACCTCAAAGAGCATCCAGTGCCAAGCCCCTGCCGTGGGCAGGGACAGCTCCCACCGCACAGGGTGCTCAGGGCCTCATCCAGCCTGCCCTGGGACACCTCCAGGGATCTTTGATCACACTGGGTGCTTCTGTGCTCCCCAGCCTCCCTGGGCAACCTGTGCCAGTGTCTCACCACCCTCACTAACAAGAATTTCTTCTTCACCTCCACTCTCAATCTCCCCTTGTCAAGTTTCAGTCCATTCCCTCCTCCTGGCACTCCCAACCCTTGTCACAAGTCCCTCCCCAGCTCTCCTGGAACCCCTCCAGGTACTGGAAGGCTGCTTTAAGGTCTCCCTGGAGCCTTCTCTTCTCCAGGCTGAACAGCCCTAACTCTCAGCCTGCCTCCAGCTCTCTGATCATCTTGGTGGCCTCCTCTGGACCTGCTCCAGCAGCTCCAGGTCCTTCTTGTGCTGGGGCATCAGAGCTGAATGCACTGCTCCAGATGGGGTCTCACAACCAGCCCAACACTGGTTACAAGGTGAGGACTGAGGGCTCTGGGATTCATTTCTCTGTCAAGGAGCTGCTGCTCTTGCTCAGTCTGTGCTGACTCCATCCTCAAAGCTCCTCTGAGGACAGATGGAACCTTCCTATCCAGGTATGTGTTTTTAATGCCCAGGTCCAGAGAAGGGCAACAAAGTTGGGAGAGGGTTTGGAGAACAGGGCTGGGAAGGAGCAGCTGAGGAAGCTGAGGTGGTTTAGTGTGGAGAAGAGGAGGCTAAAGGGAGACCTCATTGCTTCCTACACCTCTCTGAGAAGAGGTTGGAGACAGGTGGGAGTTGGACTCTTCTTCCTAGTATCCCTGAGGCTGTGCCAGGAGAGGGTTAGGCTGGAGATGAGCAGACATTTCTTTGGTGCCAGAGTGGTCAGGGGTTGGCACAGGCTGCCCAGGAAGGTGGTGGAGTCCCCATGCCTGGAGGTGTTCTAGAACCGTGTGGACATGGTTTGGGGGCCATGGTTTGATGCCCACAGTGGGGTTGGGCTGGTGTTGGACCTTAGGAGGCTTTTCCAACCCAAGAATTCTGTGATTCTATGATCTAAATGTAAGGAGTTTGACCTGGGGCTGAAGGTTTCCTCTCACCCTCAGTCTCCTCCTAGATCTGCCTTTAATATCATTGACCACAAGAGGAGATGAAGTCCTTCACACCCAGCACCTGCCTGCCAGTGACACTTTATCAGCAGAGGATCAGATTTGCTGTTTGCTTTGAGTCTCCCCTAGAGGACCAAACTTCAGGAACCTGATCCTGAAACCAGCTCCTAAAACTGGAGCTTCACTTTCCTGTTGCCAGGAGCTGCTCTGTTCCACCTGCTTATGGAAACCTTCCTCTGCAAACCACTCCGGGAGATGCCTCAGGCTGGAAGGAGCTCTCAGCTGGGGCTGGATCCTTTCCCTGTGATTCCCAAGAATCCTCTTGGCTGTTTGTGCAGCATTCCATGAGCCTTCTGGCTGCCTTGGTGCCTGTCAGAAGGCACTCACCATAAGGGCCACATCCTCTTGAGATCTGGACAGGCTCCAGCATGCTCCTCCTGGTGCTGTGGGGTCCACCCTCACAACCTACTTTCTGCTTCAAGTTTCCTGGTGAGGTTGGATGAGATCTGACTCTACTCTGAGCAAAAGGCTTGATCCCCATCACCACTCATGCCAGGGCAGGTCTAGGCTGGATGTTAGGAGGAAGTTGTTGGCAGAGAGAGTGATTGGCATTGGAATGGGCTGCCCAGGGAGGTGGTGGAGTGGCCGTGCCTGGAGGTGTAGAAGCCAAGCCTGGCTGGGGCACTTAGTGCCATGGTCTGGTTGGTTAGGCAGGGCTGGGTGCTAGGCTGGGCTGGGTGAGCTTGGAGCTCTCTGCCAACCTGCTGGATTCCATGAGTCTATGATTCCATGATTCCATGATTCCAGGCATCCCTTTCTGTCTCAGTCGCTGTGTGAATCCATGACGCTCCCATGCTGCCAAGTGCCAAATCCACAGGGAAATTCTGCCCCCTCCATGTTACCCACAGGATGCACAACACCACCAGCACCCAAGTGGGACAAAGCCACCCTGTCTGCTGTGCTTGTGGCTGCTGAGCCCTCTGATGAAGGCTCCATGAGAATGATCAGGGGTCTGCTGCAGCTCTGCACCAAGGACAGCTGAGGGAGCTGAGGGTGTGCAGCCTGCAGAAGAGCAGGCTCTGGGGAGCCCTAAGAGCAACATTCCAGTACCTGAATGGGCTCCAAGCAGGCTGCAGAGGGACTGTTTGCAAAGGCCTGCAGGGACAGGACCAGGGCAATGGTTTGAAATGAGAGCAGAGCAGATTGAGATTGGATGTGAGGAACAAGTTCTGCACCAGGAGCCTGCTGGAACACTGTAACAGGTTGCCCAGGGAGGTGGTTGGGGCCCATCCCTGGAGACATTAGAGGTGAGACTGGACAGGGCTGTGGGCAACCTGCTCTAGAGGATGGCCCTCCTGAGTGTAGGGGGTTGGAGTGGATGATCTTTGGAGGTCCCTTCCAACACAAACTGTTCTATGATTCCATGACCAGTGCTGTTTGACATCTGTGTCAGTGCCATGCACAGAGGAATCAGTGCAGCCTCAGCAAGTCTGCAGATGGCACCAAGCTGTGTGGCACAGGCACTTGCTAGAGGGCAGGGATCCATCCAGAGGGACCTGGACAGGCTGCAGAGCTGTGCCCAGGCCAACCTCAGGACATTCAACAAGGCCAAGTGCAAGGTCCTGCACCTGGGTGGGTGCAGTCCCAAGCACAGCTCCAGGCTGGGTGGGGAATGGCTGAGAGCAGCCCTGAGGAACAGGCCCTGAGGGTCTGGGGTGGTGAAAAGCTCAACAGGAGCCTGCAGTGTGAGTGCAGCCCAGACAGCAACCCTGTGCTGGGCTGCAGCAAGAGCAGTGTGGGCAGCAGGGCAAGGGAGGGGATTCTGCCCCTTGGCTCTGCTCTCCTCAGACCCCACCTGCAGTCCTGGGTGCAGTTCTGGAGCCCCCAGCACAAGCAGGACATGGAAGTGTTGGAGCCAGTCCAGAGGAGGCCACCAAGATGCTGAGAGGGCTGCAGCAGCTCTGCTCTGAGGACAGGCTGAGAGAGTTGGGGCTCTGCAGACTGGAGAGGAGAAGGCTTGGAGGAGACCTTGGAGTGGCCTTGCAGGATCTGAAGGGGGCTTCAGGAGGGCTGGGAAGGGACTATTGACAAGGTCTGGTAATGAGAGGAGGAGGAGGAGGAATGGGTTTGGACTGACAGAGGGGAGATTGAAACTCGATGTGAGGAAAGGGTCCTTGCCAGTGAGGGTGGTGAGAGACTGGCACAGGTTGCCCAGGGAGGTTGTGGCCAGATTGGATGAGGCCTTGAGCAACCTGTTCTAGTGGGAGGTGTCCCTGCCTATGGCAGGGGGTTGGAACTGGCTGAGCTTTGAGGTCCCTTCCAACCTAAACCATTCTATGATTGAGTTTGAAAAGCAAGGGGGACATACTTGGGGTGTCAGAGCTGACCAGTAAGACACTTCCAGTCTTGCAAGGGAGGAGTGAGAAGATGATTTCTGCTCCTCTTGTCTTGAGAACCAGCAGGGGCAAGCTGCAGCCTTTGCTTTCCTGTTGCATCTTCTGTAGAGAAGTGAAAAGAGAAATCAAAATCTTGGATCTGGGCTGCAGGCACAAATCACAGCACAGAGCCTGGGAGCAGCATGAGGAGCCTCAACGAGAGGTTGTGGAGTCTCCTTCTCTGGAGACTGCCAAGACACCTCTGGGTGAGCTCCTGTGTGACCTGCCCTGGGTGATCCTGCTTTGGCAGGGAGGGCTGGACTGGATGATCTCCAGATCTTCCCAGCCCTACCATGCTGTGGTGCTCTGATCCCTCAGGCCCCTCTGTCTAGCAAGGCACTGTCTGGCTGCAGGAGGAATGAGGAAGCCTTTGGCACCTCTGCCACAAGCAGCTCCTGGCACAGCTGGCAGCTCCTGGCTGGGACAGAGTCACTCTGATATGGGTCAAGAACTGGCTGGAGGGCAGGGCCCAGAGAGTGGTGGTGAATGGTGCCACATCCAGCTGGCAGCTGGCACCAGTGCTGTGCCCCAGGGATCAGTGCTGGGCACAGTCCTGTTCAGTGTCTTTATTGATGATCTGGAGCAGGGCATTGAGTCCAGCAGCAGTGAGTCTGCAGATGGCACCAAGCTAGGAGCAGTGTGGAGCTGTTGGAGGGGAGCAGAGCCCTGCAGAGGGACCTGGCCAGGCTGGATGGGTGGGCAGAGGCCAAGGGGATGAGACTGAACAAGGCCAAGGGCAGGGTTCTGCACTTTGGCCACAACAACCCCAAGCAGCACTGCAGGCTGGGGACAGAGTGGCTGAGAGCATCCCTGGGGATGATGAAGAGGAGGCAGCAGTGTGCCCAGGTGGGCAGCAGAGCCAATGGCATCCTGGGCTGGCTCTATGATTCCATAAAGGAAGACCACTCTGGGAGCCTCCTGCGAGCAGCTTGGCTCTGTTGGCACAGGGAATTGTCCTCACAGAGGACCTTTGAGATGCAAGCAGGAAATTGAGC
The DNA here is from genome assembly GCA_013400475.1 of Tricholaema leucomelas. Taxonomy (NCBI): domain Eukaryota; kingdom Metazoa; phylum Chordata; class Aves; order Piciformes; family Lybiidae; genus Tricholaema lacrymosa; species Tricholaema leucomelas. Next base: position 57,934 of record WAAF01004277.1, on the reverse strand, counting down.
TGGGAGTGGGAAATGAGCCCAGAAAAACCCAACGGCAGGGAGTTGGTTTTTTTTTCTGCCTGCAGGTGGAGTTCAGGTGGAAGAGAAGAAGAGAAGGGAGAAGAAAGGAGCCTCCTCCCTCCGCAGATCGCCTTGCTGGGGGAGCTCTGAGTCTCGGCAGACGTAGCCATTGTCTGCTCAGAGGTTCTGTCCCTGGGGACTTTGCCTGGGATGGCTTCATCCATTTATCCCTGACTCCTGGCATCTGCATAAGGCTCTCACAGAGAGAGTTATTACTTTAATTTTCTTGTGAATTACAGTGGAGGCAGAGAGAATTAGAAAAGGCTTTCTTCTTTGAGGGGTTTTTTTTCCCTTTCTTCTTCTTCCTTCCCCCCCCTCCTCCTTTTTTTTTCCCCTTAATATTATCATTGCTTTTTGTTTTCCAGTTGAGAGCCTGTAAATGAGGCTATTCATCCTGCCAGCATCAGTGGGGACCCAAACCCAAGCCTTTCTGGGGTAATTGGTTTCTGATGAGCAATCACTTGTGAAGCCAATAGCAAAGGCAAGCAGTGAAATATAAATTCTCCCTTTGCATACTGAGCTCCTGGTTAAGATTGGGGCCCTGCCCTCTCTGTGGGCTTCAGTGGAACAGCTAAAGGCAGCAGTGGACTCGATGAGCTCCAGAGGTCACTTCCAAACCCCTGCCATTCTATGAGTCTATGACTAAGCCTGGCTAGGAGGTTGTATTAGGGGGGGGAACACCACCCTAGGAGAACAGCATTGCCTAATGGCCCTGGGAACAAATAAAGCAGCTGCAGAAACCCTCAAGCTGCAGCTTTCCAGTGAGCACTTTGGCCAAACCCAGGCCTTGGCAGGAACCAAAACCAGCAGGTCTCAGAAGCCTCTGCTCCTCGTGTGGGGTGGGTCTGGATGTGCTTCTGCCCCCAAAAGGCTGAAAGGTTGAGGACAGCAAAAATTAATTGAACCTTAGAGCAGCCTTCCTGCACTTGAAGGGGCTCCAGGAGAGCTGGGGAGGGACTTTGGACAAGGGGTGGCAGTGCCAGGATGAGAGGGAATGGACAAGGAGAAACTGAGCGTGGAGATGAGGAAGAAATTCCTGGCAGTGAGAGACTGGCACAGGTTGCCAGGGGAGGTTGTGGAGCACAGAATCACCTCATGTGATCTTTGACTGCATTGGGTGATTCTGTGCTCCACAACCTCCCTGGAGGTGCTCCAGGCCAGGCTGGATGAGGCCCTGAGCACCCTGTGCTGGTGGGAGGTGTCCCTGCCCATGGCAGGAGGTTGGCACTGGATGATCTTCAAGGACCCTTCCAACCAAACCCATTCTATGAGTCTATGATCAGGGACAGGTGTCCATGCTGCAAGTCCAACTGGAGCAGCTGATGGACATCTGCACTCCCTGGTGCCCTGCAGCTAGCAACACTCACTGAACCTCACTGTCTGGGGTGGCTGCCAGGGCTGAAACCGAGTCAGGCTTCAGTCATCTCCCCCCAAACCTCCTCTTAGTTCCAAGTGAGGAGGCTGCTAAGCTTCCTTCCTTCCTTCCTTCCTTCCTTCCTTCCTTTTCCCTCTTTTCCTCCCATCCTTTCTCCCTCCTTCCCTTCCTTCCTCCCTTCCCCCTCTCCTCTCTCCCCCCCTTTCTCTCTTCCTTTCTTCCTTTCTTCCCTTCCTCCCTTCCTCCTCCCCTCCCTCCCTTTCTTCCTTCCTTTCTTCTCCCTCTTTTCCTCCCATTCTTTCTCCCTCCTTTCCTTCCTTCCTTCCTCCCTTTCTCCTCTCCTCCCTCCCTCTCTCCTTTCCTCTGTTTCTCCCTCCCTCCCTTCCTTCCTCCCTTCCTCCCCTCCCCCCCCCTCCCCCTCCCTTCCCTTCCCTTCCCTTCCCTTCCCTTCCCTTCCCTTCCCTTCCCTTCCCTTCCCTTCCCTTCCCTTCCCTTCCCTTCCCTTCCCTTCCCTTCCCTTCCCTTCCCTTCCCTTCCCTTCCCTTCCCTTCCCTTCCCTTCCCTTCCCTTCCCTTCCCTTCCCTTCCCTTCCCTTCCCTCCTTCCCTTCTCTCTTTCTCTCTCCTTTCCCCCTCTCTCTCTCTCTCTCTCTCTCTCTCTTCCTTTCCTGTGACCACTCATCAGTGGAGATGCAGCTCCTGGTGCTTTCCAGGCTGGGGCTGCGGTGCTGTCGCTCACTGCCTTAAGTGGCTGCCTGCTGCTTTATGGCTGGGGCTGTTGGGTGAAAGCTTTGGCATGCCTGCAGCTGGGTTGGTGCCTTACAGAGGAGCAGCAAGCAGCAGGCCTGACAAAGGCAGAGAACAGCTTTGAGCTTGTGAGCACAGAAAGGCCTCCAAAGCAGGGCTGATGCAGACAGAGCTCTGGCAAAACAAACCGAGCCAGACTCCTCAGACAGATCTGCTGTTCCAGCTCCTCAGTGCTGAAAGCAACCAACAACAGCTTGGAGAAGAGGAGCCTGAGAGGTGACCTCATTAATGCTTGCAAATATGTAAAGGGTGAGTGTCAAGAGGCTGGAGCCAGGCTCTGCTGGGTGATGCCCAATGACAGGACAAGAGGCTATGGTGGAAGCTGAGGCATAGGAAGCTCCATGGAAACATGAGGAGGAATTTTTGTCACTTTGAGAGTGACAGAAGCCTGGCACAGGCTGCCCACGGGGGTAGGGGAGTCTCCCTCTCTGGAGAAATTCAAGACCTGCCTGGATGTGCTCCTGTCTGATCTGCTCTGGGTGCTCCTGCTCTGGCTGGGGGGTTGGATGGGATGAGCTTTGGAGGTCCCTTCCAGCCCCTGGCATCCTGTGGTCCTGTGAAGACAGAGAGTAAAATCACTGGCAGGACTCAGCCCTGCGCAGCCTGCTTTGAGCAGAGAGCAGTGGACTTGATGCTGGACAAAGATCCCCTCCAAACACAACTACTCTGTGAGTCTGTGATCACAGCTTTTCCCTCAAGCCCTGGGAGGTGGATTAGGTTGTGGTGGGCACAGGAAGAAAGGAGCAATGCAGGCACCTCCCTATTTGCATCACATTTGCTTACCGCATGCAGCCCAGCGTCCTGTTCTGCACAGCTACCAAGGAAACCAGAGGCTCTTTCCCTCACTTGGAGCTTTCCAGCAGCACTTTGAAGCCTGGCTGGACTCCAGACTTAACCCTGCCCTGCTGCCAGTTGCACACCAGTTGGGCTCTGCTGGCTGGCCTGGCCTTTTACTGTCCCACCTCAGACAGCCTTGCAGGTTTGGTGCTGCTGGAGCAGAACCAAGAGCTCCTCCATGGCAATGCCCAGAATACTTCACCTCTGCTCAAACACTGGGATTTAGGGGCATATAAAGCATTGAGAAGAGGTTTTATCTAAGACTGTAGTGTGACCAAGAAGAGGTAGAAGAGAAGCAGCTTGTCCAGGCAGTTTTCTGCCTGCAGTGTGGGCAGAAATTTGCCCCAGATTTGTACCTCAAAGACAGCTTTTGTGAAGGGAAGGTTGTGCCTTCCTGCCAAACTGCACAGGGACAAGCCCAGGGCCTAACCCTGCATCCCATTGCTGCTGGTACCTGTTTAGAATCAATTTCCAGTGACCAGTTTTTCCTGCTCTGAGCAGCTGGCCCACAAGCCTTCGTTCCCCACCTCTTTCTCTCTTCCCCAAACACTTCTGCATGCCCTTGTTCTGGGGAGAGCTGAGCTTCCCCAGGGAGCTCTCCTTTGCCTGTATGTCTTGGCTGACCAGCAGAGCACATTTCCTCTTTGTCTTTACTGGGATGTGTCTCCCAGGTGATGAAGAGCATGGTTGAGCAAGGGGAGCAGAGAGACATGCTCCTGAAACTGCTGAGGGACAATTATCATTCATTCATTAGCTGCTGCTACAGAGCACTGGTAGCTCCTTACCCCTTTACACACCTTTCACTGCTTGACAGTTGTGCTGCCTTTGGCTGAAGATCCTGGGCTGCAGCAGGAGCAGCGTGGGCAGCAGGTCGAGGGAAGTGATCCTCCCCCTCTACTCCACACTGCTGAGACCCCACCTGGAATACTGTGTCCAGTTCTGGATCCCCTGGGACAAGAGGGATATGGATGTGCTGGAAGGTGTCCAGAGCAGGGCCACGAAAATGAGCAGAGGGCTGGAGCTGCTCTGCTGTGAGGAGAGATTGAGGGAGTTGGGGCTGTGCATTCTAGAGTGGAGAAGGCTTCCAGGTGACCTTATTGTGGCCTTGCAGTATCTGAAGGGAGCTACAAAAAAGCTGGGGAGGGACTTCTTAGGCTGTCAGGTAGGGATAGGACTGGGGGGGTGGAACAAAGCTGGAAATGGGGAGATTCAGAGTGGATGTCAGGAAGTTGTTCAGCATGAAGGTGCTGAGACCCTGGAAGGGGTTGCCCAGGGAGGTGGTGGAAGCCTCATCCCTGGAGGTGTTTAAGGTCAGGCTGGGGGAGGCTCTGGGCAGCCTGATCTAGTGTGAAGTGTCCCTGCCCATGGCAGGAGGGTTTGAATTGGATGATCCTTGGGGTCCCTTCCAACCCTGACTGATTCTATGATTCCATGAAGTATCTCCTGTTCCACAGACCCACGTGTGCAGGAGGAAAGCGATGGCCCTTGCCTGTCATGTCCATAGCAACGTGGAAGGGGAGTTGGGCTGGGAAAGTCAAACCCTGGCTCTTGGAGAGAAGTTTGCTAGGCAGGTAGAGAAGCTGGGAAGAGCTGAGTGAGCCTTCCCCTTAAGACAGGCTGAGAGCTGGGTTTGTTCAGCCTGGAGAGGAAAAGGTTCCAGAGGGACCTTGGAGCAGCTTTCCAGAGCAAGGAGAAAGAAGTCAATTCCCCCCACACCCCCCTGCAACTGCAATAATTCTCTCACTTTATTTACAGAGGCTGAAAGGAAGAAAACTGAGCCCTGTGCTAACTCTGCTGGGCACAGGGAGCACAGGGAAGGCAAGGGAGTGGAATTACATTGCAGATGTCAGGAGCTATGAAAAATGTAACAGCCTTTAATATTCTTCTGCTGTTATTGCTGAGAGTGTCTCTCACCTGCATTCACACCGAGCAGAGAGCCTTTTACCGAGCCCAGCTGCCGCTGAGCAGCAAAGGTTGTCCTGCTTCCTAGATTTGCTCTAAGACTGCCCCACGGTGTGCATCCCGACAACAAATGCACTTCCCCTCCAGACTCTCACTTTAGCAATTAAACTGCAGCTTCAAAACTTATTTTAAGTCCTCACCCTTTAGAGTAGATGTTAGGAAGAAGTTCTTTATCATGAGGGTGGTGAGAGACTGGCACAGGTTGCCAGGGCCAGGCTGGATGTGGCTCTGGTATCGTGTGAGGTGTCCCTGTCCATGGTGAGAGGGTTGGGACTGAATGATCCTTGAGGTCCTTTCCAACGCTGACAATTCTGTGATGAACTCCTTCGTTGTGCTGCACTAAGCTTTAACCCTAAATGCTCTATCCTCAGACTTCACAGACGACTTCTACATTCAGGAAAGCTGTGGAGATGGCACTCTGGGACATGGTTTATTGGCAGTGGTGGTCTTATCATGGAATCACAGAATCAACCAGGTTAGCAGAGAGCTCCAAGCTCATCCAGCCCAACCTAGCACCCAGCCCTGCCCAACCAACCAGACCATGGCACTAAGTGTCCTATCCAGGCTTGGCTTCAACCCCTCCAGGCACAGCCACTCCACCACCTCCCTGGGCAGCCCATTCCAATGCCAATCACTCTCTCTGCCAACAACTTCCTCCTAACATCCAGCCTAGACCTGCCCTGCCACAGCTTGAGGCTGTGTCCCCTTGTTCTGTCCCTGGCTGACTGGCAGCAGAGCCCAACCCCACCTGGCTAAAGCCTCCCTTCAGGTAGCTGTAGAGAGCAATGAGCTCTGCTCTGAGCCTCCTCTGCTGCAGGCTGCACACCCCCAGCTCCCTCAGCCTCTTTGCACAGGGCTGTGCTCCAGGCCCTTCACCAGCTTCGTCGCCCTTAGGCTGACACTTGGAGTCATTGGATCTTGGAGGTCTTTTACAACCAAAACAGTGCTGCAATTCCACATGGTAACCACAGCCCCCACCTTCTGGATAGCTAACGCTAGCTGGTGCCGAGCCAGCCACTTGGATGCTGCCCTGAAGATGTAAAACATTAACCATGCATCTCTCCGAAGCTCACCTTCCCGGGGGGCTGTGTTTCAAGGTAAGTGGTTTGCATAAGATCCCTCAGAGACCTGCATTTAGTTTATTCAGTAGTATAAACAACCTGCTGCTTTTGTGCATCTCCCCACAGAGCAAAGAAAAACCCATTTTACACATTAAAATTGAACGTGGCATTGCTGAAAGGTCTGTGATGGCTTTTTCTGGAGCTCAGAGCATCTTATCGAGTTCCGGGAAGGGTCTCCCAGGGCATTAAGCAGTTTCTCCCCGTCCATCTCCCTCCTCTCTTAAGAATCTGTGTCTAGGAGGAAGACGAGAGTCCACCAGTCCTCAGCTCTGCTTCTCTTGCTGCCTAAACTGCCCAAAGCTGCGTGTGTGGGAGGAGAGGTCACGCCGAGGGCAGTTTGCTTCCTGGGGTTGTTTTAATTTCGCCTTGATGCAGCGATCCCCAGCGTTCGGAAAGCAGCTCGGGCAGAGGCAGCCTGGCCCTCCACGACCCAGTTAGCATAACCCTGGCAAACAAAGGGCGTAAATCGCCGCCCCTGCTGTTCTGCTGGGAGTCACGACAGGTCGCTCTCTGCCAGACACCGGCGAGGCAGGCTGCTACCAGGCACTTCGGCTTCCAGCCCCCCGCCGAGAGCAGCAGGGGAGGGTCCCGACGGGGAGCAGAGCAGCCCTGAGAAGAAGTTCTTTACTATGAGGGTGGTGAGATACTGGAACTGGCTGCGCAGAGAACTCGTGGATGTCCCCTTCCCTGGAAGTGTTGGGTGAGGTCTAGTGGGAAGGGTTCCTATGGCAGGGGCTTGCAACTGGATGATCTTTAAGAACCCTTCCAGTTCAAGCCATTTTATGATAAACCAAGGCTGGCATCAAACCATCTTCAGTTCCTGGATGCTTAATTACAGGATCGGGGCAGAGGAGAAAGGAAGTTCAACCTTTCCCTCCTTGTCTGGTCGGCGCTGGTGAGGCACAAAGAGGAGAGGCAGAAAATAAATGAGCAGCTCCCCCCTCGGCCGGGATTTGAGCAATCAGGAAATATAATCTGAGCTGGGAAGTGCCCGAGCAGCTGTTGGGTTATTAATAAATTGTATCCAATCTGTTCGGGATGAATCTCTGGACGCAGGGGAACCATCTGCTCCCGCGCGTCGCTCTGATGGTGTCTGGGGGATGACTTTAGCAAATGAAAAGCAAGCGGACCGGGCAGACGAGCTCCCGGGCTGCCCCGGGTGGGGTAACACGGGAGTGCCCTCCCGCTCCCAGGATACGATCCCGCAGAGACGCACAAGGAATTCAGGCAGGGCATGGGCATCACCTGTCCAGCCTCGCAGGGTCGGGCAGCCCTTTCGGCAGCTCTCCAAATACAGGATCACGGAATCACAGAATCTCCTGGTTGGAAGAGACCTTAAGATCATCGAGTCCAGCCACAACCTAGCGGTTCCCTATACACAGCTCTTAGACAACGTCTCTAAGCAACTCATCCCAACGTCGTTTAAACAACTCCAGGGATAGGACCGCTCCCCCGGGCACCCTGTTCCAGTGCCTGACGAAGAAAGAATTGTTCCCAACCTGAACCTCCTCTGGCACAATTTCAGGCCATTTACTCTCCTATCACCTGATACTAGGGAGAAGAGCCCAAGCCCCATCTCACTCCAACCTCCTTTCAGGAAAGCAATGAGGTCTCAAACTCTTCTTCAAGCTGAACAACCTTGGCTCCCTCAGTCACTCCTCATAGAGCCGTTTTCACGACCCCTGGCCCCTGACTTTATTGCCCTTCTCTGGACATGCTCCAACACCTTAACATCTTTCCTGTAGTGATGAGCCAAAGGCTCCTGGGCCAGAGAAAAGCCTCACTTCCAGGGGACAGCCTTGTGCCCTCAACCCCGGGGCAGAGAAGCTGATCCCACCCACTCTTCCTCTGGGTCGATGGTAACTGCAGCCCAGCTTTTATCCTTCACCTCTAACGGTGCCTGATGCGTTTTCTCGGGCAGAGGGAGAGAATTTCCAGCTCTTCTCCTCCCTGTGATGGGCAGCAGGAGGGGAGGGCTCCGCAGCCAATCATCAGCCCACCATGGGGGCTCGATGTCCGCTGTCGCCTGGGAAAATGGTGACCTGTGGGGTGCTGTGAACGCCTAAGGTGTCACTTAATTCCGCAAGGCTGGAGGGGTTGTCACACCAGCTCTCGTCGCAGGGTGGATATCCAAAATGTTTACTGCTGGAGCATATTGCTCCGGGGAAACCTTCTGGTGGCTTGCCAGTATTTAAAGAGGCTGAAAAGGAAGACAGGGACAGACTTTTAGCAGGGCCTGTTGCTGCCATGGGTAGGAATGAATGAGTGAGTGAGTGAGTGAATGACAGTCGAAAGACTGTAAGTTTTAAGAAACAATGAGGGAAATAATCGCTGAAAGGAGCAACAAGGAGATGAGAAAAGCCTCGAAAGAGGAGGTCTTGCTAAACAGACCATATAAATCTGGCCAAAAAGTGGTGGATTTAGTGGTGATTCACAAATAGATGAACTCATTGCTCTTCACAGCTACCCGAAATGAGGTTGAAGTGAGGAGGTGGCAGCTTCCTCTTCTGAGTGTCAAGCGACAGGACTAGAGGGAATGGTTTCAAGCTGCACCAGGGGAGGTTCAGACTGGATGCTAGAAATACTTCTTCACAGAGAGGGCTATGAAACATCGGAACAGGCTGCCCAGGGCAGTGGTGAAGTCGCCATCCCTGGAGATGTAGGACTGGCACTCAGGGATACGGTTTAGGATTCACCCTAAAATGGGTGGAAGGTTGGACTGGATGAGTTTGGAGGTGTCTCTGCCCAGTGGTCATTTTCTGTGATTGTGTGAACGATGCTCATTGTAATGTGATTAACACCCAGTGGACACACCTCCTCTCTCAAGATACTCAACCTCCTTGAAGACGACACCCCCCTTGAAGACGACACCCCCCTTGAAGACGACACCTCCCTCTTGAGCACGGCCCTCGGTTTTTAATCTATTTATTATTTAAACAGAAGCGAGGAACGGAGGAACCAATAAAGGACGTGAATATGAATTAACATGCACGATGCAGGGAGGATTTACTAACCCGAGATGTGCACTTGTGTGATTCAGTGCTCGCTTAGGTGAACCATGACCTGGTGTGCCCATGGCTGCAGACAGGGCGCCTGGGCTCTGTGTGTACATCGCAGTTAGACACACACACGGCCAACGACCTCGCTGGAGCAAAAACATTGTGACGGGACCAGGGGCGACGGCTTTAAACTAAAAAAGGGGAGATTTAGAAGGAAGAGATCTTTATTCTGAGGGTGGTGAGACGCTGGCACAGGTTGCTCAGAGAAGGTGTAGATGCTCCATCTCCGCCACCATTCGAGGTCAGGCTTGGGCGGCGCTCTGAGCAACCTGACCTAGCTGAAGATGTCCCTGCTCGCTGCAAAGGGATCACCACTTCCAACCCAAGTCATCGGACCAGACCTTCAGTCCAAAGCATTCCATGATTCTAGGCTATCCCCGTGATGGGAGCGGTCTGCAGCACCCAAGGGCGGGCACCCCGCGAGCACCGTGCCCCTCAGAAATCCTGCTCGCATAAACCCCACTGGAGCCTAAATAAAGGCCACCCGGGGACGAAACCCGGAGCGACGGGACACGGGAGGCAGGAAAGGAGCAAGCGCCGGCGGTCTGGCGGGGCCCGTACGGCCCCGTTCTAGCGGCAGCTGGCGGCGGGCGAAGCCGTCGCTTTCCCCCTCCCGAAAGGCCGCGGCTGTAGGGTTGAGGTTGTAGGCATCTCCCTCCACGCAGCTGCAGCTACCGCGCACGGAACCGGTGCCAGGCGGCGCGGCGGGCGCTAAGCCTGCTGGGTACTTCCGCCGGCGGCAGGAACGGGAGGGGGCGGGGAGGAGGAAGAGTCTGGGCTCCGCGGGGGGTCCCGGGACCAAGAAGCGGCTGGGCTCCCTCCCGCTGCCTTGGGAGCGGTTTGCAAGCGGCCGGGGCCGTTTGGTTGTTTTTGATGCGTTTTCCGACCGGGGCCGCGGCCGGTGGCGGAGAATCCGACCGAGCTGGGTCAGAACGCAGGAGCCGGGCTCACGGGGCCGGCTGTGGGGAGAAGAAGGAGTTTGCGTGACCCTGCGATGGGTCCTGCTTGCACCTGAGCGAGGGGCAGAGCGGCGGCCGCCGTTGGATGCACGGCAAAGGGCATCGAATGCAGCTTCCCAAAGAACCGGCGGGGCGGGAGCGGAGACTCCAACTCTGCCCGAACACTGAGGTGGAAAGAGATGGTTTTGGTGTCCGTCCCATGCTCTCTCCTTCGTTGCATTCCGTGGTGCTGAAGAGGATGCGCAGAAGCTAGGGCTAAGCCCCGCGGCGGAGGTCAGCTCCTTCCGGGCCTCTGCACCGGCATTGCCCGGGGCTGAGGGATGCGTAGGAGCCTGTACGGGCGGTGCCTCACTCGGCGATTAGGGCACTCCTGAGTGATGTGAGCTATTGAGGAAGGCTTTAAACACAGACCTTGCTCTTCTGTTCGTGCTCTAAGCGCTGAACTTCCTTAAAGAGGCGTGAGGAACCCGCTTCGCAGGAGGACAAACCCCGCAGCCTGAGCTCGGGGCTCTTCTGCCCTTCAGGAGGGGACAGGCTCTCCTTTCCCGACCTAGCCAATCTCTGCCACTTTCCATCCGTGCCTGAGGCTTCAGGTGGCCCGTGTAGCGGCCGCCATTCCGCCGGAGCTGCTGCTTTTCTCCTTCCTGCCAATTCTCCTTCTTGTCTCAAAGCGTAACTGAAGCTTTGAGTACAGCAAGGGTTTGACTCGAATTCTCCAAATATCCCTGGAAAAATCTGCCTCTCAACTGTCTAAAGAATGACAGGATCCGAAGCTTTGACTGGTATCTGTCCTTGAACCGCACCTGCTTTTCTCACAATCCAACATTCACTCACTGATGAGCTCTAGTGGAGGAACTGAGCTCGGGATGCCCAAAGTTGTGGTTATTTTTTGGTAGCAGTTTAAGCTTTTATCCCTTCATATCGAACAGTGGAGGATCAGAATAACGCCCGGGCACTCGCTGGGCTCTTGGTGTAAAGGTAAAAATAAAGGTGAGTAGCTTTTACTAATGTTTTTCTGTACAGATCCTTTCTGGAGGGGGACCACCACTCCCCACGCCTTCCTGAATAGTCAGAAGCACAGGAGAAACAGTGCTGAGTCTGACCTAGGTTGAAGAAGCTTTCTGCATAGTCAGAAGCACAGGAGAAACAGTGCTCTGACCCAAGTTGGAGGAGCTTCCCACCACATCGTGTGCTTTTTGCAGGACAGTCTCAGCTTTTCCTTATGATCTTCATAGCTTCTTATTGATACAGGTTGGTATAAAAGGCAACTTAGTTGCACATCTGTGAAAGCAGCGCAATACTGCAGTGCTTAAGGATTTGCTAATGCCACCCACTACCCTACTGCTGGATTTCGCCAGAATGTGAGAATGACAACACCGGCATTTAAATTTGAGTATGCAAGAAGCAGCTCTTCCTTGTCTCTAGTGCTTGCCGTCTCATTATCAGCTGTTTTACCGATGTAAAACATCCAACTGCATTTTACAGCAAGCTTAGCTCAGACCTCAGCACGGCTCGAAGATACCTGCAAAAGAAGTGGTGCTCTTTTTGCTGACATCGGCCCTGTATTTACATCCCGGCATGAAATATTCCTCCAGAAATGATCTACTTATTCCAGGTAAGTGGATTAACCTAACAAATGGGTAAGTGGGAAGAAAAGAACAGCCAGCCCAGCTTATGCTGCTTAAACTCTTCTCGTCCTGGACTTGCATGAAGCAAGCCTGATGAATTAGTTGACGAAAGGTCTGTCCCAGCGTCTCCTCCTATCCACGTGTCAAGACAATGATCTCTACACAAACCTTTGTTTCATTTTGCTACTCAAATTAAAACAAACGGCCAGAAAAATCCTGGAAATTCAGAGGCTGGAAACAGGTCTGGTGAAAATAATGTCTGGTAAGAATCTTACTCATTGGTCTTCTGCTGTTAAAAGCATCATTTCTGTCACCTTCACCATTAAAAACAAATGCTGATCTACTTGGGAGGAGAGGTTTGTCTCTGTCTGCTGGTAATGATGGCATGAGACTGCAGGAAATCCGTGTGTGGGCCTAAACAATAGAAGAGAATTATAAAACCTGTGTGGGCATTATAAGTGCACTTAATAAACCTCAGTCCCCATGGCAGCAGTGTCTGCTAGAGATCCCTTTTGCTGTTTACTCTGGACTGCTCTGCTCAAGAGCAACACCAAAGTGATAGACCCACTCCACTCTTCATCTTCAAAGACTGAACTTCGAGAAGGATTTAGGATGTGAATAGTGATCTGTCTGAATGTCTTCCTGTGCCACTACTGGGGATAAGGAAATGCAGGTAGGTTACAAAAACACAGAAGGAAAAGTTCATCCTTGCACTTTGGAGGTATATGCCATAAATAAAACGGTATGAGGAATGGATCTGGAATCAAGACAATGCTGCTGTCCACAGAATGCCTGCCTACCTTCAGCGACAGATTTCCATATGAACCAGCAAACCTGTGGAAAAGAGTCTGGCAGGAGCACAAAAAAAGGTCAGTAGACAAAATTGTGTTCAATACATTTGCACTGTGACCTGTGTATATGACCCGCAGAGGGAAGAGTAGAACAGATGAGAGCTTTGTGGGCAGGCAGTGGATTTTGCTCTGAAGCTTCAAATGGTAGTTGAAAACCCTCCCAACAACTGTGCACTCAGCTTTACTGGAGCTGAGGAGTGGTACACTGGTGGGATTTTTTCATTTCTTGGTGGAGCAGGCTGTTGTGGTGGAGCAGTGTCTGGCTATTGTGTGTCATCACAGTGACATAGTAGGGCTGGGGGCATCTGTCATAGGGAGATTGACTTTGAATGGGGAAAAGTCTTCCCTGGCAAAGTGGAGATGCTGCATAGAACATGGATTGCATCATTGGTGAAGGAGTAAAGAATGTCTGCTTAGCTGAAGATCTCATTTCCCAGGACTTCAGAGAGAGGATTGCAGTAGAAAACCTTGAGGAGACACTTGGCACACAGGATTGCTTGCCCAGGATCCTCTTAGGACCTCCTGAGCTGATACTGACATTGAGAGAATGTTCTTAGCTCGCAGGTGTCCGTCTTGCTTCCTTCGTGGTAGAGGTGCATACGGTAGCACTCTGCACTGCCCACTGATCTCGAGGGTTTTGCAGAATGTGAGTCTTCTCTGTCTGGGTTCCCCAGAAATCCCTGGTAGCAGTAAGGAAAACGACTCTTAGAACCAATTCCCCTCTCATGAAAATGTTTCTTTTCTGAAGAAGCAAGCAGTGATTCTACAGGTAAGTTGCTCCCACTTGAAGAAGGTGAGTCTGAGACCTGTACCTTTGTTCCTGTTAGGTCCTGGTATTGTCCTCTTGGACTGAGTGTTGACTGAACTGGGAGTAGGACTTGGTGATACTTATGAGATCCTTCCAACTTGAGATATTCTATGTTTGGACCAGCAAAAAACTACTGTATGCTCTTGATTGCTTTCTTGCTGTAGGAGGCAGCAAGCACAGATGAATGAGGGACTCTGAAATGGATGAATGTGAAAGAGACGTTGTTAGTGAAAGTGTCATGGTGTGACATTCGCGGCTTTAGCCATACGACTTGTGATGGTGAATGAGAAGAGTTTCAAGGGCACTAATGCTGCCGGGTACTGAGTTTCTTGCCTTGCTGCTCTGGCAAAGCATAGCTGCCTGAAGGGGGAAGCGAGAGGTGGACATTCATCATACAGGCCAGAAGTAGAACATTTCTTCAAGAACCAAATGTGTTTGGGACCTGTGGTTGCTTCGGGCTTCATCAGCCTTCGTGAAGGGTTTGTGTGTGCTGGGGTTGATTTCATGAAGAAAAGACTTCACTGGATTGTTTGGGTTCATTTGAGCTGGTTTGCACAAACGTCCACGTACCTGGGGCTTGGGATTCTGTTTCAGAGGGTAGTGAGTTCCCTTCTTTGAGAGGAGAGGGTATGCATGCTGTGGTCTTCTTCCAGAAGGGCAGTTTGTCTGTGCTCCACAGCGAGAGCAATATAATCTTACAGAAAACGTCCTGGTTAAGGAGACAAAGCAGAGACAAAGAGAGAAGAGGATAAAGAGAGAAAAGTGTAGAATGTAGGAAAGTAAGAACAAGGGAAAGAAAAGCAAAGAAGGAGGAAGACAGCATATGGAAAAATAAGAGAGAAAGGAAGAACTGATAAAGAAGTTCATGAGCGTGCACTGAAGATGTCACTGTACAGGATGGTAGAGAGAAGGAAAGGGAGTGAGGGAGGAAGGAAGCGGAAAATAAAGAAGAAGGCAGGAGGAGCAGAAGTGAATAAAATCGGCTCTAGTCGCTGAAAGCAGTTGGTACCTAATAACTTTCGCCTTGATTAGAGACCCTCGCTGCAGAGTTCTGTCCAGTGATTAGCGCTGATGGCTCTGCCTTTAATGGTCTCCACGGCGGAACTGGAGGTGCCAGCGCCGGAAAAGAAAAGGAGGGGAGGAAGAAAGTAAATACGGAAGGGCAGGGAGGAAAAGGGAAATGGAAAATAGAAAGATGGAAGAGAAGGAAGAGGAAATTAAAGGAGAAAAGAGAAGCTAGTGAAAACAGGATTTAAAAAAGAAAATGAAACGATGAAGAGGAGAACTGGAGGAAGAAAGACTGAGTAGAAGAAAGAGGACGAAGGAAAAGAAGGAAAACAAAGAACACATAATAACGAAAAAGAAGAAAAAGCATCAGTGGAAGAGCAGGGCAGCGTGCGGAACGGCGGAGCAGCACACGGTGTCGCTGCAGGCTCGGAAACGGCGACCGAGCGGCTCGGCTGTTATGCCCCGGTGCGGCGGAGAGCCCGGCTGTAAGCGCGGGGGGTGGAAGGGCGGCGCGACGTGGGGCCAGGAAGACAGCACAGGCGGTGGGAGCGGTGGAGGAGCCCATGCCTAGACCGTGAGCAGCGATGGAGGCACGGTGGGGTTCCGCTGTTCGTCTGCTGGTGCTGGTGCGGACCTGGACGCTGGTGGCGGGGCAGGTGCGCTACTCGGTGCCGGAGGAAGCCAAGGTCGGGACGGTGGTGGGGCGGCTGGCGCAGGAGCTGGGGCTGGGCGATGCGGAGGAGCGGCGTCTGCGTGTGGTGTGGCAGGGCCGGCGGGCGGGCGTGGAGGTGAGCGGGGCGAGCGGGGCGCTGGTGGTGAGCTCGCGTCTGGACCGGGAGGAGCTGTGCGGGAAGAGCGCGCCCTGCTCGCTGCGCCTGGAGCTGCTGCAGGAGCGGCCGCTGCGCGTCTTGCATGTGGAGCTGGAGGTGACCGACATTAACGACAACGCCCCGCTCTTCCCCGCCGCGCGGAAAAACATCAGCATGGCGGAATCGTCTCTGCCGGGCTCCCGTTTCCCGCTGGAGGGCGCCTCGGATGCAGATATCGGAGCGAACGCGCAGCTCTCCTACACGCTCAGCCCCAGCGAGCATTTCCGACTGGAAGTGAAAAGCAAAGATGAAATTAAAACCTCTGTAGTACTTATACTAACAAAAGCGCTGGACCGCGAGACGGTGCCTGTGCACCGATTGGTGCTGACGGCAAGTGACGGGGGACGACCATCGCTAACGGGCACGATGGAGCTGGTGATTACAGTGCTGGACGCCAATGACAACGCGCCCCAGTTCAACCAGTCGGTGTATAAAGTGCAGCTGCCGGAGAACGCTGCTCCACGAACTTTATTTTTCCAGCAAACAGCGACCGATGAAGATGAGGGAATTAATCGCGAGATAGAGTATTCCTTTAGTGACACTGTTCCTGCTAGGATTCAGAACCTTTTCATAATTGACACAAAATCTGGGGAAATACGAACTGCTGGGGACCTGGATTACGAGGACGTTCAGTCGTATGACCTGGAGATCGAGGCAAGAGACAAAGGGACACCTCCTCTCTCCGGTCACTGCAGCGTGGAGCTGGAGGTGCTGGACGTGAACGACAACGCGCCCGAGGTGTGGGTGACGTCGCTGTCGGTGCCGGTGTCGGAGGACGCGGCGGTGGGGACGGTGGTGGCGCTGCTGAGCGTGTCGGACCGCGACTCGGGGTCGAACGGGCGAGTGCAGTGCTCGGTGTGGCCGGCGTCGCCGTTCGTTGTGGAGTCGAGGTTCCCGGGGTCGTACTCGCTGGTGCTGCGGGAGGCGCTGGACCGGGAGCGGGTGTCGGAGTACGAGGTGGAGGTGCGTGCGGAGGACGGCGGGAAGCCGCCGCTGCGTGCGAGGCGCGTTGTGCGTGTGGCGGTGTCTGACGTGAACGACAACGCGCCGGCGTTCTCGCAGGCCGTGTACACGGTGGTGGCGCGGGAGAACAACGCGGCGGGCGCGGAGCTGGCGCGGCTGTGGGCGCGGGACCCGGACGAGGCGGAGAACGGTCGCGTGAGCTACTCGTTGTGGGAGGGCGGCGCCGGAGCGTCGGTGTGGTCGGTCGGGTGGCGTCCGGCGTCGAGCTACGTGTCGGTGGACGGGGAGAGCGGTCGCGTGTGGGCGGTGCGGGCGCTGGACTACGAGGAGCTGCAGGTGCTGCAGTTCGAGGTGCGGGCGGTGGACGCGGGGGAGCCTGCGCTGGTGGGCAACGCGACGGTGCAGCTGTTCGTGGTGGACGAGAACGACAACGCTCCGATGCTGCTGCCGACTACGGGCGGAGGTCCGGGGCTGGCTCCGCCACTGGGTCCCGTTGCCGGTAGTGTTGCTGGGGCATCGGTGGAGGCGGTGTTGGGGCAGGACTCGGAGACGCTGTGGGCGTGGGCGGCGTGGGGTGCTCCGGCGGGGCAGGTAGTGGCGAAGATCCGTGCGGTGGACGCGGACTCTGGCTACAACGCGTGGCTGCGCTACGAGGTGTTGGAGCCGCGGGGGAAGGGCCCGTTCCGCGTGGGTGTGTACAGCGGCGAGGTGAGCACGGCGCGGGCGCTGGAGGAGGCGGACGGCCCGCGTCAGCGGCTGGTGATCGTGGTGCGGGACCACGGCGAGCCGTCGCTCTCGACCACGGCCACTCTGAGCGTGTCTCTGGTGGAGGGCGGCGAGAAGATGCTGGCAGTGGCTGGGTCGTCATCGCTGCCGGGTGTGCTGTTGCCGGCGGAGGGCGGCGCGACGCCGGGAGGTGCATCGACGTCAACCAACGTGTGGCTGGTGGTGGCCATCTGCGCGGTGTCGAGCGTGTTCGTGCTGGCGCTGGTGCTGTACGGGGCGTCGCGCTGTGCGCCGCGGGCGGCCGTGCTGTCGGGGCCCGCCGCGGCGACGCTGGTGTGCGCCAGCGAAGTGGGCAGCTGGTCGTACTCGCAGCGTCAGAGCCGGAGCCTGTGCGTGACGGACGGGGCGGGCAAGAGCGACCTGATGGTTTTCAGCCCCAACTTGCCGCCTCCGCCTCCTTCCGTCCCCGCGGCCAAGGACACCTCTCATCTGGAGCCTTCCTCTCTGCTGGACACGGTTAGTGGCTCTCTCTTTCTTTCCTCTTCACCCACCTTTATTTCTTGCTTGCCTGCAAATCTTGAGACGCCGTTCTTTGATATCCCCAGGGAGGCACTGCAGGGAGCCGGATTAAGCCCGCGGGGCCTGCGGGCGGTAGGTGTTTATTGGATGCTTAGGGATCGTGATTGTGTTAGGTTACTTTTACAGCCGGTAGCAGTTACTATCCGCGTCTCCGGTTTTCTGTAATGGGTGTGAATTGCTCTCCCGTAGAACGAAATCAGTGCTGTTGCTTACCGGCGTATAAGAGTAAGCAACTCGAGTCTGCTGAAGATAGGGAGATAGGCAGACTGCTGAGGTGACAATCCCCCAGGTACTGTTCGGTGCCTCAGCATTTTTGATGGCTGCTGACAGTGCTGGCATCAAATTTGTTTTCTTATGCAAAAGTCCTCTCCTCTTCTTGGATTCTCCTCTGAGTCCTGGGGGTTTAATAACTCCATTTAGTTTGTCCTAATAGCATCTCTATGAACCCTGGAAAGACAAGATGGACTTTTCCTTTCTTCTTTTGCCCTAAGTATATTATAACCATGGTTCTTAGTACAAAATATCAAGGCAGAGAGCTGTGTTTCAAGACAGTTTTTGAGGAAGGGAATTCTGGATTTCTTTTCCTGCTCTCCACCTCTCCCAGATGTCAAAGAAGGCTTTTAACATTCTTTCTGTGTCTGAATCAGCAGCCACACAGGTACAAAGACCTAGAAATGTTGAGGTTATTTTCTGATAAATAACAAACAAAATCAAAGACACCCTCTAGGAAAGCAAACAAATAACTAAATACACACAACCCCCAAAACCATCTTCTTAGTTTCTCTGACATAATCAAAACAGTTAATTACAATGAGGTACTCATCAGCATTTGGATCATTGTTCCACAGCATGATATTTACCTGGACCTGAGCAAAGCCTTTGACACTGTCCTGCACCACATCCTGGTCTTCAAGCTGGTGACACATGGGTTTGATGGGTGGAGCACTGATGGATACAGAACTGGCTTGGTGGCTGCACCCAAAGAGTGGCTGTCGATGGCTCCATGGCCAAGTGCAGGCCAGTGGCAAGTGGTGTCCCTCAGGGATCAGTCCTGGGACCACTCTTGTTCACCATCTTAGTGGGTGCCATGGACAGAGGCACTGAGTGCAGCCTCAGCAGGTTGCTGCCCACACCAAGCTGTGTGGTGCAGCAGCCAGGCTGGAGGGCAGGGATCCCATCCACAGGGACTTGGACAGGCTGCAGAGATGGGCACAAGCCAAGCTCATGAGGTTCAACAAGACCAAGTGCAAGGTCCTGCAGCTGGGTGGAGGCAATGCCAAGCACCAATCCAGGCTGAGCAGTGAGTGGCTGGAGAGCAGCCCTAAGGAGAGGGACTCGGAGGTGCTGCTGGAGGAGAAGCTCAACAGGAGCCAGCAGTGTGCACTTGCAGCCCAGAAAGCCAAACAGAGCCTGGGCTGCAGCAGCAGAAGTGTGGCCAGCAGGGCCAGGGAGGTGATTCTCCCCCTCTGCTGCGCTCTGCTGAGACCCCACCTGGAGTACTGCATCCAGTTCTGGAGCCCCTGGGACAAGAGGGCTGTGGAGATGCTGGAGAGTGTCCAGAGCAGGGCCAGGAGGATGCTGAGAGGGCTGCAGCAGCTCTGCTGTGAGCACAGACTGAAAGAGTTGGGGCTGTGCAGGCTGGAGCAGAGGAGGCTCCCAGGGGACCTTCTTGTGGCCTTCCAGGATCTGAAGGGGGCTACAAAAAAGCTGGGGAGGGACTTCTGAGGCTGTCAGGGAGTGCCAGGAGTGGGGGGAATGGAGCAAAGCTGGAGGTGGGGAGAGTCAGGCTGGAGGTGAGGAGGAAGTTGTTGAGCATGAGAGTGGTGAGAGGCTGGAATGGGTTGCCCAGGGAGGTGGTTGAGGCCCCATGGCTGGAGGTGTTTCAGGCCAGGCTGGCTGAGGCTGTGGGCAGCCTGCTCTAGGGTAGGGTGTCCCTGGGCATGGCAGGGCGTTGGAAGTGGCTGATCCTTGTGGTCCCTTCCAGCCCTGACTGATTCTATGATTCCCTGATATCAAAGCCATTGCTATTCAGAGCTGTCCTGGCATCACCTAAGGAAGCAGTAGAGAGTCTTCTGCACACTGTGTAATTCATATCACCCGTGTGGCTTTTTACTGGGCTCTCATTGAAGAGAGGGTCTGCAAAAGCTGGAGTGAACCTTGAGGTGGCAAATGAAGCTGTGGCATTTCATGGATGTGAATGTGTCTGTCACTCTGAGCAGGATGTTGTCATTTCCTGGTGTGTCTTTGAGCAGTGGGAAGAGTTGTATGTGGGAATTAAAAACCTTTGGGAGGACCATGAGTTGTGTCAGAAGAAGATGAGAATATTAGAGATTCTTTTTGTCCTGAGAAAGCACATCTCAATGTCGGGAATGAAGTGTGCAGAGGAGAGAGCGTGAGTCACAGAGTGTTCTTGTCCAGCAGTCTTCCCCAGGCGCCACAGGGTCTGGAGTTGGAGGCCTTCTAGATCTTGAGACTGTTACATGGTAATGAAACACTCACAATGTCCTTTGAGGTCGTGCAAATCTCACGGCAGGGGCAGACTCTTGTGCTGCTCTTTGCCTGGTGTAGGTAACACGTTGGAAAGGGCAGGAGAGATGTGGACTGCTGCATGTTGTCTGATGAACATTTTCAGAGCTGAAAATGAACAGCGAGCAGAGAACATTTATAGGGCTGAAGAGTACCTGGGCACTGTGACATCAGTCCTGTTGAATTAGGCTGAGCATGTATCTCAGGGAGTGTGACCTTGAGGGTGGAAGAACATACAGGTGAGGGAAACGGAGATGATGCATAGAACATGGCGTATGGCACTGGGGAAGGACTTAAAATGTCCTCTGAGATGGAGAGGATCCCGGTAGAAAATCTCACAAAGAGTCTGTGTAGAAAGTGCTGCTTGCACAGGATACTTTCAGGGGGCACAGAATTTCTGCATATCCTTGTGCCTTTTTCACTCCTTGCAATTCAGTACAGTGGAATGGGATCCTTTGGCTTTCTTCCCTCCCTTACCAGACCCACCTGCTCTGTGTTTTCTTCTCTCCACTGGCAATGTATTGGTAACAGGGGATGAGATACCAACTGCAGCTGTTTGGTGGCAGATATGCAGATGGTTTCTTATCAGTCTTGGGAATGGCTTTTTCACGCTCCTGTGCTGAGACTGACACTGGCAGAAAGACCTTAGCTTTCAGGTCTCTCTTCTCCTTTCCTCTAGATAGAAGTGCATGAGCTCTGCACACTGTCCAGTGTTGTCAAGGCTTTTGCAGAACATGAGGACTTCTTTTCTGCCCAGCTTCCCTAGGAGTCTCTCCTAACGGCCCTAAAATTATTTCTGCTGTTTTTCTACTGTAGGATGAGATCAACACTTCCTTCCTTGCTGGTTTCCAGCATTCCCACCTGAGCTCTTTGAAGGACTGCAAGACAATGGAGGCTGTGCTCTTGACCATCCCCCAGGCACTTTTCAGTGCATTAGTGGCATTGCTGCCATGCTGGTAACAGCTGTGGTTTCTGAGTGGAAACTGTCCTTGCTCTCTGTGATTCTGCTCGGACAAGACTTGATTCAAGGTGGCATTTGGGATTTAAAGGTCTTCTCTCCGTGTGCAGAGAACCTCCCACTGGCAATCATCATACAGCATCCATCAGTCACTGGCTATTCTCACCCAAAATGAGAAGTGCACTCAGGTCCTTGGGCATTTGCCTTAGCCTGAGGCAGAACTCACCCAGACCGTCCCAGCAACTACATTCTTAATGTGCACTGCAGGGACTTTATCCCCTTCTACAGTGTGTGGGGGTTTTGACTGAGCAGGGCCAGCTCAATTGGCAGATCCTACAGTGTGAGCTAACCAAGTGGATTGTGCTAAATGTCTGTTTCAGTTTTTAAAGGTCCCTCCTCCCATTGCTGCCTGTGCAGTTTTGCCCTTTCCTGACTCAATTCTTTCTGGGCTGCCATGTTTCTGTAAGAGTTTTCAAGGCCCAGGATGGTATTGTGGGTAGTGGCATGGGAGCCTGGTTAAGTTTCCAGCCCTCCATCCTTCCCTTCTCTCCCACTGGTGTCAGTGTGCTGGTAAGAGTGAATGAGACACAGACACGTTCAGTGGAAATGTCCCTTGAAGGCACTTCTGCTGTCTTGGCAATGATTCTCATTCTGAAGATGAAAGCAGTGCAGCTACAGGTAAGTGAATGGTACCTACGAAAGATGTGTTTGAGAGACAGATGTGCTTCTGTCCCTGTTCTATCATGGTATCTTCATGTTGAATTGACCCAGTGTTGCCTGGATTGCAGTGCCTGTAGGACTGGAGCAGCAAAGGACCACTGCCTGCTCTCCTGTTCCTTTCCTGCTGCACTTCCAGGCATGAGCAGACAGCATGTATAGAGCAGGGTCGCCAGTGTGTTTTTTGGGGTGGATGTGTTGGGTGTCAAGGATATGTTCTCAGTGAAAACATCGCCCCGAGGTTGTTTCTTTTGTGGCTTTTATGGTCTGTGCGATACACACTTTGTGTTAATGAAAGAGATGTGTGAGGTGGGGACTACATCGCTGGAGTAACAATGCTCTTGTGTTGTGGCAAAGCAAGTCAGGGTGAATGGGGAAGCAGGCGTTGATTCGCTGTGCCGGCAGAGGGTGAGTCAGGAACAGCAGATCTTCCTCGAATATGTGGAAGTGTGCTTGGAAGCTGTGATCACCCTATGCTTGTTCAGCTTTCCTGAAGAGTTGTTATGCCTGTCCGTGATGGGTTTGTTTTCTTTCAAAACAAAGACTTTCGTGGATTGTTTTGACTCACTGCAGCTTGTTTACACAGGTGGCACAGTATGTGGGTCTCGGGCTTCTGTTGCAGAATGGAATGGATTCTGTTTCGGTCTTCGAGATACGTGGCTGTCTTGCCCTGGTGCTTGCTGGGTCCTTGAGAGGAGAGTGTCTGTGCGGGCGGAGACTAGGTCAGGACAAACAGATCAGCACAGCTGCCCTGTGCTTTTCAGCCTTCTTGAAGGATTAGTGCTGGGCTGCCCTGGATTTTTTTTCCATCATGAGAGAGTGCCCTGGGTTGGTTGCACTCATTGAAGCCTGTTTGCACAGTTGTCCAATGCCTGGGACTTGTGCTTGCATCCTAGGAGGGAGTGGGTTCTAATCTATTGTAGCAGACTCTTTCCCGTGTGGTTGCCTTGCTCTGATATTTGCTAGGTACGTGAGAGGACAGTGACCGAGGAGTGTGATGTTCTTACAGACGGGAGGGAAGGGGAAGCGTCTCTCTGTCTTGTCTAGCATACACTGTAGGAAAGCAGAAAGTTGACTCTCCCCCAAGAGACGTGGAAGGTGAAGGGAAAGAGAGTGAGTACTTTTTCCAAAGGGCCTTTCTATATCAAATGTGGTAAAGTTGTGGAAAGCATTTTTTATTACAGAGGAAAATGAAAATAAGAGAGAAGGACAGAAGTAAAGAGATGGTAAGCCAAGAATTGGGTGAGACAAGTCAGTAAAGATAAAAGAAAAGCAAGAGGAAGTAAAGGAGAAAAGAAAGAGAGGACCACAGAGTTCAGTGAAGAAGGAACAAACGGGTGAGAAAGAAGGCAGTGAAGGAATTTATGGAAAGAAAAAGCAAGCAAAGCATAAAGCTTTGGAAGGAAGAGAAAGGAAAGAAGGACAGGATGGTGAGATGACCAGCAGGCACCGATGTTATCTGCATGATTAATGGGGTGAGGACCTCGGCATCCTCCGTATCCTGGGAAGCTGTTGAAATCCTGGTGAAAAGTGCAGAGGAAGAGGAAAGATCTCTTGCCTGAGGGCGTGTCAGAGCTCCATGGTGAACGCGATGTAAGTACCCAGAAATCGTGATGATAAAGGGAAGGGAAGGGGAGGGCAGAAGAGGGAAGGGAAGAGCTGAAAAGGAACTGAGAAGAGAATGAACAACTGAGAGCAATGAAAGCAAGCAAGTACGAAGGAAAGGCGGTAACAGAAAAAGATAAAGAGCCGATATTGATTTTACCAGCACGTACAAACATCACTGCACACAGAATGGAGGCCAGTGGTTTGTGAGAAAAAACAGGAAGATATGAAGCAAGGAAGTAACAAAAGAACTATAACAAGAGAACGACAGGAGAACAACCAACCAACAAACATAAAGCAGGCCAACATACAGAGACGTCTTCTCTAGTCGCTGAGGGACAAGGAGTGACCATGGTTAGAAAACCGGAACTAGGGATGGTGGCTCTGTAATTGGCACTGATGGCTCTGTAAGTAGTGCCGGTGTATCCGTCAGAATCAGGACAAAATCTATGGAAAGAAGCAAAAAGCAAGCAGGAGGGAAAAAGATATGGAAGAAAAACAGAAAGAAAATAAAAAAATAAGAAAGAGACAGGAATGGAGGAATTACGAGCAAGAGAAATAAAGAAGAGAGCAAATGGGAGAAGGAAAAAGCTTGCAAGCAAAGAGAGTGCAAGAAAGGGAAATAAAGAAAAGGAAGAAAGAATAAGGACGAAAGAAAGAAACGAATCTATGCAAGATAAAGGCAATTAAAGGGAAAAAAGTAAAAGGTAAATAAGCAGAGGAAAAGAAAAAAGGAAAATGGGGAGTAAAAGAGGCAGAACTGAGCCAAAGTGAGGCGCCTGGTCCGGTAGCGCGGTTCGTGTCGGTCAGCGTGCGAAGCGGAGGAGCAGCACACGGTGTCGCTGCAGGCTCAGAAAAGGCGACCGAGCGGCCTCACGGCACCGCCCCGGTGCGGCGGAGAGCCCGGCTGTAAGCGCGGAGGCTGGGAGGCGCGGGGCCGGGCCGGGCAGACAGCAGAGCCGGTGCTAGCGGGAGGCGGCGGGGAGCGGCAATGCAGGCACTTTGGAGTGCCGCGGTGAGGCTACTGGTGCTGGTGCGGACCTGGACGCTGGTGGCGGGGCAGGTGCGCTACTCGGTGCCGGAGGAAGCCAGGGTCGGGACGGTGGTGGGGCGGCTGGCGCAGGAGCTGGGGCTGGGCGATGCGGAGGAGCGGCGTCTGCGTGTGGTGTGGCAGGGCCGGCGGGCGGGCGTGGAGGTGAGCGGGGCGAGCGGGGCGCTGGTGGTGAGCTCGCGTCTGGACCGGGAGGAGCTGTGCGGGAAGAGCGCGCCCTGCTCGCTGCGCCTGGAGCTGCTGCAGGAGCGGCCGCTGCGCGTCTTGCATGTGGAGCTGGAGGTGACCGACATTAACGACAACGCCCCGCTCTTCCCCGCCGCGCGGAAAAACATCAGCATGGCGGAATCGTCTCTCCCCGGCTCCCGTTTCCCGCTGGAGGGCGCCTCGGATGCAGATATCGGAGCGAACGCGCAGCTCTCCTACACGCTCAGCCCCAGCGAGCATTTCCGACTGGATCTGCAGCGGAGTGAAGACATCCGAGAGTCCCTATTTCTGGTCCTCTTGAAAGCTCTGGATCGGGAGACGCTGCCTGCGCACCGATTGGTGCTGACGGCGAGCGATGAGGGCCGCCCGTCTCTGACAGGCACAATGGAGCTGCTGATCTCGGTGCTGGACGCCAATGACAATGCGCCCCAGTTCAACCAGTCGGTGTATAAAGTGCAGCTGCCAGAGAGTGCTCCAGATGGGACACTGGTGATGCGTGTGAATGCCACGGATCCAGACATCGGAGGCAATGGTGAGATGTTGTTCACCGCGATCGACACTTTCCCCCCAGAGGGACTGAAGCTTTTCATTTTAAATCCAGACACGGGTGAGATCCGTCTCACGGGAGCGCTGGACTTTGAAGACGTCCGTTCATTTGAGATACAAATAGAAGCGACAGATAAAGGGGCTCCTCCTCTCTCCGGTCACTGCAAGGTGGTGGTGGAGGTGCTGGACGTGAACGACAACGCGCCCGAGGTGTGGGTGACGTCGCTGTCGGTGCCGGTGTCGGAGGACGCGGCGGTGGGGACGGTGGTGGCGCTGCTGAGCGTGTCGGACCGCGACTCGGGGTCGAACGGGCGAGTGCAGTGCTCGGTGTGGCCGGCGTCGCCGTTCGTTGTGGAGTCGAGGTTCCCGGGGTCGTACTCGCTGGTGCTGCGGGAGGCGCTGGACCGGGAGCGGGTGTCGGAGTACGAGGTGGAGGTGCGTGCGGAGGACGGCGGGAAGCCGCCGCTGCGTGCGAGGCGCGTTGTGCGTGTGGCGGTGTCTGACGTGAACGACAACGCGCCGGCGTTCTCGCAGGCCGTGTACACGGTGGTGGCGCGGGAGAACAACGCGGCGGGCGCGGAGCTGGCGCGGCTGTGGGCGCGGGACCCGGACGAGGCGGAGAACGGTCGCGTGAGCTACTCGTTGTGGGAGGGCGGCGCCGGAGCGTCGGTGTGGTCGGTCGGGTGGCGTCCGGCGTCGAGCTACGTGTCGGTGGACGGGGAGAGCGGTCGCGTGTGGGCGGTGCGGGCGCTGGACTACGAGGAGCTGCAGGTGCTGCAGTTCGAGGTGCGGGCGGTGGACGCGGGGGAGCCTGCGCTGGTGGGCAACGCGACGGTGCAGCTGTTCGTGGTGGACGAGAACGACAACGCTCCGATGCTGCTGCCGACTACGGGCGGAGGTCCGGGGCTGGCTCCGCCACTGGGTCCCGTTGCGGGTAGTGTTGCTGGGGCATCGGTGGAGGCGGTGTTGGGGCAGGACTCGGAGACGCTGTGGGCGTGGGCGGCGTGGGGTGCTCCGGCGGGGCAGGTAGTGGCGAAGATCCGTGCGGTGGACGCGGACTCTGGCTACAACGCGTGGCTGCGCTACGAGGTGTTGGAGCCGCGGGGGAAGGGCCCGTTCCGCGTGGGTGTGTACAGCGGCGAGGTGAGCACGGCGCGGGCGCTGGAGGAGGCGGACGGCCCGCGTCAGCGGCTGGTGATCGTGGTGCGGGACCACGGCGAGCCGTCGCTCTCGACCACGGCCACTCTGAGCGTGTCTCTGGTGGAGGGCGGCGAGAAGATGCTGGCGGTGGCAGGATCGTCCTCGAATGTGCTGTTGCCGGCGGAGGGCGGCTTAACGGCGGCAGGCGCTGCGTCGGCATCGACCAACGTGTGGCTGGTGGTGGCCATCTGCGCGGTGTCGAGCGTGTTCGTGCTGGCGCTGGTGCTGTACGGGGCGTCGCGCTGTGCGCCGCGGGCGGCCGTGCTGTCGGGGCCCGCCGCGGCGACGCTGGTGTGCGCCAGCGAAGTGGGCAGCTGGTCGTACTCGCAGCGTCAGAGCCGGAGCCTGTGCGTGACGGACGGGGCGGGCAAGAGCGACCTGATGGTTTTCAGCCCCAACTTGCCGCCACCGCCTTCCGTCCCCGCGGTCAAGGACACCTCTCAGGCGGAGCCTTCCTGTCTCCTGGACACGGTCAGTGCACCTCCTTTTCTTTCTTCTCCACCCGCATTTATTTATCTCTTGCCCTCTTAACCTTTTCCTGCTATTGCCCTCCTAGCATTGGCTCGGGGAGGTGCTGCAGGGATCCAGGCTGAGCCAGCTACTCCTGGGGGCTTTGCGGCTGCTTAAGCATCCTGTTGGCATCTCTCTCCCCCTATCCGCGCGTCCTTAGTGGGTGTGAGTTTTTCTGCTGTGAAATGAAATCAGTTGTATCCCTTGTGTATCATTTTTCTCGAGCTTGCTGAAGGTGTGCAAGACACACAGACTGCACTCTTTAGTGCCATAGTGTTGTTCTGGTGTAGCTGCCTTCATAACTATAAAATATTAGGCAGAGGATTGGTATGAAAACTGCTTCTAGGAATAGGATTTGTTAGATTTCTTTTCCTGCCCCCCCCCCCATGCTTCAAGAACTGAATTAAGTAATCTGATTGTTTGAACGGTTTTTTTTAGTGTTAAAATCGTCAACCACAGAGGTACAAAGACCTAGAAACGTTGGTTTTGTGGTTAAAAAACCCAAGCAACATCAAAGACAGCTCCTCTGAATAGAGAAACGCCCAGACCTTGAGTTCTCCTACAAAACTGAAATGATTTGTTACAGAGAAGTGCTCATCAGCATTTCTATAATCATCCCAGAGCATTAAGTGAGCATCACTGCTGTTCAGAGCTGTCCTGACATCCCCAATAGCAAGAGCAGGGAGTCTGCTGCACGCCATGTAGGTGGTATCAGCCTTGTGTTTTTCCACTGGGCTCTTAGTAATGGAAAGGTCTGCAAAGCTGGAGGGAGCCCTGAGGTGCTACAAGAAACTATGTCATGTTGTGGAGGTGAATGTGTCTGCGGCACTGAGCAGGGCCTGGCTTGGCCATTCTCTGCTGCGAAGAGCATTAGGAAGATTTGTTTGAAGGGAGTGGGGAGATGGGGAATCTCCTCATTGAAGGGAATGGGTCATGGCATAACAAGACAATGATATTAGATGCTCTTCTTGTCTTAAGAATGTTGTGTTTCATTGTCAGCAATTGAATGTGCCTTGAAGAAGCACGAGGCATGGAGTGTTCTTGTGCAGAATCATTTCCCAGGCTGTGAGGGGTCTGGAGTTGGAGGCCTTCTGGGTCTTGAAATTGTTACATGGATTTTGAAATACTCACAATTTACTTTGAGGTCATGAAAATCTCGCACCAGAGACAGTCTCTGGTGGTGCTGCCTGTGGTTCTTGCACAGTGGTGAGAATCCTGTTGTCCTGTTGTTATCCTTAACTCATTCAGATGTGTGCCTGCACAGGCCAAAGCTTGCACAGCAGCCCAGTTGAGTTTCTCCCTGGCACAACTTCTCCTGCACAGCTGACCTCCTGAGTGTGTTTCTTCTTCAGGGTTTCATGTGGTTCTCTAAAAGAATAATATCCAGGTGCAGAGGAGTGTCCATCACCACTCTGTGATCACAGAATCTCTGAGTTCTAAAGCGTAGCTCTGTTGATTCCACCTCAGATTGCTGAAAAATCACCAAACAGTCAGGGTGAAGTTCAGGCATCTGGGAAGTGTCTGCCTTGCAGTCCTGCTTTATTCTTTGTGCCATTAGTGAGGGGAGGTGAGGACATGTGAAGGGCTGGTAATCTTCAGACTGGTGTTGGGGCTGGGACATGTTGTTGGACTGGTGCAGTGTCAGCTACTATGGCAGTGATCCTATGCGTGGCTGAAGTAGGTCCTTGGCATTTGTCGTGGCAATAAGGACTCTTGAGTGGGAAAAGGAGTTGCTGGGTGGCATATAGTGGGTGCCACTTGGGAAGAACTTCAACATGTCCTTTGAGGTGGAGGTTATTTTTCCCTATGTATGACTTAAGAGCATGGCAGTAGAAAACCTCAAGAAGAGTTTCTGCTGAAAATGCTACTTGCAGAGAATACTTTTGTCTCCTTCAGGATTTCTGCCTGTCCTTGTGCCTTGTTCTCTCCTTGCATTTCAATACAGTGAAATGGGAACCTTTTGGCATTCTTCCCTCCCTTACCAGACCCACCTGCTCTGTGTTTTCTTCTCTCCTGCTGGCAATGTCTTGGTAACTGTGGAAGATACTGACTGCAGCTGTTTGGTGGCAGATATGCAGATGGTTTCTTATCAGTCTTGGGAATGGCTTTTTCACGCTCCTGTGCTGAGACTGACACTGGCAGAAAGACCTTAGCTTTCAGGTCTCCTCCTTTCCTCTAGATAGAAGTGCATGAGCTCTGCACACTGTCCAGTGTTGTCAAGGCTTTTGCAGAACATGAGGACTTCTTTTCTGCCCAGCTTCCCTAGGAGTCTCTCCTAACGGCCCTAAAATTATTTCTGCTGTTTTTCTACTGTAGGATGAGATCAACACTTCCTTCCTTGCTGGTTTCCAGCATTCCCACCTGAGCTCTTTGAAGGACTGCAAGACAATGGAGGCTGTGCTCTTGACCATCCCCCAGGCACTTTTCAGTGCATTAGTGGCATTGCTGCCATGCTGGTAACAGCTGTGGTTTCTGAGTGGAAACTGTCCTTGCTCTCTGTGATTCTGCTCGGACAAGACTTGATTCAAGGTGGCATTTGGGATTTAAAGGTCTTCTCTCCGTGTGCAGAGAACCTCCCACTGGCAATCATCATACAGCATCCATCAGTCACTGGCTATTCTCACCCAAAATGAGAAGTGCACTCAGGTCCTTGGGCATTTGCCTTAGCCTGAGGCAGAACTCACCCAGACCGTCCCAGCAACTACATTCTTAATGTGCACTGCAGGGACTTTATCCCCTTCTACAGTGTGTGGGGGTTTTGACTGGGCAAGGCCAGCCTGATTGGCTGATAGTATGGTGTGAGCCAACCAGGTGGATTGTGCTCAATCTGTGTCCTGGTGTGTGCAGGTCCCTCCTCCCATTGCTGCCTGTGCAGTTTTGCCCTTTCCTGACTCAATTCTTTCTGGGCTGCCATGTTTCTGTAAGAGTTTTCAAGGCCCAGGATGGTATTGTGGGTAGTGGCATGGGAGCCTGGTTAAGTTTCCAGCCCTCCATCCTTCCCTTCTCTCCCACTGGTGTCAGTGTGTTGGTAAGAGTGAATGAGACACAGACACGTTCAGTGGAAATGTCCCTTGAAGGCACTTCTGCTGTCTTGGCAATGATTCTCATTCTGAAGATGAAAGCAGTGCAGCTACAGGTAAGTGAATGGTACCTACGAAAGATGTGTTTGAGAGACAGATGTGCTTCTGTCCCTGTTCTGTCATGGTATCTTCATGTTGAATTGACCCAGTATTGCCTGGATTGCAGTGCCTGTAGGACTGGAGCAGCAAAGGACCACTGCCTGCTCTCCTGTTCCTTTCCTGCTGCTTCCAGGCATGAGCAGACAGCATGAACAATGGAGGGCTCATAGTGTGTTAGAGTTTATGTGTTGGGTGTCAAGGATATGTTCTCAGTGAAAACATCACCATGAAGTTGTTTCCTTTGTGGCTTTTATACTCTGTGTGAGGAGGAGACTAAACTCCTGCAATGACAGTGTTCTCGTGTTGTGTTGTCAAGGCACAGCAGCCTGACTGAGGAAGCAGGAGGTTGACATTCACCGTGCATGTGGAAAAGTAGTCAGGAAGAGCAGATCTTCCTCAAATACATGGAAGTGTGCTTGGCAGCTGTGATTGCCACGTGCTTTTCTGGCTTTCCTGAAGGGTTTGTGCTGGTCTGTGATGGGTTTGTTTTCTTCCAAAAGGAAGACTTTCCTGGATCGTTTTGACTTAGTGGAGCTTGTTTACACAGCTGTCACAGTACGTGGGTCTCAGGCTGCTGTTGCAGAATGGAATGGATTCTGTTGTAGCTGGTTTGGTCTTTGAGATACATAGCTGCCTTGCTCTGGTATTTGTCCTGTCTGTGAGAGGAGAGTGGCTGAAGACTGTGGTGTTCTTATAGAAGGGATGAAAGGGCAGGGAAAGCCCTGTCTTGTCTAGCACTGGCTGGAGGAAAGTGAGAGGCTTATTTTGTATCCAGAAACATGGAGACGAAGGGAAAGGAAATGAGATTTCATGCCAAAGACATTTCTATATTTCATCGTAAGTGTGGTTCAGTCATGTGGAAGAGCTGACGCAAGAGAAGTCCAAAGGGAAACAAAAGCGAAAGGAAGAAGGCAATGAAGGAACATATGGCAGTAAAAGGGAAGCAAATCACAAAGAAGGGAGAGAGAGGAAGGAAAATAAGAACATACGAGCACACATCGGTGCTACCCCTCTGTTGTTAGTGTTAGACAATGACAAGATATGGTACTTGCACTTGAGAGCATGATGTAAAGTGGAGAGGAAGAGGAAAGAGCTATTTCTCTGTGATGGCTGTGATATATAGGCCTGTAGAAATCAGCTACAAATCAAGGTAGTAAAGGGAAGGATAAGAGGAGGGCAACATAGGGAAGAGAAGGAATAAAGCAACAACGGAGAGAAATAAAAGCAAAGAAGTGCATAGATGGAAAGGAGAAAAAGAAGATGGTGAAATGAAACACTGAAACGTGAGCTTATCAGCATGCTCCTGGAGAGAAGGAAATAATATGTTTTAATTTAAAAAAAGCGGAAAAAGAAAGGGGAGGGAGAGATGGAAAAAACGAAAATTTTGGGAAAGGGATTAGGGAATATTAGGGAATGGAAAAGCAAGAAAGAAAAGGACAAGAAGCGGGGAAGGAAAAAGAGAAATACGAAAGAGAAGAAAGTAGAGGGAAAACATTGAATTAGAGTAAACCTAATAAGCAGAGAAAATGAAGGAAGCAAGCAGAGAGTAAGCAACAACAAATGTGGAACGGGGAAAAAAAAAGAAGAAAGGTCCGGTGGCGGCGTTTGTGTCGGTGAGCGTGCGAGGCGGCGGAGCAGCACACGGTGTCGCTGCAGGCTCGGAAACGGCGACTGAGAGGCTCAGCAGCTCCGCCCTGGTGCGGCAGGAACCACGGCTGTGAGCGACGGCGAAGGGGGTGGCGCGGCGGGGGCAAGGGCAGGCGACCGAGCCGGTGAGAGCGGAAGGCGGCCGCACAGCCGTGTGAAGCCCGTGAGCAGCGATGGGTTCCCGTTGGGATGCCGCAGTGCGCCTGCTGATGCTGGTGTGGACCTGGACGCTGGTGGCGGGGCAGGTGCGCTACTCGGTGCCGGAGGAAGCCAAGGTCGGGACGGTGGTGGGGCGGCTGGCGCAGGAGCTGGGGCTGGGCGATGCGGAGGAGCGGCGTCTGCGTGTGGTGTGGCAGGGCCGGCGGGCGGGCGTGGAGGTGAGCGGGGCGAGCGGGGCGCTGGTGGTGAGCTCGCGTCTGGACCGGGAGGAGCTGTGCGGGAAGAGCGCGCCCTGCTCGCTGCGCCTGGAGCTGCTGCAGGAGCGGCCGCTGCGCGTCTTGCATGTGGAGCTGGAGGTGACCGACATTAACGACAACGCCCCGCTCTTCCCCGCCGCGCGGAAAAACATCAGCATGGCGGAACTGTCTCTGCCGGGTTCCCGTTTCCCGCTGGAGGGCGCCTCGGATGCAGATATCGGAGCGAACGCGCAGCTCTCCTACACGCTCAGCCCCAGCGAGCACTTTACGCTGGATGTTAAATCTCCACATGAAAATAGGAAACTTCTGTTCCTGGTTCTCACTAAACCGCTGGACAGGGAGGCGGTGCCCGTGCACAAGTTGTTGCTAACGGCAAGTGACGGGGGCCGTCCTTCGCTGACGGGCACCATGGAGGTGGTAGTCTCGGTGCTGGACGTCAATGACAACGCGCCCCAGTTCAGTCAGTCCGTATACAAAGTACAGCTGCCCGAGAGTGCTCCAGAAGGGACATTTGTAGTGCGAGTGAACGCCACAGATCCGGACTTAGGACCATACGGAGATGTGATTTACGAAATTGATACTTTTGATCCTGCCTCGGGTTCAGATCTATTCAGCATCGATGGGAAGAGCGGCGAGATCAGGCTGAAGGGAGCCCTGGACTTTGAGGCAGTTACTTTGTACATGTTACAAATTAAGGCGCAGGATCAGGGGACGCCTGCGCTGTCGAATCACTGCAGCGTGGAGCTGGAGGTGCTGGACGTGAACGACAACGCGCCCGAGGTGTGGGTGACGTCGCTGTCGGTGCCGGTGTCGGAGGACGCGGCGGTGGGGACGGTGGTGGCGCTGCTGAGCGTGTCGGACCGCGACTCGGGGTCGAACGGGCGAGTGCAGTGCTCGGTGTGGCCGGCGTCGCCGTTCGTTGTGGAGTCGAGGTTCCCGGGGTCGTACTCGCTGGTGCTGCGGGAGGCGCTGGACCGGGAGCGGGTGTCGGAGTACGAGGTGGAGGTGCGTGCGGAGGACGGCGGGAAGCCGCCGCTGCGTGCGAGGCGCATTGTGCGTGTGGCGGTGTCTGACGTGAACGACAACGCGCCGGCGTTCTCGCAGGCCGTGTACACGGTGGTGGCGCGGGAGAACAACGCGGCGGGCGCGGAGCTGGCGCGGCTGTGGGCGCGGGACCCGGACGAGGCGGAGAACGGTCGCGTGAGCTACTCGTTGTGGGAGGGCGGCGCCGGAGCGTCGGTGTGGTCGGTCGGGTGGCGTCCGGCGTCGAGCTACGTGTCGGTGGACGGGGAGAGCGGTCGCGTGTGGGCGGTGCGGGCGCTGGACTACGAGGAGCTGCAGGTGCTGCAGTTCGAGGTGCGGGCGGTGGACGCGGGGGAGCCTGCGCTGGTGGGCAACGCGACGGTGCAGCTGTTCGTGGTGGACGAGAACGACAACGCTCCGATGCTGCTGCCGACTACGGGCGGAGGTCCGGGGCTGGCTCCGCCACTGGGTCCCGTTGCGGGTAGTGTTGCTGGGGCATCGGTGGAGGCGGTGTTGGGGCAGGACTCGGAGACGCTGTGGGCGTGGGCGGCGTGGGGTGCTCCGGCGGGGCAGGTAGTGGCGAAGATCCGTGCGGTGGACGCGGACTCTGGCTACAACGCGTGGCTGCGCTACGAGGTGTTGGAGCCGCGGGGGAAGGGCCCGTTCCGCGTGGGTGTGTACAGCGGCGAGGTGAGCACGGCGCGGGCGCTGGAGGAGGCGGACGGCCCGCGTCAGCGGCTGGTGATCGTGGTGCGGGACCACGGCGAGCCGTCGCTCTCGACCACGGCCACTCTGAGCGTGTCTCTGGTGGAGGGCGGCGAGAAGATGCTGGCGGTGGCGGGATCGTCCTCGAATGTGCTGTTGCCGGCGGAGGGCGGCTTAACGGCGGCAGGCGCTGCGTCGGCATCGACCAACGTGTGGCTGGTGGTGGCCATCTGCGCGGTGTCGAGCGTGTTCGTGCTGGCGCTGGTGCTGTACGGGGCGTCGCGCTGTGCGCCGCGGGCGGCCGTGCTGTCGGGGCCCGCTGCGGCGACGCTGGTGTGCGCCAGCGAAGTGGGCAGCTGGTCGTACTCGCAGCGTCAGAGCCGGAGCCTGTGCGTGACGGACGGGGCGGGCAAGAGCGACCTGATGGTTTTCAGCCCCAATTTGCCGCCACCGCCTTCCGTCCCCGCACCCCAGGACACCTCTCAACCGCAGCCTTCCTGTCTCCTGGACACGGTCAG
Source organism: Tricholaema leucomelas (assembly GCA_013400475.1). Lineage (NCBI taxonomy): Eukaryota > Metazoa > Chordata > Aves > Piciformes > Lybiidae > Tricholaema lacrymosa > Tricholaema leucomelas. The sequence goes on along the minus strand of WAAF01004277.1, from coordinate 23,516 downwards.
TGCCCCTCGCTTTCTCGTTTCTTCCCTCACGTTTCCTTTTGTTGCTTTCCCTCACAACCTGCTTTGCTCATTCCCTGCTCTGTCCCTCTTGCATCCACACGGGCAGGCTGTGCTTGGAGCCAGGCTGAGCCTGCGGGTATATGGATCCTTAAGGATCTTAATGGGATTATTGCGTCTGCCTGCGTGTCCTTGCCGGATCTCCTTTAATACGTGAGAAATAAAGTGCTTTTGACGTCCAGGAGCAGTTACATTTTCGCATTTGGATTTGTGGTCTCTTACGATGAACTCCATTCTGGTATTTACTGATCCAGTTAAAGGCAGAGGAGGGTGGTGCAATGCAGCTTTTAGGAACAGGACTTTTTAACTTCTTTTTTGTTCCTTTTTAATTTTTTTTTTTTCAAGTGGCTTGTCCTAATATGACCTCTTTTAATGTTCTTACAATATTTGAATCAACAGCCACGCCTGCCTTCCTTGCTTGCCCCCACAGCCTGAGACGCTCCTTTCCTGCTCCTGCTCTTCTTGCTTCCCCTCGTTGAGGCGCTAATGTAAGCCAAGCCGAGCCGAGCCCCCGGTGCTTGTTGTTGGTGGGGGCTCTGCGGGTGCTTAAGGATCTTGAGGGCACCTTTGCCTCTCCCTGCGCGTCCTTAATGGGTGTGATTTTTTTTCTGCTGTGAATGAAATAAGTTCTGTTGCTTGCTGGTTTGTAGGATTTGCACTGGAGCTTGCTGAAGGTGCGCAAGACACTGAGGCTGCACTCAGTAGTGCCTTAGGATCATTGCTGCCTGTAGCCTGTGTTGACATCAGGCTTGATTATCTTATAAGCGTGTTAATTAGTGTAAAATATTAAGGCAGAGGAGTGTTATGGGAAGTGCCTTTAGGGATGGGAACATTTTTATTTCCTTACCTGCTCTCTACCTCTCCCACTTTTCAAAGACGTGAATTAAATAAGCTGATCTCTTTGAACATTCTTTCAGTATTCAACTCAGGAGTCACTTAGGTGCAAAGACCTGGAAACGTTGGGTTTGTGATTAAAAAAAACCCCACAAACTTCAAAGACAGCCCCTCAGGGAAAAAAAAAACGACAACAAATCAAAAAGCCAAACAAACCCAACCAACCAAACTCCCAGACCCCAAATTCTACTGCAAAATTGAAGTACTGTGTTACAGCGAGGTGCTCAGCAGTACTTTGACCATTGTCCCTTGGGATTAAATCAATGTCATTGCTGCTCAAAGGTGTCCTGACATCACCAATAGAAAGTAGTCTGCTGCATCCTGTGTGTGTGATATGAGCCATGTGGATTTCATTAGGCTTGTAGTGACAGAAAGGTCTGCAAAAACTGGAGTAAACCTTGAGGTGGTAAATGAAACCTTGGCATTTCATGGGTCTGAATGTGTCTGTGGCACTGAGCAGGGCCTGGCCACTTCCTGATGTGAAGGGTGACCTTGAGCATTAAGCAGACTTGTTTGGGGGGAATAGAAATCCCTGGGAAAACCATGGGCTGTGTCATAAGGAGGCATCAATGTTAAATACTATTGTCTCTAGAATGCATGTTTTGTTACATGTGATAAGTGTGCCTTGAAGAAGCACGAGGCATGGAGTGTTCTTGTGCAGAATCATTTCCCAGGCTGTGAGGGGTCTGGAGTTGGAGGCCTTCTGGGTCTTGAAATTGTTACATGGATTTTGAAATACTCACAACTTCCTGTTGAGGTCATGAAAACCTCTCACCAGAGACAGTCTCTGGTGGTACTGCCTGTGGTTCTTGCACAGTGGTGAGTATCCTGTTGTCCTGTTGTTATCCTTAACTCATTCAGATGTGTGCATGCTCAGGTCAAACCTTGCACAGCAGCTCAGTTGAGTTTCTCCCTGGCACAACTTCTCCCACACAGCTGCCGACCTCTTGAGTGTGTTTCCTCTTCAGGGTTTCATGTGGTTCTGTAAAAGGATAATACCCAGGTGCAGAGGAGTGTCCATCACCACTCTGTGATCACAGAATCTCTGAGTTCTAAAGCGTAGCTCTGTTGATTCCACCTCAGACTGCTGAAACATCATAAAATATTCAGGTTCAGGCACCCTCCTGTGTCACCCAGCATGTACACCCAGCTCCTTGATCAAAAGCAATCTTGTGGATGGGTTTGCTGTGGCCCGAAGCAGGACTCGCCCAGACCATCTTCCTCAGTATATTCTTAATGTGCACTGCAGGAGCTGTGTCCCCTTCTACAGTGCGTGGGAATTTTGACTATGGCCAGCTTGGATGGCAAATCCTCCTGTGTCAACTCATCAGGTGGCTTATGTCAAAGGTCTGTCCTAGTTTGTAAAGGTCCCTCCTCTCCTTTCTGTTACTGCAGTTTTGCCCCTTTCCTGACTCAGTTCTTTCTAGACTGCCATGTTTCTGTAAGAGCTGCTTTTCAAGGCCCAGGGTGGTATCGTGGGTGGTGGCACAGGGTACTGGGTATGTTTCCAGCAATTGATTTTTCTCTGACTATTGATGTGTTGGTAGCAGTGGATGAGTTACAGACCTTGCTGAACAGATTTTGTTGAAAGAGTATCATCAGTGCTCAGGTGTGCCTTCTGTTTCCTTTGTGCTAGAAGTGCTTACAGGAGCACTCTGCACTGCCCACTGTTTTTGAGGCCTTTTGCAGAAAGTGAGAAATTTCTTCCTGTTTCCTAGCAATATCTGCTCAAGTTCAGGGAAAATGTCCCTTACAGGCACTTCTTCTATCCTGGAAATGGTTATTATTCTGAAGGGGAAAAAAAAACAGTGCAGCTACACTGCACTGGTAAGTGGATGGTACCTATGGAAGATGTGTTTGAGAGACAGATGTGCTTCTGTCCCTGTTCTATCATGGTATCTTCATGTTGAATTGACCCAGTGTTGCCTGGATTGCAGTGCCTGTAGGACTGGAGCAGCAAAGGACCACTGCTTGCTCTCCTGTTACTTTCCTTCTGCTTCCACGGCATGAGCAGAGAGCAGACAGCATGAATAGAAGAGGGCCCCCAGTGTGCTTGCGTTGGGTGTCAAGGGGATGCCTCTAGTGAAAATGTCACCATTAAGATGCTTCCTTTGTGCCTTTTATGGTCTGTGTGAGGTGGAGACTAAATTCCTGGGGTAGCAATGTTCTTACTGTGTTGTGGCAAAACAAGCCAGCCTCAGTGAGGAAGCAGGAGGTTGACATTCACCGTGAATGCAGAGAAGTAATCAGAAAGAGCAGATCTTCCTCAAATACATGGAAGTGTGCTTGGCAGCTGTGATTGCCACGTGCTTTTTTGGCTTTCCTGAAGGGTTTCGTTGTGCTGGTCTGTGATGGGTTTGTTTTCTTCCAAAAGGAAGACTTTCCTGGATCGTTTTGACTTAGTGGAGCTTGTTTACACAGCTGTCACAGTACGTGGGTCTCAGGCTGCTGTTGCAGAATGGAATGGATTCTGTTGTAGCTGGT
>WAAF01004277.1:0-19523 GCA_013400475.1 Tricholaema leucomelas | reverse complement strand
GGAGGAGCGGCGTCTGCGTGTGGTGTGGCAGGGCCGGCGGGCGGGCGTGGAGGTGAGCGGGGCGAGCGGGGCGCTGGTGGTGAGCTCGCGTCTGGACCGGGAGGAGCTGTGCGGGAAGAGCGCGCCCTGCTCGCTGCGCCTGGAGCTGCTGCAGGAGCGGCCGCTGCGCGTCTTGCATGTGGAGCTGGAGGTGACCGACATTAACGACAACGCCCCGCTCTTCCCCGCCGCGCGGAAAAACATCAGCATGGCGGAATCGTCTCTGCCGGGCTCCCGTTTCCCGCTGGAGGGCGCCTCGGATGCAGATATCGGAGCGAACGCGCAGCTCTCCTACACACTCAGCCCCAGCGAGCACTTTACTCTGGATGTGAAATCTCCTGATGAAAACAGGAAATTTCTGTTTTTGGTTCTCTCGAAACCTCTGGACCGCGAGGCGGTGCCTGTACACCGCTTGGTGCTGACAGCCGCTGACGGGGGACGGCCTTCTTTGACGGGCACCATGGAACTGGTGATTACGGTGTTGGACGTGAATGACAACGCTCCTCAGTTCAACCAGACCGTGTATAAAGTGCAGCTGCCAGAGGATTCCTTATTTGGGACACTTCTGGTAATTGTGAACGCTACAGATTCAGACTTGGGACCATACGGAGATGTGATTTATGAAATTGATAATATTGCTCCTGCCTCGGGTTCAGATCTGTTTAGCATCGATGAGAAGAGCGGCGAAATGAGACTGACAGGCGCCCTGGACTTTGAAACGGTTAATCTGTACACGTTGCAAATTAAGGCGCAGGATAAGGGAATTCCTCCGCTGTTGGGTCACTGCAGAGTAGAAGTGGTGGTACTGGACGTGAACGACAACGCGCCCGAGGTGTGGGTGACGTCGCTGTCGGTGCCGGTGTCGGAGGACGCGGCGGTGGGGACGGTGGTGGCGCTGCTGAGCGTGTCGGACCGCGACTCGGGGTCGAACGGGCGAGTGCAGTGCTCGGTGTGGCCGGCGTCGCCGTTCGTTGTGGAGTCGAGGTTCCCGGGGTCGTACTCGCTGGTGCTGCGGGAGGCGCTGGACCGGGAGCGGGTGTCGGAGTACGAGGTGGAGGTGCGTGCGGAGGACGGCGGGAAGCCGCCGCTGCGTGCGAGGCGCGTTGTGCGTGTGGCGGTGTCTGACGTGAACGACAACGCGCCGGCGTTCTCGCAGGCCGTGTACACGGTGGTGGCGCGGGAGAACAACGCGGCGGGCGCGGAGCTGGCGCGGCTGTGGGCGCGGGACCCGGACGAGGCGGAGAACGGTCGCGTGAGCTACTCGTTGTGGGAGGGCGGCGCCGGAGCGTCGGTGTGGTCGGTCGGGTGGCGTCCGGCGTCGAGCTACGTGTCGGTGGACGGGGAGAGCGGTCGCGTGTGGGCGGTGCGGGCGCTGGACTACGAGGAGCTGCAGGTGCTGCAGTTCGAGGTGCGGGCGGTGGACGCGGGGGAGCCTGCGCTGGTGGGCAACGCGACGGTGCAGCTGTTCGTGGTGGACGAGAACGACAACGCTCCGATGCTGCTGCCGACTACGGGCGGAGGTCCGGGGCTGGCTCCGCCACTGGGTCCCGTTGCGGGTAGTGTTGCTGGGGCATCGGTGGAGGCGGTGTTGGGGCAGGACTCGGAGACGCTGTGGGCGTGGGCGGCGTGGGGTGCTCCGGCGGGGCAGGTAGTGGCGAAGATCCGTGCGGTGGACGCGGACTCTGGCTACAACGCGTGGCTGCGCTACGAGGTGTTGGAGCCGCGGGGGAAGGGCCCGTTCCGCGTGGGTGTGTACAGCGGCGAGGTGAGCACGGCGCGGGCGCTGGAGGAGGCGGACGGCCCGCGTCAGCGGCTGGTGATCGTGGTGCGGGACCACGGCGAGCCGTCGCTCTCGACCACGGCCACTCTGAGCGTGTCTCTGGTGGAGGGCGGTGAGAAGATGCTGGCGGTGGCTGGGTCGTCATCGCTGCCGGGTGTGCTGTTGCCGGCGGAGGGCGGCGCGACGCCGGGAGGTGCATCGACGTCAACCAACGTGTGGCTGGTGGTGGCCATCTGCGCGGTGTCGAGCGTGTTCGTGCTGGCGCTGGTGCTGTACGGGGCGTCGCGCTGTGCGCCGCGGGCGGCCGTGCTGTCGGGGCCCGCTGCGGCGACGCTGGTGTGCGCCAGCGAAGTGGGCAGCTGGTCGTACTCGCAGCGTCAGAGCCGGAGCCTGTGCGTGACGGACGGGGCGGGCAAGAGCGACCTGATGGTTTTCAGCCCCAACTTGCCGCCGCCACCGCCTTCGGTCCCCGCGGTCAAGGACACCTCTCAACCGCAGCCTTCCTCTCTGCTGGACACGGTCAGTGACTCTCTCTTTCTTTCCTCTCCACCCACCTTTCTTCCTTTCTTGCACCCACACATCGGATTGCTCTTCCCTGTCTTTGCTGTTCTTGCATCGCCCCGGGGAACCGCTGGTGGAAGGTGGGCTTAGCCCGCTACTCGCGCGTGCTTATCAAGTGCTTAATCTCGGTGGTGGCTCCTTTGCCTCTGCTTGCGGGTCCTTGATGGTTGTGAATTTTTTCTGCAGTAGGACAAAAACAATTTTATTGCTTGCTCGTCTGTGGCATTTGCTCTCGAGCTTACCGGAAGGGTGCAGGCAACGTAGACTGCACTCTTTGGTGCCTTAGTATGGTTGCTGGATACAGACCGTGGTGGCATCAGATTTGGTTATGTTACAGACATGTTTATTAGTATTAAACGTTAAGGCAGAGGTGTTTTATGGAAGGTGGGTTTAGGAAATGGGTATTTTTAGCTTGTTTTTCTGCTCCCCACCTTTTGAAGAGGTGAATGAAATAAGTTGACCGTTTTAATAGTGTTTCAGTGTTGGAATCAGCAGCCACGGAGGTACAAAGACCCCAACAAGAAATGTTGGGCTTGTGGTTTGAAAAACCTCCAAACAACATGAAGGACAGCTCCTCAGAAAACACTGAGACCCCAGATTCTGGTAGAAAATGGAAATAATTCTTACAGTGAGGAGCTCATCAGCGCTGTGGTCGCTGTCCTGTAGCACTGAATCAATGTCATTGCTGTTCAGAGCTGTCCTGACATCAGCAATAGAAAGAGCAGGGAGTCTGCTGTACGCCCTGTGTGTGCTATCAGCTGTGTGTTTGTTCATTGGGCTCTGAGTGATGGAAATGCCTGCAAAAGGTGGAGTGAACCCTGAGCTGGTAAATGAAACTGTGGCGTCTGTGAATCTATGTCTGTGACACTGATTTGGGCATGGCTGTTTCCTGATGTGCTGGAAGACTTGCTGAAGGGACTGGAAATCCTGGGGAAGACCATAGGCCATGTCATGAGCAGACAGCAATGCACTTCTTGTTTTGAGAATGCTTTTTCGTTGTCAGCAATTGAGTGTGCCTTGGAGAAAGCCTGAGGCATAGAGTGGTCTCATCAGCATCCTTCCCCAGGCTGCAAAGGGTCTGGAGTTAGAGGCCTTCTAGGTCCTGAGATTCTTGTATGGATTTTGAAATATTCAGTGTCCTTTGAGGTCATGAAGATCTTGCACCAGAGACAGCCTCTTGTAGTGCTGCCTGCTATTCTTGCACACTGGTGCAATCCATAGCATAGCCTGGAGCACAGCCCTATGGGGAGAGGCTGAGGGAGCTGGGGTTTAGCCTGGAGAAGAGGAGGCTCAGGGATGATCTCATTACTGTCTACAACTACCTGCAGGGAGGCTGTAGCCAGGTGGGGTTGGTCTCTTCTCCCAAGCAGCCAGCAACAGAACAAGCGGACACAGTCTCAAGCTGTGCCAGGGCAGGTCTAGGCTGGATGTTAGGAGGAAGTTGTTGGCAGAGAGAGTGATTGGCATTGGAATGGGCTGCCCAGGGAGGTGGTGGAGTGGCCGTGCCTGGAGGTGTTGAAGCTGCCATCCCTGGAGGTGTAGAAGCCAAGCCTGGCTGGGGCACTTAGTGCCATGGTCTGGTTGATTGGCTTGGGCTGGGTGCTAGGTTGGGCTGGATGAACTTGGAGCTGTCTTCCAACCTGCCTGATTCTGTCGTTCCATAGCTGTCCACATTGCCATGATTGCAGTTTTCTCATCTCCATGCAGGATTTGTAAGGGATACATGGAGGTGGGTGCAATCTTCAGTGCTTAACTGTGTCATCATGTTCAGTTGCACAGTCGGCCTCTGATCACAGAATCTCTGAGTTGTAAAGTGTAGCTCTGTTGATTCCACCTCAGATTGCTGAAAAATCACAAAATAGTCAGGGTGAAGTTCAAACATCTGGGAAGAGTCTGCCAGACACTGGATGGCCTTGCAGTTCTGCATTATTCTTTGTGCCATTTGTAAGGGGAGGTGAGGACATGTGAAGGCCTGGTAATCTTTAGATTGGTGTTTGGGGATGGGACATGTTGTTGGGCTGTCATAGTGTCAGCTACAATGGCAGTGATCCTATGCATGGCTGAAGTAGGTCCTTGGCATGTGTCATGCTGCTAAAGACTCTGAGTGGGGAAATCTTGTCTGTGGGAAAAGGACTTCAGCGACGCCTTTGACACTGTCCCCCACAGCAAACTGCTGGCTAAGCTGTCAGCCCACGGCTTGGATGACAACACTCTGTGCTGGGTGAGGAACTGGCTGGAGGGCCGAGCCCAGAGAGTGGTGGTGAATGGTGCCACATCCAGCTGGCAGCTGTCACTAGTGGTGTCCCTCAGGGATCAGTGCTGGGCCCCATCCTCTTTAACATCTTCATAGATGATCTGGATGAGGGCATTGAGTCAGCCATCAGCAAGTTTGCAGATGACACCAAGCTGGGGGCAGATGTGGCTGGGCTGGAGGGCAGAAGGGCTCTGCAGCGGGACCTTGACCGCCTGGACAGATGGGCAGAGTCCAAGGGGATGGCATTCAATGGCTCCAAGTGCAGGGTGCTGCACTTTGGCCACAACAACCCCATGCAGAGATACAGGCTGGGGTCGGAGTGGCTGGAGAGCAGCCAGACAGAGAGGGATCTGGGGGTGCTGATTGATACCCGCCTGAACATGAGCCAGCAGTGTGCCCAGGTGGCCAAGAGAGCCAATGGCATCCTGGCCTGCATCAGGAATGGTGTGGCCAGCAGGAGCAGGGAGGTCATTCTGCCCCTGTACTCTGCACTGGTTAGACCACACCTTGAGTACTGTGTCCAGTTCTGGGCCCCCCAGTTTAAGAGGGACATTGAGATGCTTGAAGGTGTCCAGAGAAGGGCAACGAGGCTGGGGAGAGGCCTCGAGCACAGCCCTACGAGAAGAGGCTGAGGGAGCTGGGATTGTTTAGCCTGGAGAAGAGGAGGCTCAGGGGTGACCTTATTGCTGTCTACAGCTACCTGAGGGGTGGTTGTAGCCAGGAGGAGGTTGCTCTCTTCTCTCAGGCAGCCAGCACCAGAACAAGAGGACACAGCCTCAAGCTACGCCAGGGGAAATTCAGGCTTGAGGTGAGGAGAAAGTTCTTCAGTGAGAGAGTCATTGGCTACTGGAATGGGCTGCCCAGGGAGGTGGTGGAGTCGCCGTCCCTGGAGCTGTTCAAGGCAGGATTGGACGTGGCACTTGGTGCCATGGTCTAGCCTTGAGCTCTGTGGTAACGGCTTGGACTTGATGATCTGTGAGGTCTCTTCCAACCTTGGTGATACTGTGAGACTGAGTTGCTGGGTGGCATGTGGTGAGTGCTACTTGGGAAGAACTTCAACATGTCCTCTGAGATGAGATTACTTTTCCCCATGAATGATATAGAGGATGACAGTAGAGAACCTTAGAGGTTACTGCAGAAAGTGCTACTTGTGCAGGATCCTTTTAGAGCCTCCAGAATTTCTGCATATCTCTCATGATAACTGAACATGGCCCTAAAATGATTTCTTCTGCTGTTCTACCATAGAATCAAATCAGTGCTTCCCTCCTTGCCAGTTTGCAGCATTTCCACCTGGGTTTGAAGCACTGCAAGACCTGCAGGCTGAGGTCTTAACCATCCCCCAGGCACTATTCACTGCATTAGTGGCACTGCTGATTGTGCTGCTCACAGCTGTGCTTTCTGAGTGAAAACTGTCCTCACTCTCTGTGATTGTCCTCTGCCAAGAACTGATTCAAGGTGGCGTTTGGAATTTAAGAGGTTTCTGTCCATGTGAAGAGAATCTCCCATTGGCTACTTCAGCTGGCTGCCTGAAGACATCATACATCGTCATTCAGTGGCACTTCTCACCCACAATGAGATCACTTTGTGGTACACAGTGGGCTTGTGCATCCTGCCACATCACCCAGCATGTACACTCAGGTCCTTGATCAAAACCAATCTTGTGGATGGGTTTGCCTTTGCCTGAAGCAGGACTCACTCAGACCATCCTCCATACTATATTCTTAATGTGCACTGCAGGGACTTTATCTCCTTCTACAGTGTGTGGGAGCTTTGTCTTTGTAGAGCCAGCTCAAGTGGCAAATCCTCTAGTGTGAACTAAGCAGGTGTGCTTAATGCCTGTCCCAGTTTTTAAAGATCTCTTCTCCCATTGCTGTCAGTGAAGCTTTTAGCAGTCCCTTGCAGGGTTCAATCTTCCCAGCCCACCTGTGTGTGGTAAGGGATGCAATACACCCACTCAAAGCCATGCTCCTTGTCCCATGTGTCTGTGATCTGTTTCAAAAATGAGTTTGGTGTTTGAATCCTTTCTAGGGTGCCATGTCTCCATAAGACTTGTTTTTCCAGGCCCAGGATGATGTTGTGAGTGGTGGCATGGGACACTGGTTAAGTTTCCAGCCCATTCTCTTCTCTGCCGCTGGCAATGTGTTGGTAACAGCAAATGCAGACTTTGTTGCTGAAAGAATGTCCTCAGTGTTCACATGTCCCTCCTGTTTCCCATCTGATAAAAATGCTTACAGAAGCACTCTGCAATGCCCACTGACTTCAAGGCTCTTTGCAGAATGTGAGTAATTTTTCCCTTTTCAGGTTCCCCAGAAACCTCTGATAAAGGTCAGGGGGAAATGTCCTTAAAACTATCTGGGAAAATGTCTTTAAGCTCTCTGGAAATGTTTCTTATTCTGAAGATGAAACCAGTGAAGCTGCACTCACTGATACCTGTGGAAGATGTGTTTGAGAGACAAATGTACTTTGGTTCCTGTTGTCAGGATATCAGGATGTGGGTCACTTTCCCCCCCCTATATGTCTTTCTCAGAACCCTCAATAAAGTTCAGGGAAAATGTTCCTTGTAACCATTTCTGCTGCCCTGAAAATGTTTCTTGTTCTGAAGAAGCTTGCAGTGATATTACAGGTAAGTCAGTTATACCAGTGGAAGATTGGAGTGCACTGCCAGCAGCTTTGCTGGTGACACCAAGCTGGGTGGAGTGGCTGACACAGCAGAGAGTTGTGCTGCCATTCAGAGAGACTTAGGCTGAGAGCTGGGCAGGGAGAAATTGGATGAAGTTCAACAGGGGCAAGTGTAGAGTCATGCACCTGGGAAAGAACAATCCCAGGGATCAGTACAGGTTGGAGACTGACCTACTGAAGAGCAGTGAAGGGGAGAAGAGCTTCAGAGTCCTGGTGGATGGAAGGGTGGCCATAAACCAGCTGTGTGCTTTTGTGGCAAGGAAGGGCAGCGCCATTCTGGGGTCTGTTACAAGGGATCTGGTTAGTAAGTTGAGGGAGGTCTCCTGCCCTTCTACTCTGCGCTGGTGAGGCCTTATCTAGAGTATTATATCCAGTTCTGCTCCCCCCTCCCCAGGTCAAGAAGGACAGGGAACTGCTTGAGAGAGCCCAGCACAGAGCCACAAAAATGGTTAAGGAAGTTGAACATCTTCCTTATGAGGAGAGACTGAGGGAGGTGGGGCTGGGAGCTTGGAGAGGAGGAGACTAAGGGTGACCTTGTTCATGTTTATAAATAGGCAAGGGGTGTGTGCCAGGAGGCTGGAGTCAGCCTCTTCTCAGTGAGGCCTGAGTCAGCCTCTTCTCAGTGATGCCCAGCAACAGGACAAGGGGCAATGGGTGGAAGTTGAGGCATAGGAGGTTCCATGCGAACCTGAGGAAGAATTTTTTCACTGTGAGGTTGACAGAGCATTGGGTCAGGATTCCCAGGGAGGTTGTGGAGTCTCCCTCTCTGGAGACATTCAAGAACTGTCTAAATGCATTCCAGTGTGATCTGCTCTAGGTGATCCTGCTCTGGCAGGGAAGCTGGACCAGATGATCTTTTGAGATCCCTTCCAGCCCCTGAGAGCCTGTGATTCTATGTGTTTAAGAGAGAGATGTACTTTTGTTCCTCCTTAGTCATGTTATCCTCATACTGGGTTTACAAGACATTTCCTGGATTGCCATGCCTGTAGGACTGGAGCACAAGGCACCATTGCTTGCTCCTGTTCCTTCCTTTCCTGCTGCTTCCAAGCATAGCATAAGCAAGTGGCAGCAAGCATGGAACGTGGAGTGACCCCAAGGTATTTGTGAGAGTTGATGTGTTGAGTGTTCAGGTGGTGTGCCAGTGAAAATGTCTTGGTGTTTCCTTTGTGGGTTTTGTATGGTTGTGTGATGTGTGGATCATGATAATGAGGTGGAGATATTCTGTGGGTACTAAATCTCTTGGGTAACAAGGATCCTGCTGTGTTGTTCTGGGAGAATATGTCTGTGTAAAGGGGAGCAAGAGCTTGGCTTTCACCATGCAGGTGGAAAATGAATCAGGAAGAGGTACGTGGAAGCTCCTGGGGGCTGTGGTTGCCCTATGCTTTTTCAGCCTTCTTGAAGGACTGTTGTGCTGGGCTGTGCTGGGCTTGTTTTCCAGAACAACAGATTTCCCTGGGTTATTTGGACTCACTAAAGCCACTTTGCACGGTTGTCCAAGTGCCTGGGACTTGAGTGCCAAGTGCTTGAGTTTCAGATTGTGATGATTGTATTCTAGTGTGGCAGAGCTGATCTTTGTGATAGGGTTGTCTTGCTCTGATATTTGCTGGGTCATTGAGAGAACAGCGACTGAAGAGTGTGATGTTATTCCAGGGGAAGAGGAGACTAAGGGTCCGTCTGCCTTTTCTATCATGGACTGGAGGAAAGCAGGAAGTTTATTTTCCATCCAGAAGCATGGAAGATGAAGGGGAGGGCAATAAGAGTATTTCTGTGTTGCATGGCAAGTGTGGTGCAGCCATTGAAGTATTTTCCATCTGAGGGGAAAATGTAAAGGATGCAAACAGAAGAGATGGAGAGGCTAGGAAAGAGCAGAACAGACCAAGCCAGAGAAAGAAGTGAAAGAAAAAGAGGCTAGGAATAGAAATGAAAAGAGGGTGGAAGAGAATGAGCAGAACAAAGAGAACAGAGACAGAATGAAGGAGAAAGGAAGATAGAAACAAAGGAACCTATGCATGGAAAAATCAAGTGAAGCATAAAGAAAGAGAAAGAAAAAGGAGATGGAGGAGATTGCTAGGATGCAGCATGGCTAATTGAGGTGAGGATACTCTGGTGCCAGTGTGCCTGACCTAAAGTGGTGATGGAGAGGAAAGAGTTCTTAGACCATGGTCAGTGTAATGTAGGCATAAAGAAATTATACAGAAGCCGAGTTCGTGAAGTGAAGAGGAGGAGGCTGGGACAGCGAAGAGAAGGAATAAGGAGTTAGATGAGAGAAATAAAAAGGTAGGAATTGAGAAAAATAAAAGCCCAGAAGAATGAAGGGGAGGGGGAAAGAGAGAGAATGAAGATATGGAAAGAAGGAAGGACAAAAGAGTTTACTGGCATGTGCTGATGACATCACTGTCCACAGAAAGGATGTCAAGGAGGAAAAAGAAAGAAGAAAGGCATAAAATAAGGGAGTAATAACGGATGGAAGATGTCCTGTGGAGATCACCGGCATTTCCTCTAGTGCCTGAACTGAGCTGCTGCTCCTAAGAGAGTCCACCTTCGTCAGATGCCCGGTAATTCGAGATGGAGCCACTTTATTATCGCTGATTATTTCTTCAGGATATGTCAGGAAGAACAAAAGGAAGGAATTTGTTGAAGCAAATTGAAGGCAAGCAGCAGAAAAAAAGAAAAGAAAAAAGAAAGGAAAGAAGAAAAATGATAGAAGGGCAGAAAGCAGAGCCGAGCGGATCCGGCGACACAGAGGGTGGCGAGCAGCGTGCGAGGCGGCGAAGCAGCACTCGGTGTCGCTGCAGGCTCAGAAACAGTGTCAGAGCCGTACGGCTCCGCCCCGGTGCGGCGGAGAGCCCGGCTGGGAGCGCGGAGGGTGCGGGGGCCGGGCAGGCAGCAGAGCCGGTGACTGCGGGAGGAGGCAGGAAGACAGCGCGGGTCCGGTGAGCGGCGATGGAGGCGGGTTGGGGTGCTGCGGTTCATGTGTTGGTGCTGACCTGGACGCTGGTGGCGGGGCAGGTGCGCTACTCGGTGCCGGAGGAAGCCAAGGTCGGGACGGTGGTGGGGCGGCTGGCGCAGGAGCTGGGGCTGGGCGATGCGGAGGAGCGGCGTCTGCGTGTGGTGTGGCAGGGCCGGCGGGCGGGCGTGGAGGTGAGCGGGGCGAGCGGGGCGCTGGTGGTGAGCTCGCGTCTGGACCGGGAGGAGCTGTGCGGGAAGAGCGCGCCCTGCTCGCTGCGCCTGGAGCTGCTGCAGGAGCGGCCGCTGCGCGTCTTGCATGTGGAGCTGGAGGTGACCGACATTAACGACAACGCCCCGCTCTTCCCCGCCGCGCGGAAAAACATCAGCATGGCGGAACTGTCTCTGCCGGGCTCCCGTTTCCCGCTGGAGGGCGCCTCGGATGCAGATATCGGAGCGAACGCGCAGCTCTCCTACACGCTCAGCCCCAGCGAGCATTTTGCTTTGGATGTTAAATCTCCTGATGAAAGTAGGAAATCTTTGTTTCTGGTCCTCCTGAAAGCTCTTGACCGCGAGGCGGTGCCGGTACACCGGTTGGTGCTGACGGCGAGTGACGCGGGCAGACCATCGCTAACGGGAACGATGGAGCTGCTGATCTCGGTGCTGGACGCGAATGACAACGCGCCCCAGTTCAACCAGTCCGCGTATAAAGTGCAGCTGCCGGAGAACGTTGCGGAGGGCTCGGTAGTGGTGCGAGTGAACGCTACGGATCCTGACGAGGGTCTGAATAAAGAATTTTCATACAGCATCGTGAGTGCGGTTCCGGGCGGTAGCAGAGGTTTGTTCAGCATCGACCCGAAGACGGGCGAGATAAAACTGACGAAATCCATGGACTATGAAGACGTTCGTTTACACGAGTTACAAATCGAAGCGAGAGACAAAGGGACTCCGCCGTTGTCCGGCCACTGCAGCGTGGAGCTGGAGGTGCTGGACGTGAACGACAACGCGCCCGAGGTGTGGGTGACGTCGCTGTCGGTGCCGGTGTCGGAGGACGCGGCGGTGGGGACGGTGGTGGCGCTGCTGAGCGTGTCGGACCGCGACTCGGGGTCGAACGGGCGAGTGCAGTGCTCGGTGTGGCCGGCGTCGCCGTTCGTTGTGGAGTCGAGGTTCCCGGGGTCGTACTCGCTGGTGCTGCGGGAGGCGCTGGACCGGGAGCGGGTGTCGGAGTACGAGGTGGAGGTGCGTGCGGAGGACGGCGGGAAGCCGCCGCTGCGTGCGAGGCGCGTTGTGCGTGTGGCGGTGTCTGACGTGAACGACAACGCGCCGGCGTTCTCGCAGGCCGTGTACACGGTGGTGGCGCGGGAGAACAACGCGGCGGGCGCGGAGCTGGCGCGGCTGTGGGCGCGGGACCCGGACGAGGCGGAGAACGGTCGCGTGAGCTACTCGTTGTGGGAGGGCGGCGCCGGAGCGTCGGTGTGGTCGGTCGGGTGGCGTCCGGCGTCGAGCTACGTGTCGGTGGACGGGGAGAGCGGTCGCGTGTGGGCGGTGCGGGCGCTGGACTACGAGGAGCTGCAGGTGCTGCAGTTCGAGGTGCGGGCGGTGGACGCGGGGGAGCCTGCGCTGGTGGGCAACGCGACGGTGCAGCTGTTCGTGGTGGACGAGAACGACAACGCTCCGATGCTGCTGCCGACTACGGGCGGAGGTCCGGGGCTGGCTCCGCCACTGGGTCCCGTTGCCGGTAGTGTTGCTGGGGCATCGGTGGAGGCGGTGTTGGGGCAGGACTCGGAGACGCTGTGGGCGTGGGCGGCGTGGGGTGCTCCGGCGGGGCAGGTAGTGGCGAAGATCCGTGCGGTGGACGCGGACTCTGGCTACAACGCGTGGCTGCGCTACGAGGTGTTGGAGCCGCGGGGGAAGGGCCCGTTCCGCGTGGGTGTGTACAGCGGCGAGGTGAGCACGGCGCGGGCGCTGGAGGAGGCGGACGGCCCGCGTCAGCGGCTGGTGATCGTGGTGCGGGACCACGGCGAGCCGTCGCTCTCGACCACGGCCACTCTGAGCGTGTCTCTGGTGGAGGGCGGCGAGAAGATGCTGCCGGTGGCGGGATCGTCGTCCTCGAATGTGCTGTTGCCGGCGGAGGGCGGCTTAACGGCGGCAGGCGCTGCGTCGGCATCGACCAACGTGTGGCTGGTGGTGGCCATCTGCGCGGTGTCGAGCGTGTTCGTGCTGGCGCTGGTGCTGTACGGGGCGTCGCGCTGTCCGCCGCGGGCGGCCGTGCTGTCGGGGCCCGCCGCGGCGACGCTGGTGTGCGCCAGCGAAGTGGGCAGCTGGTCGTACTCGCAGCGTCAGAGCCGGAGCCTGTGCGTGACGGACGGGGCGGGCAAGAGCGACCTGATGGTTTTCAGCCCCAACTTGCCGCCTCCGCCTCCTTCCGTCCCCGCGGCCAAGGACACCTCTCAGGCGGAGCCTCCTTCCCTGCTGGACACGGTTAGTAGTTTTCGGTTTCTCACTCTTCTTCGTTCTCCTCACATCCCCCAGTGCAGGCGCTGCTGAGATCCGGGTTGAGATTCCGCGTCCTGAGGACGTTGGGTCATTAAGGAAAGATCTTGATGACACCATCGTTCCTGCCCGGACGTTCTCGTAGCATCCCCTCGGCTCTTGATTTGATGAGTGAATGTGACGTTAACCTCTTGTGGCACCACCCAGCAGTTACCATTCATTCCCGGTTAGTGTGAATTGTTCTCCTGTAGAATGAAATTAACACTGTCGGTTACTGGTGTGTAGCATTTCCAAGGTGTCTGGAGTTGGAGGCTTTCTGGATCTTGATATTGTTACATGGTAATGAAATACTCACAATGTCCTTTGAGGTCATGAAGATCTCACACCAGAGACAGTCCCTTCTGCTGCTGCCTGCCTGCCCAGCGGTATGTTGGTAACAGGGGGAGTGATTCAGCCTGATGAATGTTGGCTGATAAATGTTTTCACTGCTGTTTTGGGAGGTAGTGCTTCAATTTGTTGTGCTTCAACAGTGCTGGGTATCAGTACTAGATTCAATAGCTGTCCACGTCACCGTGATTACTGCTTTCTCCTCTTTAGGTGGGATTAGCAAGGGGATGTAAGGAAGTGGGTGCAGTCTGAAGTTGCACACTTGGCCCTGGTGGAGATGATAACTCATTCAGATACGTTCATGTTCTGGTCCTACCCTGCAGAGCAGCCCTGCTCTGGTGCAAGTGCTCCCACAGAGCTGACATCACGAGTGCACTTGTGCTTCAGTATTTGGTGTGACTCTCTAAAAGAAGAAAATCTGCGTGGCCTGGAATCATCACTTTCAACCTCTAATCATCTCTAAATTCCAGAGCAGAGCTCTCTTGTTTTTCACCTGAGATTGCTGAAAAGTCACACAGCATTTAGGAGGATGTGCAAGCAGCTGGGAAGACTTTGTTTGCCTCTGAGTGGCTTTGCAGTCCTCCGTCCATTCTTCGTGCTATTTGTGAGGGAAGATGGCAACACATGACGGCCTGGGTGATCCCCTGAGTGGCATTTGGAGATGGGACCTGATGTTGCGCTAGAGCAGTCTTGGATACTGTGACGATGGTTGTGTGAGCAGCTGAAGTAGGACCTAGGCATGTGGCACGGGGAGTGTGGCCCTTGTGCTGTGCTTGTGTAGTGGTGGGCATTGATAGTAGCTTCCACAGTTACTGATATTCCATGATGGTTCACTGGTCCTCCTCTGGTGGGAGTGTTAAGTGCACATGAGGAGACAGGTGAAGTCTTTCTGCTCCTGACTTCCCCTACTTGTGTGCTTTACATATTGGCCTTGGTACCAATACTGTGGTGTCCTATTAGACACGGCTGATTCAATGGATGCATGCACAGACTGTGCTCTAATGGTCTGTATCACAGAACCTCCCATCCAGCTGATCTTGTGAGGGTTCTTGTGCTTCAGCCTTCTCCTGAGGAATAAAATCTGTGTGCACTTTCAGAACTCCCATGTGCAGCTTTGTGAAGTGTCCACCTGAAATTGGTAAAAAAACCCAAAATATTTGGAGTAAAATTCATAGAGCTGGGAAGAGTCTTCCAGACAGTACCTTTGCATCCACAAATATTTCCTTTGCTGTGCTAACAAGGGAAGAGGAGGAAGGGTTTAGAGCTGGGACATGGTCTTGTGGTGGAGCAGTATCTGGGTGTTGTAGCAGTGACACTTCTAGTGGCATAGAGGATGTCCTGGACACTGGAAGGGTGATTTTGAATGGTGAAGTGTTGCCTGAGGGAAATGAAGATGCTGAGTAGAACATGGGCTGTGGTATTGGGGAAAACTGAAGATTGTCACCTCACTGGGAGGTTGGATTTTCCAGGCTTTGGGATAGAGGATACCGGTAGCAATCCTTGAGAAGAAGCTTGATGCACAGAGCTACGTGCTCAGGATGCTCTGTGCACGGGGTTCCTGTATGCTGTGAAGATACCTGCCATAAGTTCCTTGAAAAAATTGCTCCTGAATGTGTTCTNAATGATGCTGGACTCAATCCCCTCGTCCAGATCATCAATAAAGTTGAGATTACTCTGTGTGCCTTCTGTAAAGTGCTTCACTCGTATCTGNTGTTGGTGGTCAAACAGGAGGCTTTTAAAGTTGAGATTACTCTGTGTGCCCTCTCTAAAGTGCTTCACTCGTATCTCTGCTCATCTCTCTTGCTAGGCAGGGGAAGAAGTGCTCTGTCTGCAAGACGTTGGCTAACTCTGTGGTTCAATCCAGTGAAACCTGTTTCCTTCTGCTATCCTTTAGATTCCTCTATTCTGCCTTTGTCAGTGTCAACTTGGTTGAGATGCAGATGGCAGAATTTTGACCTTCGTCAGGTTGCAAAGGTTTGACCATCGGTGTGAGTGGTGGCTTTTCCAGTCTCCCGTGCTGAGGTGGTTGTTGAGAGAATATCCTATCAGGTTCCCATGTTCAGGTGTCCTTCAGCATTCCCTGTGATAGAAGTGCTTACAGGAGCACTCTGCAGCGTCCTGTAATTTCCAGGTTTTAGCAGAATGTGAGCATTTATTTCTGTTCAGATTTCCCAGAAACTATGGAAAACATCGGGGGGGATGTCCACAAAACCGATTCTCTTGTCCTGAAAATGTTTCTTGTTCTGAAAGCTCTCACTGATGCTACAGGTAAGTCAGTGATAACTACAGGAAGATGTGTTTGAGAGACAGAAGTACTTTTGTTCTGGTCTGGTCATGGTTTTTGCATATTGGATTGACCAAATATTTCTTGGGTTGAAGTACCTGTAGGTTTGGAGGGACGAAACACCACTCACTGCCTGTTCCTTTCCTGGTGCTTCCAGGCACAATATGAGCAGACATCAGGCAGCATGAAATTAGGAGGGACCACAGTGTGTTTCTGGGGGTGGATGGGTTTGTTGTCAAGGGTACGTTCAGTGAAACTGTCATGGCGTTTCCTTTGTGGATTTTGTTTGAGTATGTGACGTGTGGATCATGTTAATGAAGCATAGGTAAAGAGAAAGGAAGAATGCAAGAGATGATAGAGGAGATTATCAGGATATACAGATGCTACCCCTCCATTATTAATGGAGATAAGAACATCGACTCCTTTGGTTCTCCGGGATGTTGTTAAAAGCCTGCTGTAAAGTGGAGAGGAGGATGAAAGAGTGCAGAGAGGGAAAAAGAGCGGGGAAAAAAAGGAAGAAGGAAGCAGTGAAGCAAGGAAGTTAACAGCAGAAGGAAGATGTCAGCCAAGGCGCAGCAATATTTTCTCTATGCGCTGAACGCATTTGGTTCCTCACAATCTCTGCCCCAGTTAGAGACCGACGCTCGGGCGCTGATGCCCAGTATTTAGCTCTGATGGCTCCGTCATTGATGGCCTCTGTAGTGACGCCGGAGGCGACTTGGGGAGGTGTCAGCTGAAGTAAATCAGAGAGAAGAACGCGAGCATTCTTTAAGGAGGTGTGAAGACTAGGGAAAGGCAAAGCAAGAAGGAAGAGGAAAGGAAAAGACCAAAGAAAAAAGGAGGAAAGAGAAGAGAGGTGAAAAGAGCCCCCACGGAATTAGAAAAAGAAGTAGAGGAGAGGAGAAAAGAGAAAGGAAGAAAATAAAAGGATAAGGAAAGGAAGAAATCTGTGGAAGCAAACAGCAAGTAACAAAAAACAAAGGTGGGAGGGAAAAACAGGGAAGAAAGGTCCGGTGGAGAAATCGGTGCCGGTGAACGTGCGAGGCGGCGGAGCAGCACACGGTGTCGCTGCAGGCTCAGAAAAGGCCGTGGAGAGACACCCGCGGCTCCGCCCCGGCGCGGCGGAGAGCACGGCTGGGAGCGGCGGGGGGGGCGGCACGGAGCAGTGCCGATCAGGCAGCAGAGCCGGTGATTGCGGGAGGCGGCAGGAAGCTGCACTGGGCCGGTGAGCGGTGATGGAGGGGCGTTGGAGGCCCGCGGTGCATCTGCTGGTGCTGACCTGGACGCTGGTGGCGGGGCAGGTGCGCTACTCGGTGCCGGAGGAAGCCAAGGTCGGGACGGTGGTGGGGCGGCTGGCGCAGGAGCTGGGGCTGGGCGATGCGGAGGAGCGGCGTCTGCGTGTGGTGTGGCAGGGCCGGCGGGCGGGCGTGGAGGTGAGCGGGGCGAGCGGGGCGCTGGTGGTGAGCTCGCGTCTGGACCGGGAGGAGCTGTGCGGGAAGAGCGCGCCCTGCTCGCTGCGCCTGGAGCTGCTGCAGGAGCGGCCGCTGCGCGTCTTGCATGTGGAGCTGGAGGTGACCGACATTAACGACAACGCCCCGCTCTTCCCCGCCGCGCGGAAAAACATCAGTTTATCGGAGAATTCCCCACCCGGTTCTCGTTTCCCGCTGGAGGGCGCCTCGGATGCAGATATCGGAGCGAACGCGCAGCTCTCCTACACGCTCAGCCCCAGCGAGCATTTTGCTTTGGATTTAGAAAAACTGAGTGAGGGAAATACCGTACCCGATCTAGTCCTCAGAAAGCCATTGGACCGGGAGACGGTGCCTGTGCACCGATTGGTGCTGACGGCGAGCGATGAGGGCCGCCCGTCTCTGACAGGCACAATGGAGCTGCTGATTACAGTGTTGGATGCGAATGACATCGCTCCCCAGTTCAGTCAGTCGGTGTATAAAGTGCAGCTGCTGGAGAACGCTACAGAGGGGACGCTGATAGTGCGTGTAAACGCCACTGATTCGGACGAGGGAAGTAACAGTGAGGTGACCTACACGGCGACCAATTTCATACCACCAAGTGGAAGAGATGTGATTAGCGTCAATCCGCAGACAGGCGAGATCCAATTAAAGGGCGCCCTGGACTTTGAAGAAGTCAGTGTGTTTGATTTCCGAATAGAAGCGAGAGACAAAGGCTGGCCCCCGTTGTCCGGCCACTGTAAGCTGTTGTTGGAGGTGCTGGACGTGAACGACAACGCGCCCGAGGTGTGGGTGACGTCGCTGTCGGTGCCGGTGTCGGAGGACGCGGCGGTGGGGACGGTGGTGGCGCTGCTGAGCGTGTCGGACCGCGACTCGGGGTCGAACGGGCGAGTGCAGTGCTCGGTGTGGCCGGCGTCGCCGTTCGTTGTGGAGTCGAGGTTCCCGGGGTCGTACTCGCTGGTGCTGCGGGAGGCGCTGGACCGGGAGCGGGTGTCGGAGTACGAGGTGGAGGTGCGTGCGGAGGACGGCGGGAAGCCGCCGCTGCGTGCGAGGCGCGTTGTGCGTGTGGCGGTGTCTGACGTGAACGACAACGCGCCGGCGTTCTCGCAGGCCGTGTACACGGTGGTGGCGCGGGAGAACAACGCGGCGGGCGCGGAGCTGGCGCGGCTGTGGGCGCGGGACCCGGACGAGGCGGAGAACGGTCGCGTGAGCTACTCGTTGTGGGAGGGCGGCGCCGGAGCGTCGGTGTGGTCGGTCGGGTGGCGTCCGGCGTCGAGCTACGTGTCGGTGGACGGGGAGAGCGGTCGCGTGTGGGCGGTGCGGGCGCTGGACTACGAGGAGCTGCAGGTGCTGCAGTTCGAGGTGCGGGCGGTGGACGCGGGGGAGCCTGCGCTGGTGGGCAACGCGACGGTGCAGCTGTTCGTGGTGGACGAGAACGACAACGCTCCGATGCTGCTGCCGACTACGGGCGGAGGTCCGGGGCTGGCTCCGCCACTGGGTCCCGTTGCCGGTAGTGTTGCTGGGGCATCGGTGGAGGCGGTGTTGGGGCAGGACTCGGAGACGCTGTGGGCGTGGGCGGCGTGGGGTGCTCCGGCGGGGCAGGTAGTGGCGAAGATCCGTGCGGTGGACGCGGACTCTGGCTACAACGCGTGGCTGCGCTACGAGGTGTTGGAGCCGCGGGGGAAGGGCCCGTTCCGCGTGGGTGTGTACAGCGGCGAGGTGAGCACGGCGCGGGCGCTGGAGGAGGCGGACGGCCCGCGTCAGCGGCTGGTGATCGTGGTGCGGGACCATGGGGAGCCGTCGCTCTCGACCACGGCCACTCTGAGCGTGTCTCTGGTGGAGGGCGGCGAGAAGATGCTGCCGGTGGCGGGATCGTCGTCCTCGAATGTGCTGTTGCCGGCGGAGGGCGGCTTAACGGCGGCAGGCGCTGCGTCGGCATCGACCAACGTGTGGCTGGTGGTGGCCATCTGCGCGGTGTCGAGCGTGTTCGTGCTGGCGCTGGTGCTGTACGGGGCGTCGCGCTGTGCGCCGCGGGCGGCCGTGCTGTCGGGGCCCGCCGCGGCGACGCTGGTGTGCGCCAGCGAAGTGGGCAGCTGGTCGTACTCGCAGCGTCAGAGCCGGAGCCTGTGCGTGACGGACGGGGCGGGCAAGAGCGACCTGATGGTTTTCAGCCCCAACTTGCCGCCGCCGCCTCCTTCCGTCCCCGCGGCCAAGGACACCTCTCAGCCGGAGCCTTCCTCCCTGCTGGACACGGTCAGTGCCCTCCCTTCTCATCTTTCCACCCACCCTTACTTGTTCGCACCCCAGCGTGAGCTGCCCCTTCCCTGGTTTCGGGATTCTCGTATCCCCGTGGGCTGGCGGTTCTTTGAGCTGGGCTGTTGCCGCGGGGCTTGCATTCAGTGGGTGCTTTTCAGGTGCCAAGCACTTTACTTCTGCCTGTGCCTCCTTGCCAGAACCTGCCTCTTGTTTCCTTGGAGAAGGGTAAAATAACTTTTTTGTTGCGGCTTGCTGTGTTGGTTACTGATAGTAGCAAATCATTGTGTGTGTTGGGTGTGGGTTGTTCCCTCGTGGCGTGACGTGCCTGCCGACTGGCACATCAATTCTCGACGTGCTCGCTTCCTTTCTTTCTTTCTT
>WAAF01004276.1:0-140766 GCA_013400475.1 Tricholaema leucomelas | reverse complement strand
ATAGAATCATTGAACCATAGAATCATCCCTGGTCTTACCATGATGGTAACGTTATAGAATCATATAACCATAGAATCATTGAACCATAGAATCATCCCTGGTCTTACCATGATGGTAACGTTATAGAATCATATAACCATAGAATCATTGAACCATAGAATCATCCCTGGTCTTACCATGATGGTAACGTTATAGAATCATATAACCATAGAATCATTGAACCATAGAATCATCCCTGGTCTTACCATGATGGTAACGTTATAGAATCATATAACCATAGAATCATTGAACCATAGAATCATCCCTGGTCTTACCATGATGGTAACGTTATAGAATCATAGAACCATAGAATCATTGAACCATAGAATCATCCCTGATCTTACCATGAAGGTAATATTATAGAACAATAGAATCATTGAACCACAGAATCTTTAAGGTTGGAAAAGACATCTAAGATCATTGAGTCCAATCTTCAACCCAACACCAGCATGTCCAATAAACCATGTTTCAAAGCACCGTATCTACTCATTTTTCAAGACCTCCAGAAGTGGTGACTCCACCATCTCCCTGGGCAGCCTATTCCAAAGTCTGATTGCTCTCAGTCAATACATTTCCTTAATATCCAACCTAAACCTCCCTTGGAACAATTTGAGGCCATTTCCTCTTCTTTTCAGTTTGAGGTCTCATCTTCCTCTACTTGGCTCCAGCCTCCTTTCAGGGAGCTGTAGAGAGGAAGAAGGTCTCCCCTCATCCTCCTTTTCCTTTTTTAGGGTAGATAAGGATATATAAAAAAAGTGCTCCTTGATTAATTCATAAATGAAGATGAATAACTGAAGAGAAGTTGACATTAAACAAAGCAATCTTCAGGGAACATCCTGAGCTCTTGGCTGCTCTGCTGGGGAATACTCTGCAGGACTCAAACGAGCTTGTTTATCAAGGTAAATGTGTCAAGAAGAAGTTAGTCAGACACGGCCTGAAAACAATACGGCTCTTAAAAACAACTCACTTGAGGTATGATGAGGGCTGTTCCCCAGAGAAAAGCATTCAGAATGTGATACAAACAACAAATAGAAGCAATCAAGATGTGAAATGGAAGAGCAAACAAAGGAAAAAAATGGGGAGGGAGAGAAAAATCCCCAAACAAACAAGAAAAAGGCAAGGACAAGGACAGATACACAGCTGCCTTTAAAAACCCCAACACCAGTAAACAATGGGTCCAGCTGTCTACCCTGGGACTTTCCTACCTGCCTCCCTACCTCCTTTGTCTTGGTAATTCCATTCTTACCTCTACCATCATTATGCAGCTCAACCTCTTGTTCTCCCTCTCCCCACACTTGAGGGTTTTTTCTTTCCTTTGGACCAGTTTTACAGCTCCTTTTATGCTCTAGTTGCTGTTTTCTGGATGAGAAGGAACAACTTGGCCCTGGTTTGGTCTAGAATAGAACCAATTCTGTTCAATGGCTTTACTTCCCAGCTCAGTCTCTTCTCAGTGACCCTCCATGGCAGGGTGGGGTGGAACTAGACAATCCTTGGTGTCCCTTATAACCATGACAATACTAGGATTGTATGATGCTCAGAGAGGCTTTGCACAGACAGGAGCTGCTTTTAACATTCAAAACCTGATAGGGAGAGTCAGCAGCAAGGATTGGGCTTCAGAAAGGCTCTTGCTTATATTTGCTTCTATAGAAACCAAGGTCACTGCTGAATCTTGTGCTCCACATGGCATACCAATAAATGCGTCAGGGGTTAGAAATGAGAATAGAAACAGTCTAGAAAGTCAGAGAGGGATCTGGAAGGCTTTGGAAGATGGTGTTTGCTTCTGCCAGCCTAAAGGCTGGTGAGACAAGAGAGCTGATGCTGGCAGCAGTCACAGCCCCATCTATTCCTCCACAGCAAGAGTACTTAGGGTTCCCTGCTGATGTGCCTACTGTCTGATAGGCAGCAAGGGCTCTTGCACACTGATTCAGCCAGCCTAAAGCAGAGGCAACAGTTAAGCACTCCCAGCAACATCTCTCAGACTCTAAGCAGTGGTCTGCTTCATCTAATACCTAAAGCTACATGATTTAGCTGGGTGTTGTAAATTCCTGGATGAAGTTCAGCACCCACAGCATAGTACTTCTTACCTCACCAGGAAACCACAACACAAAAGCTACTATTTCTCTCTCTTTTTCTTTATTTTTTCAGTTAGTTAGAATTAATTTGAATATAGTGTGTTAAATTTTATGTCAACAACTATACAAAACTGACAGCACAATCAACTCTTAAGACTGAATAGACACACTGCACAAGCACGTGGAGAGATCACAGAATCAATTTGGTTGGAAAAGACCTTTAGGATCACAGAACCCAACCATTACCTAACTCTACAAGGGCTGGTGCTAAACCATGCACCCTCAGCACCACATCTCTGCAGCTTTTAAACACCGCCAGGGATGAGGATTCAACCACCTGCATGGGCAGCCTGTTACAGCATTTGAGAACCCTTTCAGTTTCTTCTAATATCTAACCTAAACCTTCTCTGGTGCGACTTGAGGCCATTTCCTGTTGTTTTATTACTTGTTACTAGGGAGAAGAATCCACCATCCTCAAATCTGATCTGATATACAGCACATCTAGAACATCAAAGCAGTTACATTTGATTCAGTAGTGAGA
This sequence comes from Tricholaema leucomelas, assembly GCA_013400475.1. Taxonomy (NCBI): domain Eukaryota; kingdom Metazoa; phylum Chordata; class Aves; order Piciformes; family Lybiidae; genus Tricholaema lacrymosa; species Tricholaema leucomelas. Next base: position 138,114 of record WAAF01004276.1, on the reverse strand, counting down.
GGGGGAAAAAAAGCTATTTTAAATTAAAAAGGAAAAAAAAACCCTTTCACTTCAATATTAATTTCTCCAATTTTGATTTATGATAAATGGAATCAAACACAGGTTGTGCCAGAACCTTAAATTGAGGCTAAGAGGCTTTTATTTAAACTTATGCTAATTGTCATCTTACTTTCCTTAGTCAAGCCATCTGCCACAGCTTTCCCAAAGAATATTTCTGGGTAGTCATTGCTGAGTGTTTTTTAAATACCTGATTCTTAATATTTCCATCTTCTTCACTTTAGGTAGTCCCACTAAGCCAGCTCAGAAGTTTTAAGTAAGTAATTCAGGGTAATCAGGCACAAAGAATATAAAGCAATCAATTACTTCAATTAGTTATTGCATCAGTCGGATGTTGATAAAAGCTTCAAACTCAACCCCCCAGAAATTATCAGGTTTAATTCCCACTGTAAGAGAGAGGATGCCACTGATATCCCTAGACTGAGTTCCATGATGGGATTATCCTCCAGAAAAATCTTTACAGAGCAATTGTTGGCATAGAAAACCCTTTACAGAAAGCTTGAGAACTAATTGATGGTAACCAGGATAATTCAATATGTCCCACTGCTTTCTCAAAAAAAAATAGAACAGGAATTGGGACAAATTGGAATAGAATCTGAATCAGAAGGGTTGTGAATGTCAAAGTTACCCAAAGTTCATGCATCTTTGCAGTGCATCATTATAACTCTTCACTGTGATAAGAAAAATGCTTTAGATTTGGCTACAAATGAGTGTGGGAGCCTTTTCAACACAGCTCCTCCAACTCATCATAGAATCATTTGAGTTGGAAAAGACCTTTCAGATCAGTGAGCCAAACTATTATCTAAGTCTGGTGCTAAAATGTGTCTCTCAGCACCACCATCTCCTTGTCTTTTAGAAGGATCATCAGGGCTACAAGGAAACAAATCTGATTTTTAAGCTGCAGAACAATTCTTTCTTCTGCTACATAAACTACAATATGTGTATGAAGAGGGCTTCTTTTCATCATCACTTCTGTAGTTCAAATTTGGGCTAGCAAGAATGATTGTTAGGGGCATTTCTTTGCCTTTGAGCTCTCCCATTCCTCCTGTCAGTCACTGCATTCTAGGATTTTTATCATCTCAAATCCAATCTGTTCAAACTTGACCTGTTGTAGCTTAAATATTCCCCTCTTCCATTTACCTTTTCTAAAGCACTTACCAACTCCATGACCCTTTCTGTTACTCAAGCAAGTAAATCTACACTAAAAATTCTCAAGAAAACTTCTTGGAAAGGAAAGAGAACTCTTTTGTTGTTCCACCATTACCAAACCATCAGAAAATATGTCATGCTCTAATGCAGCCCCTTATGTCCTTAAGGTGGAGTGACATATTCTGGAATTCGGAAAGATTTGCACCAAGAAACTACTATCAAAGTGTCATCATCTGCCCTTATCCTAATTTAGCAAGCCAAAAAGCTCAGGCCATATAGTACTTGGCTCATTCTTCTGAGCTAAAAACATCAGGGAAAAGAAACTCAACACAAAAAAAAAAAAAAAAAAAGAAGGCAAAATAATTTTTCTAATTAAAAAAATATTTAGCTGTCTAATTCACAAGAGTTACAGCTGAGGAGAAAACATAAAGGAGGATGGAGACTCCCTTCTTACAAGGAGTCACGTGGAAACGACAAGAGGTAATGGGTTCAAGTTACTGCTGGGGAGATTCCCATCAGACTCCAGAAGAAAATGTTGCACCATGAGAAGAGTCAGACTATCAGAATCATCTCCTAGGGGCCACATTCAGCCTGATCTTGAACGGCTCCAAGGAGCAAAGCTGGAGGTGGGTAGATGCAGACTGAACGGGAGGAGGAAGTTCTTCACCAGGAGAGTGGTGAGACTCTTGAATGTGTTGTCCAGGGAGGTGGTTGAAGCCCCATTCCTGGAAGTGTTTAAGGCCAGGCTGGATGAAGCTCTGGCCAACCTGATCTAGGGTAGGTCCCTGGCCATGGCAGAGGGGTTGGAACTAGATGATCCTTGTAGTCCCTTCCAACCCTGACTGATTCTATGACACTTTCAAGACTCTGCTTGACATGGTGCTCATTTCAACTGCACTATCACCTAAGTGAGGTTAGACCAGATGGTCCTTGGAGTTCTGTGATTCTGTGACATTTCTTCTTAAGGGACTACCTGGTTCCCACCAGTAAACAGAGAGCAGTATCAGCTATTGATGTTACTATGGAGATTTCCAAGACTTGTATCTACCAGTGGAATTAAATGGATAAATATGATTGCTGATATATTTTATAAAGTAAGATGTCAGCTTCTGCTTCACTGGTCACAAAAGGGTTTCCTTTTTCCAGATTGTTTCTGTTATTTTTCTTCTGGGTTCTGGCTTCTAAACAAAATTAACAGTTTCTGATAACGTCGATTTTTATCAAGTTATCCTCTCTTTCACTTCTTCTTCATCTTGTCAGGAATTAGTTTGATAAATAAGGTCCATTCTTTATATAAGCATGTTTCTTTTTTAAACAGCATGGCTTTCCCTTCTGATTATGGCATTGTGGCTTTGGGGGGCATCCAATTAGATGTTCTTAAACTGCTCCCAATTAATACCACTCTATTCCAGTTTAAATTGTCTTCCACCTGAATGGGCTTATAATTGCTTCCTAATTGCTAAGTTAGTCCTTTCAAAATGCAGAGTAGATATCTGTTACTGATCTGAACTAGAGTGTGTATAAGTCACTTGAAAACACTGCCTTCCTACCTTAGGTTTTGCACATTTCATATGTTAGATGGAACTGACTGACCTTGACAGGCTGGAGAGGTAGGCCCAAACCAACCATGTGAAGTTCAACAAGGCAAAGTGCAAGGTCCTGCACCTGGGTCAGGGCAATCCCAAGCACAAGTAGAGGCTGGGTGAGGAATGGATTGAGAGCAGCCCTGCAGAGGATGACTTGGAGGTACTGGCTGCTGAGATACTTGACACAAGGCAGCAGTGTACACTGGCAGCCCAAAAAGCCCTGTATCTTAGGATGCATCAAAAGATGTGTCGTCAGCAGGTCAAAGGAGGGGATTCTGCCCCTCTACTCTGCTCTGGTGAAGAGCCTACCTACAGTTCAGCCCTCAATACAAGAAAGACATAGATCTGTTGGAGAGGGTTCAGAGAAGGACAACAAAGATGATCAAAAGGCTGGATCACCTCTTCTACAAACAGCCTGAGGGAGTTGGATCTGTTCTGACAGGAGAAGAGAAAGCTCCAGGGAGACCTTAAAGTGGACTTCCAGTACCTGAAGGGAGCCTACAAGAAAGCCAAAAATAGACTTTGACAAGGGCCTGTGGTGATAGGAAAAGGGGTAATGGCTTTAAACTAGGTCAAGGTTGATTTAGATTGAACATTAGGAAGAACTTTGTTACTATAAGGGTGGTGAGCCACTGTAACACCTTACCTCTAAAGTGTTTTAAAACCAGGATGGAGGAAGCTTTAAGCGGCCTGGTCTAGTAGAAGGTGTCCTTGCCCACAACAGGAGGGCTGGAACTAGATGGTCTTCAAGGGCCCTTCCAAATCAATCCATTTTATGATTTTATGATTAATTTTCTAGGTTGCCTCAGTGTTTTGGTGCATTTTCTGCACTGTAGCTGTTCAAATAGCGACCAATGCACATTAATGTAAAGAAACACAGCAAATGATACTCACTTGATTTTAAACACTCGTGAAGCTGTGGGTTGAACATCAATAAAGTTTGTGTTAATATGAAAGGAGAAATTACAGTTGTTAGTTTGTTTTCCAGCTTCTCTAGAAGGAGAAAGGGATTTTAATAGCATGTTATTGACATGAGATCTACACCATTTTAGTGCCATTCAAGCTCTAATATTTTCATTTTGAAGTAAATGCTGCCTCTTCACATCCTAGCTTTATTAATATTAATTTCTGAGTAAGTGCCTTCAAAACTGAGTGACACAGAGGAGTACATCGTGGATTTTATCTGTCTGCAAGTGAGAAATAGAACTGGAATGATTGGCTGTTACTTTTTATCTGCAGAATAGGACAGAATTTGAAGCTTTCTTTAGAAACAACTGTAAGAAGCCATCCTGTTCTTCCCATGGTTTCACTGATGATGTAGAGAGACAATCTAATTTCTTGCTCTGTTTCCATGACCAAATTCTAATGGAGAGGTGTGAAAAGTTAGTGCAGAAGGATTCTTCCAGTCCTACTCTAGTTAAGAAGCTTAGTAAGAGTTCAAATTATTCAGTAAGTCTTGCTTGTAATTCTTGACACCAAAATCATTCATAAATTGGGCTAATATTAGACATGGGCACACTTCAAAGGAACAGAGAATTAGTTCAGATAAGCACATAAAATCTGAAAGCTCACATAGCCATCTTAGTGCTGGAAAACACTCAAATCACAGAAACATCCAGGTTGGAAATGCCCTCAGGATCACAAAGTCCAACCTGTAACCCTGCTCTACAAGATTCACCTTAAACCATATCCCTAAGCACCACATCCAAATGACCCTTAAACAAATCCAGGATTGGTGACTCAATATGCTGCCTGACACTAAAAAAGCCCAAGTGTTACAGTGATACTGAAAAGCCTTAGCAGAAGAAGGCAGCCCTGTCATAAGAGACCACAAACTCTAGCAAAGGACATTGCTGATAGACAGGTACTTAAGATATAAAATAGATGGGAAATCTCAAGACAAAAGATAAAGGAGAAGTTAAAGGAAGACAAGGCAAAAGAGAAATGCAAGTTAAGTTGTGCTTAATATTGCTATGGCTACCTTCACTTCAATATCACAGGTAAATCAGGAGGCTGTAGTGAGGTGGATGTTGGTTTCTTCTCCTAAGTGATAGAAGAGGAAATGGCCTCAAGTTGCACCAGGGGAGGTTTAGGTTGGATCTTAGGAGAACTTTCTTTCCTGAAAGTGGTCCTGCATTGGAACAGGCTGCCCAGGGAGGTGGTAGAGTCATCAGCTCTGGAGATGTTCAAAAAATGTGTAGGCATAGCACTTTGGCACACAGTTTAATGACCAGGCTGGTGTTGGGTTGACAGTTGGTCTCAATGACCTTAAAGGTCTTTTCCAACCTTTATGATTCTGTTTCATTCATTTATCCACTTGTTTGTATTATAATGTTAGATGGCCAGTAACAATGAACTTAATCAACGGGTGAGCTCTTACATTTAGCATATTAGCTAATTAGTTTTTATTAATTAAAACTAATTAACTACACTAATTAACACATTAGCACCATGTGCTGAATTTACAGGAAGGACAGTACCTGTACATTTACAGTAAAAACAAACCACACAAGTTCAAGACATGGAGCAACTGAAGAGAGTCCAGCAAAGGATCACTGAGATGATGAAGGCAATGGAGCATCTCCATAAGAATGACAAAAACACTTTGGAGTGTTGAGCATGGAAGAAAAGAAGGGTTGCCAAAATCTTATCAGTGTATACGAATACCTGAAGGGAGAGTGCAAAGAAGGCAGAGGCAGATTCTTTCTAGTGGTGCCCAGTGACAGGAACAGGGGAGTGGGCACCAATTGAAACATAGAAAGTTCCTTCTGAATGTCAGGAAATGCCTTCTCACTGTGAGGGTAACTGAACTCTGGCATGAGCTGCCCAGTAATGTTGTAGATTCTCTATTCTTGGAGACATTCAAAAGTCCTCTGGACATGGTTGTGGGCATCTTGTCCTAAATGGCTCTGCTTGAGCAGGAATAGTTGGGCAAGATGACCTCCTGGGGTCCTTTCAACACTCAGTGATTTTGTGATTCTATACCCAAAGGGAAAAAAAAAATAGATAGGGAAGGTTAGGGGTAAGTGGTGGAACACAAATTAATTTCAAAGCCAAAGTATGGCTTCTGAGACGTCAATACTGAGCTTTTATAACCGCATGGTTACTTCAAGTTACGCAAAATGCATCCCTCATACTCCAGCTATGTGCAGTTCATAACCAGCAAAAAGGAATCAATGATTCAAGAGAAATTAAACTTCTTGTGTGTTGCATAATCCATCGGCAGTCCTTAATTTCACACAGCAACACTCGCAGGTAGAAGATAGGGTTAAAAACAGTGCTAAGAAAAATCGGTATTTTCATTTGAAATACAACAACTAACTATCCCAAAACCAAACCAAACTCAAAATTAAGTTTCTGAATCCAACCTCGTAGTTCAAAGAGGTAATTTTGTTTTCAGCAATGAGATCTAACACCAGCATTTGCCTATTTGCTTTTCAGAACCGTGTGGTTTCTGCATTATTGACACAAAAGCTTCCATTACCTGTGACACAGAACTTGAATTTGCAAATCTTTTCTGATAACAGTGCTAATTTCCTGAAGCATCAAGCATTTCTTGACGCTCTCAGCATTTGAAAATGCTTCTGCCAGCACTGAAGCTAGATGCTCAATTGATATCAAAGGTGGGCCTTAGATGGCATGGAGTACGACCACATAAATCTAATCTGGCATTTCACAATTTCTTTAACCTTCTCTCTGACAAGGCAGACGTAAGGGAACGAATATTACAGCCAAGAGGTGAAAGCACAATTGCACTCCCAAAGTTTAACAGAAGTTTAGGGGGTTATTCACTTCTCTGAGAAGTATGATCCCAAGGCTGACCTAGTGAGGAATGTTTCTGCAGTCACGGAATCATGAAAAGGTTCAGGTTGGAAAAGACGCTCAGGTCCAACCAATATCCCTACTGTACAAGGCTCATCCTAAACCATATCTCCAGGTACCACATCTAAATGACTTTTAAACACATCCAGGGCTGGTGATTCAACCACCTCCCTGAGCAGCCCATTCCAATGTCTGACCACTCTTCCTGAGAAAAAACTTTTCCTAATGTCCAGTCTAAACCCACCTAGTTGCAGCTTGAGGCTATTCCCTCTTGTTCTATCATTGATTACCTGTGAGAGGAGACCAGCAGCAGCCTTTCCACAACATTCTTTCCAATAGCTGTAGACAGCAATGAAGTCTCCCCTCAGCCTCCTCTTTTCCAAACTAACCATCCCCAGCTCCCTCAGTCACTCATCCAATTTATTCTCCAGACCTTTCCCCAGCTTCATTGCCTTCCTCTGCACTCACTCCAGCACCTCCACATCTCTCTTGTATTGAGGTGCCCAAAACTGAACACAATACTCAAGCTATGGCCTCACCAAAGCCAAGTACAAGGGGACAGTCATCTCCCTACTCCTGCTGGTCACAGCAACCTCACATTCACTTCACATAATACAGCAGCCAATTTTACTCCTTACTTAAGGAATCTTCCTTGCTTTAAGCACAAGAACAAAAGTTGTCTTTCAATCAAATAACGTCCCAAACTTTCTCTTCTGGACTGACTCATGTTTCAGTGTATTACTGATCACAAGCTTTCTTTCACCCTGATCATCTGAAGGACAAGAGCCTTCTCCTCCAATAACAAAAACCCTATGGCCAGACTGAAACCTGCCAGAAGAATGATTGAAGCCACAAGTACCCCCTAACAGGCAAGCCAACAGATAGAATACTTTTCCTGGAATTAAACTGGAATGCTGCCAGCCAGAGTCTTGAGGTCAAATGGAAAGCAAGCAAATTCACTCATTGTACTGGCTAGGGCACACGAAACCATAACAGATTTCAGAGCTAGCTTTGAGTGTACTTAGTCATGTTACCAAAGACCCCACTAACATCAAAAAAAAAAGGTAGTCTGAAAGACTTAATTTGAAAATGTTTGAATTTTTAGTGTCCCTGTGTTAGACGCTGAATCTCAGAGTCTTACTAAGCAGCTTTCTTTTATTCATCTGTCTGAGGAATTGATTCCTCCTGCTTGGTTGTTTTGAGAGACAATAAATAACTTGGGTTATTCAAAAGATTTTATAGTTGGGCTTTCTCCACCTAATATTTCTTCTACCATCATTTTTTAAGTTATAGAGACTAAAAGTGTGTGCTATTTACAAGCTCACGTCAGGTGAGCCTCTCACATAAATCTGATCTATATTAGAGCCCTCTACTATATGTGGCCATTGTCATGACACACTCCTGAGATGAAGTTAAACATTTAGAATCATGGAACTGTCAGCACTGGAAGGGACTCCAAGGATCATCTAATTCCAACCCTCCTGCCATGGTCAGGGATACTTTACACTAGATCAGGTTGCTCAGTCACATCCAGCCTAGCCTTAAAGACTTCCAGGGATAGGGCTTCTACCACCTCCCTGGTCAATGTATTCCAGTGGCTCACCACCCTCATAGTGAAGAACTTCTTCCTAACATTTAGTCTGAATCTACCTATTTCTAGTTTTGCTGCATTCCCTCTAGTCCTATCGCTACCTGATATCCTAAAAAGTCCCTCACCATCTTTCTTGTAGTCCCCTACAAACACTGGAAGGCCACAATAAGGTCTCCTTGAAGTCTCCCCCTCCCCAGACTGAATAGCTCCAACTCTCTGTCTATCTCCACAGGAGAGGTGCTCCAGCCCTCTGATTATCCTTGTGGCCCTTCTATTTAGCTGAATCACTCATTTCTACCTAGCTGAATGTTCCTCAGTGTTATGTCAATGTTATTTGTTGTTTGCCCTGCTGGTCCTGGCCACTTTATACTTTGCATAAAGAGATGTGACACTACTACAAGTTCAGACCCCAGCTTATGGACTTCAAGAAAGAAATCATAACTTGTAATCTTTACCAGTAAGGTGTCAGGGGTGGAGGAAGTTGATGTTCTGTGTTATGTGCAGTGATAGCACCCCAGTTCCCTCAGCTGCTTCTCATGAGACTTGTCCTCTAGACACTTCACCAGCATTGTTATGCTTCTCTAGACCTGCCCCAACACCTCACTGTCCTTCTTGCAGTGAGGGGCCCAAAACTGAACCCAGTACTCACGGTGCTCTACTTCACAGTGGTAGCAAATGAAGGCTGTGATAGTGCAATTCATGATAATGCCTCCAGACATTCAGGAATTCCATTCAAGGAAAGCTCCATGATTATTTGTCACTAATTCACCCCTGTATAGAGGCAAAGAACATGGTCAAGGACAAAAAGAAAAATTGCCCTTTCTCTTTATTTCACAGGGTTGTAGGAAGTCTGGTACGTCAAACAGCATCCTCATAACCATCTACCTTAGGCTTTATGTTCCTAATTAAACTAATTTGAGATCATTAGGACACTGAGGGCATGACAAAAAGAGGATATAGAGAGCTTCCAGCTTGTCACAAAGTTTCTCAATATCCTCACTTTGTGTGGGGCAATAGCTTTAATATGCATTTAGGACTGGCAGTAAGCCACTATTTATGTCTTAAGATGAATAGGCACTTTGGCAAACTCCTCCCTTCTCAGTAAATGGGTTTTCAGAGCCAGCCATTCTCTTTGGAGCAGATTGGCTGAAACAGGGCCAAACTTGATGCATCCTGAAAGAGGCTGAGAGGAGGGGAAAAGTGCAGAGAGAAGAAAACCAGCAAGAAAATTATATAAAGGAAATAAAGCACCAAAATCTACTCATCTACTCCAACCCACTTACCAGAGCAGGTTGCACAGGACAGCATTCAGAAGAGTTTTGAATCACTCCAGAGACACAAACTCCACCAACTCTCTGGGCAGCCTGTTTCAGTGCTCTGCCACCCTCAACATAAAGAAGTTCCTCCTCACATTCAGATGGAACTTCCTATGTTTGAGTTTGTGTCCATTACCTCTTATCCTGTCACTGGGCACCACTGAAAAGAGACTAACACCCACCCTCCTGACATCCACCCTGTAAGTATTGACAAGCAGTGAGAAGATTCCCCCTTCAGTCTTCCTCGGGCTAAAAAGCCTCAAATCCCTCAGCCTTTCTTCATAAGAGAGATGTTCCAGTCCCCTAATCTTCTTTACACCCCTCTCCAGTTCCCTCTGTCTTGAACTGGGGAGTGCAAAACTGGACACAGTGCTTCATACGAGGCCTGCCTAGGGCAAAGTAGAGTGGAAGGAGAAACTCAACCTGCTGGCCACACTCTTCTTGATGTGTCTCAGGATGCTACTGCCATTCTTGCCCACAAGGGCACATTGCTGGCTCATGGTCATCCTGTTGTCCACCAGAACTGCTTTGCAGCAGGCCAGCCCCTGACCTGTACTGATACAGGAGGTTATTCCTCCCTAGGTGCAGTACCAGATCCAGTTAAAGGAGGCAGGAAGACAGAAGGACAGTGTAGAGTAACACAAAAATATACTCAGCTCATATGTTGTCTGTTCAGGCAGAGTGCTTGCACCATAGCTAACTGCTTCCATTCTGAGACTGGGCTTGCAGTTTCCTGTACTGGCAACTTTTTACTCTTCAGGCTGAACATCCTTTCACTAGGTTTCTTTTTTCTGTTCTGTTGGAAGGCAGCTATAAGGTCTCCCCAGAGTATTTCTAGACTGAAAACCCCCAGCTCTCTCAGCCTATCCTGAGAGTAGAGATGTTTCAGCCTTTGGATCATGTTTGTGGCCTCACCCTTGACACACTCCAACAGCTCTGTGTTCTTCTTATGATGGGGAGACCAGAATTGGATGCAGTATTTGAGATGAGGTATTGCAGAACTAGATTTAAGGGTAAGAAACATCTCTCTTGCCCTGTTGGCCACACTCATAGAATCATAGAATGTCAGGGGCTGGAAGGGACCTTGAAAGATCATCTGGTCCAGACCCCCTGCCAGAGCAGGATCACCTAGAGCAGATCACACTGGAATGCATCCAGATGGTTCTTGAGTATCTCCAGATAGGGAGGCTTCACAACCTCCCTGGGCAGCCTGTTCCAGTGCTCTGTCACCCTCACAGTGAAAACGTTCTTCCTCAGGTTCACATGGAACCTCCTATGCCTCAACTTCCACCCACTGCCCTATAGTCACCCCTTAGTCATCTCCTCTCCAAGCTCAAAAGCCCCAGCTCCCTCAGGCTCTCCTCATAAGGAAGATGTTCAACTTCCTTAACCATTTTTGTGGCTCTGCGCTGGACTCTCTCAAGCAACTCCCTGTTCTTGAACTCGGGGGCCCGGAACTGGACACAATATTCCAGATGAGGCCTCACCAGGGCAAAGTAGAGGGGAAAGAGAACCTCCCATCCCTTCTAATACACCCCAGAATGGCATAGGCCTTCCTGGCCACAAGAGCACACCGCTGGCTCATGACCATCTTTCCATTCATTAGAACTCCCAAGTCCTTTTCCCCTTCACTGCTCTCCAGCAGATCAGTCCCCAACCTATACTGTTACACGGGATTGTTCTTTCCCAAGTGCATGACTCTACGCTTGCCTCCACACTCCTTTTTATGCAGCCTAGGATATGATTTGCCTTCTGGGCTGCATGAGTACAATGCCTGCTCTTGTTGATCTTCTCATCAATCAAGACTCCTGAGCCTTTTTCTTCAGGACTACTCTCAACTTGCTCTGCACCCAGCCTGTATTTGTGCCCTGGACAGGACCAACCAGAAGCAGGACTTTGCACTTTGACATGTTGAACCTCAGGTTGTTATCACTTGCCTAGTTATCAAGACCATCAAGATCCTTCTGAATAGCATCCTTTCCTTCAAGTGAGTCCACCACCCCACACCAGAGCCGTTTGTCCATGCCATGGCTTGACTCTGTGGTGATTCTCATCAATGAACTCTGCAATTCCAAGTGCTGAAACCTAGCACTGGATATCACAAAAGGTATGCACCCTCCTGTGCTGATTTGAGGCTAATTGGAATATTTTAAAGGAAGAAATTAGATCATTGCCTGTGAGAAGAAAATAATAGTGATGTCTGTATCACTCATTTGTTCTGCTGAGGGACATAAATAGTTAAAATAGAAGATAAGACATTCACTTACTCACTTCTCACCTCTTCTTTGGTCTGTGTCTGGTTGCATCTTACCTTAAGTCCTCTGCATGAAACCTATGCAACCCAATCTAATCATACCGTTTCCTTATAACTCCTTGTCATCTTTTGACATCTCACCTCAGATCCCTGCAGATTTATCATGTGAGCTGCACAGAGATTTATCTGGTTATTTTCTGAGATAAGGGGCAAGGAGGAAAGGAGGGGAGTTGGTCAGGAGTCCTCCTGGGTAGTCTGGCTGCTCGGGAGAGATTTTGAACATCTGTATTACTTTTAACTTGTACATAATTGTAAATATATGTATATATTGTGTATATATGCTTGTATATTTGTACATGCTATACATACAGTTAGTCTAGTTAATCTAGTGGGGTAAAGGAACTCCCAAACAACACCACCTCCATAGTTTCCCTCACCATGCTCAGGTTGCATGCAAAATTCATCTGTCTATAAAGGGTAAGATGAAAGAAAGTAGAAGGATTAAGAATTGTAGGCACATAGAGAACAATAGAGCTATAGCAGAGTATGTAGGGAGAAAAAGAAGAGACCTGGAGTACTGTGTGCAGTTCTGGAGCCCCCAACACAAGAAGGACATGGAACTGCTGGAGTGAGTCCAGAGGAGAGCCACGAAGATGATCAGAGGGCTGCAGCAGCTCTGCTATGAGGACAGGCTGAGAGAGTTGGGGCTCTTCAGCCTGGAGAAGAGAAGGCTGCGAGGAGACCTTAGAGTGGCTTTCCAGTATCTGAAGGGAGCCTACAGGAAGGCTGGGGAGCGACTACTGACAAGGTCTAGCAATGTTAGGACGAGGGGGAATGGGTTTAAACTGGAAGAGGGGAGATTTAGACTGGATATTAGGAGGAAGCTCTTTACAGTGAGGGTGGTAAGACACTGGCACAGGTTGCCCAGGGAGGTTGTGGATGCTTCCTCCCCAGAGGTGTTTAAGGCCAGGCTGGATGAGGCCTTGAGCAACCTGCTCTAGTGGGAGGTGTCCCTGCCTATGGCAGGGGATTAGAGGTGGATGATCCTTGAGGTCCCTTCCAACCTAAACCATTCTATGATTCTATGTATACAAAAGAGCAGAAGGAAGACGAGACAAGTGAGTGCACATTAGTAAAATCATCTCTAGTGCAACTTTTAATGGATTTTGCATTCAAAGTGCCTGGGAAAGTCTATTTGTTAGCTGCTAGCAAAGAGCTGAAGAGCATGTTACATCCCCCCTAGGGACATGCTCTGTTTTTTTCTTTCTTCACTAATTGAAACTAACATCTCTGTGCTGTGGACCTGAATATCTGCTGTTGTTAGGCATTTTATCATCCCATGGAAATATTTCTGCTTTTAACACTCTCTGCTTTTATTCTACCACAGCATGCATAAGTTTTATAGCATCTTAGGGATGAAATCCTAAAACTTGTATCTGGCAGGAAAAATCCCATATTATGTAGTAGCTTTTGCAAAGAAATAGCAACCAATCTTACCTTGGCCCACCTTAGCAACTACACCAGAAGAAGTTTGCACATTTTCTCCTGTCATTTTCCAAAGTTCAGTTGCTTAGGTTTCTTTATCTTAACAACCTACATATGTCATTTCTGAGACCATGAAGGTGAACTAACTGATTTGGCTTACCAATTCCTGTTCAACTTTCTGTTTAGTGTCCACAAAGCACAATGTCTCTGGCTCACAGACAAACGAGCAGACTGGAAATTGCATTAAATCTCCAGCTTTCTGAAATCTGTGTTCATCCAAATTCAATTGCTGAAATCTAATATGGCCTTGTCTCTCAGTTTCTTAAAAAAAAAAAAAGGGACCAAAAAAACCCCAAGAACTAATGAAACCTTACATAGAAGCAGTAGAATGGAATTGTTGCAATATTCAGGCTACGATGCAGATCAAAAAATTCATCACAATGCAGATGAAATCCTCACCTTCTATTTACACTTAGATATTTTTACACAGATAAAAACATATTAACTGCTGTATTTTCTTTTTTTTTTCTGAGTATATAGAGGATTTGGAGCTGAACCTCAAGCCAAGTCTTGTGTATTTTTACTGTTCAGTGGATCAATATTCCTACTCTACTTTCACACCCCCCTTTCTTCCTTCACTAGCAAGACAGACCTTGAAATGAGGCCAATACTTAAGGAAATTATTTTATGAAGAAGGAAGGATGAAAAAACTACCTACACATTTGCCTTGCTGAAATAGTGAAGAAGAGTTACTAATCCCAAGAACAAAATGGGAGCAAAAAAGAAATATGGTGGTTATGATGGCTGCTGGCCTGTGGCAAGGTAGACACTATATACACTCTGTTGTGCTGCAGCAAAATCAGAGCCAGTCCTAGAAGATCTTTGTTGCCCAATGAGGAATGAATGAGCTGCCCAGGGAGGTGGTTGAGTCACCAACCCTAGATAGGTTTGTTTGGATGCGGTGCTTAGGGATATGGTTTAAGGTGAATCTTGTAGAGTAGGGTTATAGGTTGGACTTGGTGATCTTGAGGGGCTTTCCCAATCTGAATGTTTCTGTGATTCTGTAAAATTGATAATTTCCCAAGTGAAAGACAGAATGGAGGGTGAAGATGATGACCATGTGCTTTTCCTTCAACAGGTCTATACTTCAATCCCAGTATTGTCCTTCTATGATAAAATATATAGAACTCCCAAAGAAATATGCTGGAGGCTGCACAGAGGATCAAAATTCTTCTGAGTGTCTGTAAGAGGGAAGGATTGGTATGCAGCTGATTGGAATAGGGCAAAAGGCCAGATAGTTGCCAGGTTACCAGAAGATAAGACCTGGGAACTACAGGGTCTTGGAGCCTTCAAAATGATAAACAGAGCCTGCAGTACCATTAAGGAGGTGTTGGCTAAAACGGTATGTGGAGCCAGCAAATGACATTGAAACGCACTGCAGAGGGAGCTGAAACTGATGAAGGCTCCCCTCTCTAGGGGGTTGTGCAACCACAGAAGCCAACAATGCACATGGACAGTATGGGAAGCTGTTATGTAACAAAGTGTGAAATAAGGGTGGAGCTTGGTTCAGCCTTTTGGGATGTACTGGCTACATATCACAGAACTCTGAACACATAAACTGAGAGCATTCATAGCACAGTTGTGCAGCACCAGTACCACCAGTGTAACAGGTGCTGGTCCACAGTGGGGACACCTACCTTTCAAGATGGCAGCTGATTAGCTCTGCTAGCTACGCATCTCAGGAGCTTTGCTGGCCTGAGGGACAGGGTGAGTATAGCCTGTCCTTCCAGCAATGGAGCTACTCAGGATTATTTGTTGTATCTTATTCAGCATTGTTGTTTCTCCCCATGGCTGTAGGATGTGAACCATAGGTATTGTGATTTCCACTATACCTTTCTTGTTATGGTTTTAGTGTTTAAAGCTATAATAAAGTATTGAAACTGTACCCAGAGAGGGCTACCCATATGCGAGAGTGTTCCCTGGTCCTGAAGAACTCACTGGAACAGTGTCCAGTGTCCCTTCAAATTAATGAAAGGTAGGCAAGATTCCTTGGGAATCATAGAATTTTTAAAGCTGGAAAAAGACCTCTAAAATCATCAAGTGCAAAGCAGAATCACCATGGCCATTAAAGCATGTCCTGAAATCCCATGTCTACACATTTTCCGAACACCTCCAGGAATGACGACTCTACCGCTTCCTTCAGCAGCCTGTTCCAATGCCTGACCACTGGAACAGATTTGGTTACTTGTTTGACTGAAACAAATAATTAATCACAGCACTGATGATAACCAGGAAGAAAAAATAAGAAGAAAACCAAAACACAACTCAAAGGAATGGAAGATTAGTGAAGCTCGGCAGACCAATGTTGTTTTTTTACTGACTTCCATCTCTCAATCACCATGTTATGGTTTCTAGGTAGGAAAATCTGGTCATGTGTAATAGCCATTTCCAGAGCATCTAGCCAACCAGAAAAGAGAGACAACAGATATAGGCAGTGATTTGTTTATGAAAGGCAACTTCAGCTGCCATCCAAGAGATTTAAACCATAGAATCACAGAATCAACCAGGTTGGAAAAGACCTCCAAGATCATTAGGGCCAACCTATCACCCAGCCCTATCCAGTCAAATAGACCATGGCACTAAGTGCCTCAGCCAGGCTTTCTTGAATACCCCCAAGGTGACTCCACCACCTCCCTGGACAGCCCATTCCAATGCCAATCACTCTCTCATTTAAGAGCCTAACTGTCCTGTAAAGCTTGTGGGGAAAGTCTGAATTCAGCAGTCAATGACATTTTTCATCCTGCAGAAAGCTAAATCCAGAATCACAGAATCATGCAGGTTGGAAGAGACCTCCAAGATCATGCAGGCCAACCTAGCACCCAGCCGATGGTGAGAGGGTTTCAACTGCAACTTCATTTTTCATTAAGAATATCACCATCCCTGGAGGTGTTCAAGAAAAGACTGGATGAGGCAGTTAGTGCCATGGTCTAGATGACTGGATAGGGCTGGGTGCTAGGTTGGGCTGGATGATCTTGAAGGTCTCTTCCAACCTGCTTGATTCCATGATTCTATCAGCATGTTGTGGTTATTATTCCAGCTGTTCTGTCATTTGTGTTCTTGTATGCAGAGAAAGTTTTCCTAACATCCAACCTAAACCTCCCCTGGAAAGGTCTCAGGCCATTTCCTCTCATCCCATCAGTAGGGAGAAGAGACCAACTGGCACTTCATCCCAACCTATTTTCAGGTAGTTGTAGAGAGCAGTAATTTCTCAAACTGAGCTTTAGGGACACTGACCATATTCCACTATGAGGACCCACAGCAAACTCTTGGCTGGTTTTTGGGTCTCCAAGCACTGAAGATCTAGTGTGATGCTCTGTTGTCTAGGCATTTACATGGCAAATAGAAATAAGGTGTTAAATGGTAATGAGAAAGAAATACCATTAAAGTTGTGCAGTAATAAGTATGCATAATGCAGCAATGTGCATAAATAAACTGAAATTATATTAAAAAAATCCCCAAAATAATCAGAACATTTTTCCTTAAATAGCAATAAATGCAAAAATCTAGGCAACAGATTGGATGTTTTTGTTGATGTCTTAAGAAACATCCAAGATTTCCAGAATAACAACTTGCTTCAGAACCCATCATTCAAAATCTATAAACAAACTGTTGACAGATACAAAAGGTCAAAACGTACTTTTCTGAGACAAGTTAGAAAGAAAAGATTCAGCTGATGAAGCTACAAGATGAAATTGCAGAGACATTCTAGTGCAGTCAGAGATTAATCCACCCTTTCAGAGCTGTCACAGAGTCTCTCATCAAAACTGTTTAGCACTCTAACAAATCATAGAATCAACCAGGTTGGAATAGAATTAGAATAGAATCAACCAGGTTGGAAGAGACCTCCAAGATCATCCAGTCCAACCTAGCACCCAGCCCTATCCAGTCAACTAGACCATGGCACTAAGTGCCTCATCCAGTCTTTGCTTGAACACCTCCAGGGACGGTGACTCCACCACGTCCCTGGGCAACCCATTCCAATGCCAATCATGCTCTCTGTGAAGAATTTCCTCCTAACATCCAGCCTATACTTCCCCCAGCACAACTTGAGACTGTGTCCCTTTGTTCTATTGCTGGTTGCCTGGGAGAAGAGACCAACCCCCACCTAGCTACAACCTTCCTTCAGGTAGTTGTAGACAGCAAGGAGGTCTGCCCTGAGCCTCCTCTTCTCCAGGGCCTACAAGAAAGCTGAGGAGAGACTTTTTACAAGGGCTTGTAGGGACAGGATGAGGTGGAATGGATTGAAGCTTAAAGAGGGCAGATTCAGACTGCATATTAGGAAAAAAAAATCTTTACAGTGAGGGTGGGGAGACACTGAAACAGACTGCCCAGGGAGGTTGTGGATGCTCCCTTCCTATAGGTGTTCAAGAGCAGGTTAGTCAAGACCTTGAGCAAACTGGTCTAGAAAGAAGTGTTTGTGCCCATGGCAGGGGGCTTGGAACTAGATGATCTTTAGTAGTCCTTCCAACTCTAACCATTTTAAGATGATACATGATCAGTGGTCTAGAAAGTTCTCTGAACTCAGACTCAAGCTTAATTTCCATATCCAGGACAAGCAGTTTTACAGTTCTTACATTTATTTCTTTTAAATCAAGATTAAACAAAAAACAATCTGAGACTGTATTTGACCTTGGAAAAAACTCTCTTTCCTTAAGAAGCTGATGACTTATGCAGTCTTAACACCTATTTTGCATAGTGTGAAGGAGGCTAACTGCTACTCTGTTGAGAAGTAGCTACTTCTATTAGGAAGAGAGACCATTCTCCTACTGGTTCAGAGCTTGCCTAGGAAATGGCCAAAAATACAAGCCCTGGTCATTAGCGCTTCTATGGAAAAAGGAGAAACAGAAAATCTTCCACAATTCAAAGAGCATTGCATCAGTCTGAATCATGCTGCCAGAACTGACTTGGTCTTAGTAACCATTAAATGACAGAATTCTCAAGTTGTTCTACTCAAGAACTGTGTGATCAGCAGGACCAAAAAGGTGATTGTCCTCCCTGTACTCAGCACCTGTGAGGCCACATCTTGAGTACTGTTTTCAGTTTTGGAGTCCTTTCTATAAGAAGGACACTGTGGTGCTGGATCAAGTCTAGAGAAGATCAACACAGCTGGATAAGGGTCTGGAGAACAAGTCTAGTGAGCAACAGCTAAGGGAACTGGGGTTGTTTAGTCTGGAGAAAAGAAGGCTGAGGAGAGACCGTCTGGCTCTCACCAGCTCCTTGAAAGGAGATTGGAGTCAGGTGGGTGTTTGTCTCTTTTCCCTGTTGACAAGTGACATAATGAGAGGAAATGGCCTCAATTTGCACCAGGGGAGGTTTAGGTTGGATATTAGGAAGAGATTTCTTTCCTGAAGTGATCAGGCATTGGTGCAGGCTGCCCAGGCTCATGAATGAGTCATCAACTCTGGAGGTGTTTAAAAAAAACGTCAACACAGCATTTTAGGACATGATGGGTTTGGATTGACATTTGGACTCCATGAACTCAGTGGTCTTTTCCAAGTTTAATTATCCTATGATTCCATAATTTTAAAGTTCTTTTTAATATGTGCATCATCATTAAACTGAAAGTTTAGCACAATCTAGCTCAGAACACCAAGCATTTTGCTGGCAGGCTTTTACATTCCCACAGAAAGTGAAGTCATCCCCAGGTGTTAACTCTATTCATAGGTTAAAATGCAGTAATTTAAAAGGTAATCTTTTGTGCCTTATCAGCACTCCACAATAGACACTTAATAACATGCCTGATCAGAAACGGATTTTAACCTCAGAATTAGTGAGGCTCTGCAATTCCTCAGTGAATAATTTAGGATTTCCATTTCCCTTCTCACAGCAGAACAACCATTCATCACATAGTTTCATTTCTGAGAGACAAACAGACTATATAATGGGCTTTAGGACTCAGGGACAGGGCAAGAAGAACATTTGGTAGTCTAAATCTCACTGAACACACTCTTGAAACCAAAACTACAGTCCTTCTCTGCCTTGGTTGCTTCCTAACCCCAAAGTGTCCCATCCCCATAGGCATTTTAAATTTCAGCACAAAGTTTCATAGTCATAGAATGGTTAAAGTTGGGAGGGACTTCAGAGATCATCCACTCCACACCGCAGGCAGGAACACCTCTCAAGTAGACTTGGTTGCCCACAGTTTCATCCAGTACTTACAGTTGGCTGGTGGGAAAATCCAGAATCACCTCCATCTTGCAAGTAGCTTGGTAGTCAATCACTGGCTTCCTTCTGTCAGGACCCAAGAGTAGAGTAGGGTATCATCTGGAAGGTATTTTCTGATGGGTGTTTCCCTCATGTAAAGGTGATAAAGCTGTGTGCTGAGGGGAGATGGAAAGTGATTGCTGTTATGTCACTTATGATTTTCTTTCCTTCATTTATCAAATAATCTTAGTCTTAATCTATGAGTCTCACCTATGCTTGTGCCTTTCCAATTCTCTCCCACATCCCACTAGAGAGGGGGTGTAAGGAGGTGACTGCGTGAGAGCTTAACTGCTGGAAGGGTTTAACCCATAACGTGAAGAGATATTTAACATTTTAAAATGTAACACTACAGTTCTCAAGCCAGAGCCAAAGGATTGCATTCTAACTCCAGAACTTCAGACTGGGAGGTGACAGAGTACATTTCCTCAGTGCTTCCTTCAGCCCATACACTGTAGAAAAGTGGTATTGAAAAACATAATATCACCAACCCTGAAGCTAGCTTCCATCTGCTCATATTGCAGTTATTCTGTCTGTCCTTGGGTTATCATTTCCAATAACACATCTAATAGCATTTGAAGCTTACAAGTAATAAGATGCCTACACTGGGACCCAGAAAAGATTCCAGATCTTACATCAAAAAATGGAGTTCTCAAACTGATGTCACCAAGCACATGGAACAAGTTTGTTCCTACATGCCTTTTGTCATCTGAACGATAGGTACTTCAGAGCAAGTCCACAACTGCTGCCACACAGAAAAGCCAAACAACTTAGTTCCCATCTCCAACTCAGGACTCAATGATACTAAGTCACAATCAGAGATGCCCACCCTGTACCTCCTGTGAGTTCCAGTCTGAGAAGGAGAGTTTTCAACCGTGCTGAGCAGAGTACGGTCAGCACAAAACACAACACCCATAATGGTTTTTGCAGAGACTAAAGTCCTGCCTGATGATCAAAACTGCTGTTCCAGCCTTTCAGAAGACCATCTTAACCACTCAGAGCCCCTTGGTGAAGAGGAAAACCATATATCCTTCACTGCTCTGCAGTAGACATCTAGACATCTCCTTTGCCCTCTGCATTGATTTTGGCTGGTGAAACATTAGTTTTGAAAAACTGTGTTAAACCCAGTTTTTTAATGCATGGTCTGAGTAATTTTCTGTATTGCTGTGGTGTTATCTCTCCCAAGTTACTACTATTTGTAATAAACATCACTAAAAGGATTAGTTCAGTTGGAAGGTTCATTGTTTTAGCTAGGACTCAAAAAACTCTGCAACAATGAGACTGAAAATCACCATGCAGCTACATGACTACCGAGTAATTTAAGTATAAAAGAGCCACATTGCATTAAATACAGCTTAGGGTTATACACAGTGAATTGTTCCAGCACTTGCAGGGCACGAAAAGCCACATGCCTCCATCACTATAATCTCTTTAGAATTGTCTGTTCCAGCGTTAGTGCCCTCTACTTCTCTTGTCAGTGCCCTGGCAAGACCTCATCTGGACTATTGTGTCCAGTTCTGTGCCCCCCAGTTCAATAAGTACAGGGAGCTGCTTGAGAGAGTCCAGCACAAAAATGATTAAGGAAGTTGAACATCTTCCTTATGAGGAGATCCTGAGGGAGCTGGGGCTTTTAAGCTTGGAGAGAAGATGACTAAGGGGTGACCTCATTCATGTTTATAAATATGTAAGGGGTGAGTGCCAGGAGGATGGAGCCAGCCTCTTCTTGGTGATGCCCAGTGACAGGACAAAGGGCAATGGGTTGAAGTTGAGGCATAGGAGGTTCCATGTGAACCTGAGGAAGAACGTTTTCACTGTGAGGGTGACAGAGCACTGGAACAGGCTGCCCAGGGAGGTTGTGAAGCCTCCCTCTCTGGAGATACTCAAGAACCATCTGGATGTGTTCCAGTGTGATCTGCTCTAGGTGATCCTGCTCTGGCAGGGGGGTGGGACCAGATGATCTTTCAAGATCCCTTCCAGCCCCTGATATTCTGTGATTCTATGAAAATAAGGGCAGTCAACAATACCTAATGCTGAATTGTATGGTTTTGAATCCTAGAGCATTTAATCTTCTATTGTGTTAAGAATCATAGAATGGTTTCATGTGGAAAAGACCTCTAAGATCACTGAGTCCAAGTGTCAACCCAGCACCACCATGGCCATTAAATGATGTCCCAAAGTGCCACATCTAGACATTTTTTGAACACCACTTTAGTAATCTAGAATAGAATAGAATCAACCAGGTTGGAAGAGACCTCCAAGATCATCCAGTCCAACCTATCATCCAGCCCTATCCAGTCAACTAGACCATGGCACTAAGTGCCTCATCCAGTCTTTTCCTGAACACCCCCAGGGACAGTGACTCCCTCTACCTTCCTGAGTAGCCTGTTCCAATGCCTGACCACTCTTGCAGAAAAGAAAGCCTTCCTAACATCTAGCCTAAACCTCCCCTGGTGCAACTTGAAGACATTTTTTCCTTATCCTAGTATGCAATTGTATCAGGCACAGAATGAATCTATTTGGGGATTTTGAGTATTCTACAAGCACTTTTTTGCTGTCAAAGGAATAAATATATTTGTTATCTGTAATTGATGTCTCTTTCATGAATTTAAGGCATTAAGTGGGTATATTTTGACAGTGTCTTTACTGTTATTAAACTCTTATTCCTAGAAATTGTTATTCCTGTCACAAAATACATTAGTACTTGCTCTTAATTCTTTCATGAATCAGTACGGTTAGAGCTAGGACAACCAAAGCATTCTAGCTCTGACAGTCTCTAAATTTATTTATTCCTCAAACTGTTTCAGTGTTAACTGATATTTATCAAAAAAAAAAAAAAAACACAAACAAAAAAGCCTCACAGACAAACTTTTTGTTGTCCAGTAGCATATAGGTAGACATAAGTCAACATACGAGCAGACATCTCTACTCAGTAGATATGTCAAGTATCAGGTGTGGCCCTACAGTATCTGCTTCATTTCACCCAGTGAAACTCTCTTGGGTGGGATGTTCCAAATGCCAACAACACCTGTTAAGGGTCCAAAGCATGAATATGTGTTATGATTCTCTGCCCTCGTGAGACCCCACCTGGAATACTGTGTACAGTTCTGGAGCTCCCAACACAAGAAGGACATGGAACTATTGGAGCAAGTTCGGATGGGGCCACAAAGATGCTCAGAGGATTGGAGCAGCTCTGCTATGAGGACAGGCTATGAGAGTTGAGGCTCTTCTGCCTGGAGAAGGGAAGGCTTCAAGGAGACCTTGTAGTAGCCTTCCAGTATTTGAAGGGGGCCTACAGGAGGACTGGGGAGGGACTATTTACAAGGTTTTGTAATGACAGGATGAGGGGTGATGAGTTTAAACTGGCAGAGAGGTTATTTAAACTCGATGTTAGGAAGAAGTTAGGGAATGGATTGGAGCCTAAGGAGAGCAGATTTAGACTGGAGATTAGGAAAAAAACAGTGAGGATGGTGAAACACTGGAAGAAGTTCCTCAGGGAGGTTGTGGATGCTCCCTCCCTGGAAGTGCTCAAGGCCAGGTTAGATGAGGCCTTGAGCAACCTGTCATAGGGGGAGGTGCCCCTGCCTATGGCAGGGGGTTGTAACTAGATGATCTTTGAGGTCCCTTCCAGCCTAAATCATTCTACGATTTGACTACTTTTAAAGGAGAATGTATTACAGGTGTGGCAATCTAACCAATGGCATCTGCATGGCAGGCTTTCTCTACAAATTCAGAGAGAAAAATCAAATAAAATTTGACATTGATACATATGTCAGAGTATTAAATGGTTTTGAAGAACAGCTTTTGACAGGAGGAAAATGGCCTTGAGCCTTGGATGAGGCCTTGCGCAAGCTGGTCTAGTGGACAACGTCCTTGCTCATGGCAGGGAGGTCGGAACTAGATGATCTTTAAGGTCCCTACCAGCCCAAACCATTCTGTGAACATCCAGGCAGGGGGCATCCATGACCTACCTGGATAACCTGTTCCCATGTCTCACCATCCTCACTGATTTCTTCCAGCCTAAATCTGTTCTCCTCAAGCTTCAATCCATTCCCTTTAGTGCTATTGCTACAAGCCTGTAAAGAACTTCTTCCTAACATCTAGTTTAAATCTCCCCTCTGCCTGTGTAAACCCATTACCTCCTGTCCTTTGTAAAAAGCCCTGTTGCATCTTTCTCGTAGGTCCTCTTCATGTACTGGAAGGCTACTGCAAGGTCTCACTGAAGCCTTCTTTTCTCCAGGCTGAACAGGTAAAAGGATCCTTATTCAGAGATCGTATTTGTATAGATGGTTAGACCCAGTCTAAATGCTGATGTTACTGCAGACATGATGGGGTTTAATACTTTCAGAATTCTCCCCACTAGCAGAAATTGCTCCTTTGTTTATCTTGGAAGAACATACATTGTCATTTCTAAAGACTTTTACTGGCTCAACAAAACTCCATTTAAAATTCCATCTTTTTCTTCCCTCCAGGATTTCTATATCAGCTCAGAAACATAACATTCATAGAATTCATGGAATCATTTTGGTTGGAAAAGACCTTTAAAATCACGAACTCCAACTAGCTCTACAAAGTCTGGTTCTGAACCACATCCCTCTGTACCACATCTCTGCAGCTGTTAAACACCTCAATGGATGGAGATTCAGTCACCTCCATGGGGAACATGAAAAGGAATATTCTTATCCCCTGCAAGGAAGCATATACTATGGATTAAGCCTAAATCCCCCACGCAAAAGGTCTTAAGAATAAGCTTGCATTTTATTTGTTGCATAAGCTTTACTTCTAGCTGGGGTGGGTAAAGACATTAGCAGTAAGAAAAATACTCTGAGCATTTATCACTTGCCAGGCAGAGCTCAACATCCACTGACATTTCTGAAAGACTTTGCATTTTGGAGAACATGCACACCAAAGGAATTACAGCACTTCCTCCTCACCATGATTTGTGTTGTAACAACCATTTCCTAATTATTCTGGAACTCAGCTTCGACTTAGAGCACTCAAAAAGATTTTACTCTTGCTGTGAAAAACCTTCTCAAGCCACCTCATCACATTTACTGAGCTACTGTTGCCAAGAACTAGGCATGTAAAACGCTTTCCTATGCAGTCAAGAAGAGGGATCAATATTTTTACGACTCTCTGCCTGAAGCTGTGGAAAAAAAGGAACAAGGAAGCACAACAGTAGTCAAAGATAAGAATCATAGAATCATTAAGGTTTGAAAAGACTTCTAAGATCATCCAGTCTAACCATCAATCCATCACCACCATGCCTACTAAACTGTGCCCCAAAGTACCATGTCTACATGGTTTTTAAACACCTCCAGGGATGGTGACTCCACTTCCCTGGGCTTTCAAGGTGATGACAGCTAAACCAGTAATTATTGCAGAGAAACTGTGGATGATTTTCCAAATCTTAGAAACAGCTTAGATTGAAAAGACTTGAAACAGTTAAACATTTTCTGAGAAGTTGGTGATTCAGTCCTCAGCATACCTGTCACAAAGGGCAGTCTAAGGCCCTGGGGGAGACATCTGGGAGAGGAAAACACCTTTAAGATCTGAGAGAATGAAAGGGACTCAGGCGAACTGACTGGGCATAGTTTCCTTTGTGTGTGACACCTCCAAGTTAATAAAGGGATTTTTAATATTCAGATTTCAATTAGCCATTGGTCTTTAAACCTCAGAGAGATGCTTCTGATAGATAGCTGATTCTGCTAGATATCTGACTTACAGGCTCCAGGTCAAGGGTCCCCAAAAGTTTAAGTACAGGATTGTTCAGGGCATAACCATGCAGTTTGCAGGTGGGGTGAAAGGCTACTGATTTACACAGAGTATTTTCAGCCAAGTGTAAAGGTCATCACTTGATGGTACATAATTAGGAGTCTTAAAGGCATGGCACAGACTGGAGGCAGAGGATGGCGTCACTAAATGTCCTGGTTTGCCATTACCAGAATGAGTAGAAAGAACACAAGCATTGCAATGGATATGTTTTCCATGCATAAGTGTGAGGAAGAATCTCAAAGAGGGGGAAAAAAACCCAAACAAATCAGACAATAAGCTAAAGGGGCAAGAATGACAGAGTGAAAAAAATTAAAGCATGAAATCAGAAAGCTTAGGCAGTAGAAGACTAAAATAACACATAGCCAAACATGCTCATATATAGCTTATACACAAAGAGAGAAGCAGAAATTCTACTGGAAGTGAAAGGAATTTGGACAGAACTAAAGACCACTCATGAGAGATTTGCAAGTAGATGTCAAAGATAGAGACAGCATGGCAAACCCCTAGAGGCTTTGTAAGGTGACGTAAGAGGTCAGAGCTGAGTGTCTTCCTCATGGTAATATTTATCAGTGGAGGAAAAATGAAAAACAAATGCAGAAGTTGTGAGTAAAATAAGAAAAAAGTGAGCAAATGAGAAGAAATTCAAAAGAAAAGACTGGAAATAGGTCTCAAGTACAGAAATAAAGTAAAATAGAAAAAGCAATCTGAACCCAAACAGTCATGTGCTAATCTACTGTATTAATAGTAATACAGAAAAAGAAGTAGTATTCTGGAGCATGTGTAACACATAAGATAGAATGGTTTGAGTTGGAAAGGACCTTAAAGATCATATAACTTCAGGTCCTCTGCCATGGGCACAGACACCTCACACTGGACCAGATTGTTCTAAGCCTCATCCATCTTGGCCAAGAATAAGGTGTCCACAACCTCTCTGAACCTGTTCCAGCGTCTCACCACCCTCACTGAAATAGAAGCATTGTTTAGCTGTTTTAAATATATAACCATAAAAATAGAAGGATTTTTAAGTGGAATTTCACATTTACTGTTTGATCTTACTTAGCATACTCGAGCAAGACTTCAGAAAGACCTAACTTTACTACATGAGCAACCACAGAAATCCAAGCAGTCTGATCAAAACTCAATCCTTAAGGGAGAACAAAACAAAAACCGCTCAGTTCAAGATCACTAATACTTTGTGTAACAAGGGTTTGCTTGCAGGAATAGATGAGTTGAACAAATGTGTAGTAATTTACAAGCGTGGTCTTAGATTCAACAGTTCACCTTCATGTAACCATAGAAATATTTGGGTTAAAAGAGACCTTCAAGACCATCTAGTTCCCATCCCCCTGCCATGGGCAGCAACATCTCACATTAGACAGGTTTGCTCAAGGCTCGTAATTTGGAAGAATTCCAGGCTTGGAGCCTCCACAATCTTTCTAGGCAAGCTCTTCTAGTGTCTCACAGCCTCATTGATTTCCAATGTCTATAGCAACATATTATCCTCTTCTGCAAGTCAGCAAATGAAGCAGATGAAGGGAATCATGCCCTAAAAGTGAAAACATCTCTAAAAGGGTGACTGACATGGTTCTGGAGCTCTGCACTGCAAATACCCAAACTCAGAAGATGAAAACATTCAAGGCTGCTTCTTGGCATCTTCAATGTACTGCCAAACATCTCACAGACTTCTCACTTATGTTGTTTAATTACTTTGCCTAGAGCCCATGTTCTACAAAATGTGGCTATCTCCTATCTTATTTCATCTATATCATAGAATCATAGAATTGTCAGGGTTGGAAGGGACCTCAAGGATCATCTACTTCCAATCCCCCTGCCATGAGCAGGGACACCTCACACTAGATCACTACAGCAAACTTGTCCTCTAAAAAAACCCAACCAAACAAAAACCCCAGTCCTATCTTTCCTTCTTGGCTTCTTTACCTGTAAAAGTCTTTTCACACTTTTTATGCCTCCTATTAATTTCCTTATCCAATTCAGATTTGCATTACAAACTCCTTGACTTTATATTTCACCTCCATGATTAATTCTCTACAGCACAGCAGAGATAAATAGGTGCACATAAAGCCTCTCTGTTAGTTTGACAGGGAAAATAAGAGATTTATTTTGTATACATATCTCTGTGTGAGCAGATTAAAACATGTTGTTTGGGTAAATTTCTTGATTTCAACCTTCCAGCAACTTACACTTCAAAATTAAACTCCTAGTTGAGGGAGGGGGGCTAATTTAGGGCATCATAAATATCCATGATCTCATCCTCTATGTTCCCCTCCTAATAAAACAATCAAGTTATTTGTTTGGTTTCTTAGGGAAATTAATCAGAATATACATTTAAATTATAACTGAAGTTACAGAAAAATAAGTTGCAGCAATCTTAATAACTTATTGTACTATGAGGACAGGCTGAGGGAAAAAAAGAAGAGAACATTCCATGGGGACCTTAGAGCTGCCTTCCAATATTTGAAGGAAGAATGGAGAGGGGCTTTTCACAAGGGTGTCTAGCACAGGACAAGGGGGAATGGTTTGAAGTGGAGGGAGAGCAGGGTTAGACTGCATTTTAGGAAGAAGTTCTTCAGTATGAGGCTGGTGAGAAAATGAAACAGATTGCCCAGGGAGGTTGTGGATGCCTTCTCCCTGGAGGTGTACAAGGCAAGGTTGGATGAGGCCTGGAGCAACCTGGTCTAGCTGGAAGGTGATCCTGCTCATGGCAGGCAGGCTGGAGTAGATGATCTCCGAGGTCCCTTGCAACCTAAGCCTTTCTAGGATTCTAGGTTAAGGTTCCTAGCAGATCAGCAGGCACAGGTTAGTACAAACTGTATTATTGTGAGGAGGTACTGAGTCCCCATCCCTGGAGATGTTTCCAAGTAACAGATACTCTAGCAAGGTTAGATCACCTTTCTTAGTAAGTAAAATCTTCCATCACTTTCTCTCATATTTTATAAGTTATAGTACAGAAGGACACATTGGATTTTCTCCACAATTCAACCCAAGAGCCCAGCAACTCATTCTTTGATTACTTTTTTCAACTCATGATGTGCCCAGAAATGGCAACATGCAGCCTGCAAGAATATTTTCCTAGGATTCATATTTTTTCAGGGCTGCATATATTGTTGGAGGGTCAGCATCTAACAATGTTTTCCTAAGAGATACCCAACGGAAAAGAGCTTTCAACTTTCAGCTTTGAAGACTGCTTTCTTTTACTTTGCCTCATTTTCAGCACTTCCCAGTGATCAAAATCAAGTTTGGCTGAGCGTGTTTCCTGCAGTCCTCTTCTAGAGGACTCTCTTCTGACAGAGGTGAGAATCTTTTGCCCTTTTAGCCTTAGAATGTTTCACAATGAATGATTCAAACATTCTCTTTTCTGATCTTCCCTATACAAATACATCAAAGTCACAATTTGATGGTGAGAGTTTTATCTGCAATGAAAATAAACCATTTACTCTATTACCATTTCAAGTTTGCTACTGTATTCTTAATGGGAAAAAGAAGTGAAAGAAGGAAAAGAAGAGTTGTGACCCAGTTGCTAGTAGCTACCTATCCGGGATACACCAGTACAAAAGCTCTAGCTGATCCTGACAAGCAGGGTAGCTAGAAAAGGAAAAAGAAGTTGATTCTGCTCTGCTTTATGCCAGAGACAGAGCTACCATAATATAAAATGCTGGAAGATGAGGGCATATGGGGCCCTCAGACCCATGGCCCAAGCTGAACAGAATCTCTTTTAGCAACCTGTAGGCAGATTTAGAAAGCTTCATCAAGGCCAGACGGCAATTTCCTGATGAGGCAGCAAGTCTGTTGCAATGATTCTCCTGTGGTGTTCTCAGTAGGGTCATGTTCTGCCTTGGGATAAACCCCTGACCTTCTTGGAGTATATTTAGAACTTTGCAGTTTGGGTTAAAAAAGCAATGGATTCAAGGCAACAAAACCAGGCAAGCTGAAGATAGGAAGACTGAATTTACTGTCCTTATTTTTGCACACTGCCTGAAAGGAAATCAGACATTAGCCAAAGTTCTGCTTTTCTTCCACAGAATCAGAGAATGGTAGCACTTGGAAGGGATCTCTGGAGATGATCTTGTCCAGCTCCCCTATCGAAGCACGATTGCCTTGGGCAGGTCACACAGAACACAGCCAGGCAGATTTTATAAGTCTCTAGAGAAGAAGATTCCACAACCTCTCTGGGGAGCCTATTCCAGTGTTCCATCATCCTCACTGTAACGAAATTTCTCCTCACATTGAGGCGAAACTTCTGTGTTCCATCTTGTAACCTGTTGCCTCTTGTCCCATCACTGGGCACCAGTGAAAGAAGACTGGTCCTATCTTCTTGGCATTTACTTCATAGTATTCCTTTAAACTAGTAGAGAAGAGAGTAAGTTTTCAGATTTTTCACCTACAGGCTTTCTTCTCATGCAGTGCTTCATCTTGCAGCTCCCAGTGGACTGTGCACCAGGTAAATGCTGCAACAGAGACAGCATTCATTTTATTTCTTCATGGGCTACTGGAAGCCACTTTGAGTATCTACCAAATCTTAGACAAAGAATATTGTTCTCATTCCAGCTTTTGTTAATGATAGCTCTCTGAGTACCATAAAACTGCTATAGAATTAGTGGACTGAAAACTCACCAGCAAAGTTAGGTGTCGCAGTAGAAGTACAAGGAGGTTTTGCAGTCACCAGTCATCATGGAGAAAACCTGAGACTCCCATACAAATTGTATCTCTTACTGCTTTGATGTAGCACACACAAGGAGAAATGGGGTAAGCAGGGTACTGGTATATAGGATACCTATTCAGTCTCTTTCCTCTTCCGCAACGTTTCATCTAGTTTTCTAGCAAACAATCACATGTAGCCAGGACAGGAGAATTTTAGACAGGGAAATCTTTAGTCTTTAATACAGAATAGAGAACTAATATGAAGAAACCAACAACTGTGACCCATACTGATTCCTCTTGTCTTAGTTGTTAAAACTGCAATATTATATATTCATAAGGTTTACAAGTTGGAAGAACTTTTTATAGTTTACTTTTTCTACAGCTCCTGTTGGAAGTTAAAGGTAAATTATAAGTAAATGTAGATTATAAAGTAAATGTAGAACATGTTGCACACTGCACTATCACCTGAAAGGTTGAGGTTATAAAAGAGCTCTGGGGCTAGGTGGTTCAGTTTTCTGCTCAAAGGAGGGCTAACCTCCAGCAAATGTTGTGCTCAAGTTCTAAGCTTGTTTCCAGGCTGTGTAACTCATTCCCTTTGCACAGGGTGGCCTAAATCATTGTTTGGGCATAGAAAAAAAGATTAAACTCCACTATAATCTTCTCTATTCTCCAATGGCACCCTGCGGTACATCAAGATCAGGTGGCCAGCAGCTTAAGTTCTCCCTACCCTCTACTCTGCCCTAGTCAGGCCTCAGCTGGAATACTGGGCACTCTTCTGGGCTCCCCAGTTCAAGAAGGACAGGGAACTTGTTGAGAGAGAACAGCAAAAGGTTGTGAGGATAATTAGGAGAATAGGGCACTTCTCTTGTGAAGAGAGGCTGAGGGACTTGGGGCTTTTTAGCCTGGAGATGAGAAGACTGAGGGGGAACCTTCTCAATGTTTTTTAATACACAGAGGGTTGGTGTCAGAAGGATAGTGCTAATCTTTTTTTCAGTGATGCCCAGGGACAGGGTAAGAGGTAAGTGGCACAGAATGGAACATAGGACATTCCATCAAAACGTGAGGTGAAACTTCTTTACTTTGGGCAGGGCAGAGCACTGGAACAGGCTGCCCAGACAGGTGGTAAGGTCTCCATCTCTAGAGACATTCAAAACTCATCTGGACACCATCCTGTGCAACCTACTCTGAGTGAGCCTGCTCTGGCAGGGGGGTTGGACAAGATGATGTCCAGAGTTTCCTCCAACCTCTATCATTCTGTAATTCCTTGAAACTAGAACAGGACAAATAGAAATCACGTGGATGTCATTGTTGTAAATAAGTTCAGTGGATAGATTGTTGTAGTATTCAGATGGGGAATAAAAGGGCTTTATTAGCTCAGGACATAATTTGACTTCCTGGCTTTCATTTTCCACCTGAAAAATGATGAGAGACATTTTTTCTATGAGGTAAACATTCTTTCACAGGCTGACAGTTGAGGTGGGAACTCATTCTATTCATATGCTTTTAAAATCTATGTTAATTTCCTCATGTCCTATTTCTGTCCACATTGAGGTCATGCAACTGGACAAGAAGCTGCAGAAATAAAGCAGGAATCCAAGACACCAAATAAGTGAAGCTGAATTAAAACTAGAGAAAAAAATAACAAAACAATCAGAAAGATTCCTGCCTTTTAAAGTCCTGCTATTGGAAATTGCACTAAAGCTTCAGCTCCATACAGGTTATTGACAATTCTTCCACTGACAATACTGAAAAGAAAGTTAAAGCTTCAGACTGTGGGCTGTAACTGTTATTTTTATATCTTTGGCCCATTTTAAGTGCACTACATGATGTGCAACACAAGGAACTTCACAAAATGTGTCTGGAACCTGTCCAGAGAAGGGCGATGAAGCTGGCGAGTGGCCTGGAACACAGCCCTGTGAGGAGAGGCTGAAGGAGCTGGGGGTGTTTAGCCTGGAGAAGAGGAGGTTCGGGGGTGACCTCATTGCTGTCTACAACTACCTGAAGGGAGGGTGTAGACAGTTGGCAGTCAGTCTCTTCTGCCAGGCAACTAGCAACAGGACAAAGGAACACAGTCTCAAGTTGTGCTGGGGCAGGTCTAGGCTGGATGTTAGGAGGAAGTTCTTGACAGAGAGAGTGATTGGCATTAGAATGGGCTGCCCAGGGAGGTGGTGGAGTCACCGTCCCTGGAGGTGTTCAAGAAAAGACTGTATAAGGCACTTAGTGCCATGGTCTAGTTGATTGGACAGGGCTGAATGCTAGGTTAAACTGGATGACCTTGGATGTCTCTTCCAACCTGGCTGATTCTATGATTTTATGGAGTGTGATTTGCATTGTTTCCAATCATTTAAAATTTGGAAGTATTAAACGCTTGCAGCTTATATCTAGAACCAAAGCTCCTTTACTGTAAAATGCTACATTAATTTGCTGCCCTTATTTCCTCTATTAACTGGTTAGTTTTGTCCTTGTTTTGTTGGTTTGGTTTTTTTTTTTTACAGCTTCAGGTATCATCCTTATTCCTTTTCAGTGACTCTTCTGCTACATTAGACCTGCATTGTGATATCTTTCTCAATGTATTTCTTTACAGGGACAGTGCTTAGGTTTCTTTCACGGCACTGTAATAGGAGAGTCAAGAGAACAATCAAGTGCACAATAGATACATTAGATTATTTTAGGTCCTGACTTTTATCTGGTTTAAATTAACAGAGTTCTGTTGTGGTTCATACATCCATAATGATTTCAATTGCCTACTTGATTTCATAAATATTTTCTGAAACATCAAAAATACTTCACAGCCTAAAACTGAAGGCTAAAATTCTAGTCTCCTACCAGAATTACACTTGTCAAATCTCATCAGACTCCTGCAGAAGTGCTCAGAGCACAATTGTGACAAGCAAAGCAGGGTATTTCTCACAGATGATGGGCCAGGCTGCACTTCTCAGTCATTTCTCTAGTCTCCTTGCAAGTTCATTCTTTCATTCCACTAAGTCCTTGGTTAAATCTTTCTGAAGGTCACCTTCAACAACAGGATACTGGAGAAACAAAGTGGGATCTCCCATACAGGATTGCAGATACTTCTGAATCCCCATTTTGATGTAAACTGGCACTGTCTGACCACATTTTTTTGTTCTACCTTTATTTCATGAAAGCATACAATGGATAAAATCCTGACAGTACCAATTACTAATCAATGAAAGGTGTTTAGATCAGATTTAATTGGGTGGCACATCAAATACAATTGTGAGAAGTTAAGAGGAAGCAGATTATTCCATCAATCATGTATTTCAGAGCTCACTCTGGTTTTCAGAGGCAATTCTCTCCTGAGTACTAATAGCTTTTGAGGAACCTCTATTGAAGGAGCTTGGAGCCAAGTGGGGGTTCTCTGGAGGAACAAATCTCTTCTCTGAAGGAACATATGAGTGGCTGAGGGAACTAGGGCTGTCTAGTCTGGAGAAAAGGAGGCTGAGGAAAGACCATCTGGCTCTCTACAGCTCCTTGAAAGGAGATTGTTGGTCTCTTCTCCTCAGCAACAAGTGGTAGGAGAGGAAATGCCCTCAAGCTGCAGCAAGGGAGAATTAGGTTGGATCTTAGGAGAATTTTCTTTCCTGCAAGAACAGTCAGATGACAGAATAGGCTGCCCAGGGAGGTGGTGGAGATGGTAAAAAAAAAATGAATGTAGCCATGGCACTTGGGGTCATGGTCTAATGGCCATGGTGGTGTTGGATTGACAGTCTGACTCAGGAGTCTTTTAAACCTGAATGATCCTATGATTCTAAGTAATCATTCAGAGATGTAATATATACTGATGTAACTTTGGTAACTATTCAATGTAGCTAGGATATTCTTAAGGAAGAATGATCTAAAAGTTCTAACTCTTATATAAAATGAGTCAACTATTTTGAATACTGCTCTTGTAATACTTTTCACAGAAGACAATAAGATGCAGTAACTCTTAAAACATGAAAATAACAGGGAAAGAATTGCAATTATCTATTAAGTATTCCTAGATTAGGGAAATTCTTCTTACCACAATCAACAAAGACGATGGACAGCAGAGTTGATTATTCAGTAGAGAACTTGCATGTCTTCTACCAGCGTTTGGGCACAAGTACAAAATAAAACTAAGACACTGTACAATTCTGCCAGCAAGAAAAGATCTATAAACTTTGATTTGAACTTTCTAGACCCACAACTGCAAGGAGCCATTCTGTTGATGTGTGCCGCTAAAAATATTCTCCATTGAAAGCTGAGACAAGAAAAAGGCTGATTTAAACTCAAGCTTCCAGAACTGCTCTGCATGCAAGTTATACCCAGGACACTGTCACTTCCTCTGTTCTTATTTGAGTAGAAAGGCAGTTTGTAAACCCTAGGTACAAGATAATATTATACTTTACAGAAGAGGTAGTGAATAATTCTGCCAGTAAAGGATCAATATAGCCAGGCTAAAAATAAGCAAACATAATAACAAGCTTAAGGTTATATCCAGACAGCATAAAATCTACCTGCATTTCACTCACATTTTTCTCAAGTCAATCAGACAAACGTCTTGACTGAAAGGTTTCTCAAAGACTGGAACAGTCTCCCCAGTGAGGCAGCTGAAGCCACACGCCTGGAGATGCTTAGAAGATGCAGAGATGTGGTTTAGCATCAGGCTTATTACAGAATGGTTGGACCAGATAATCTTAAAGGTCTTTTCCAATCACAGTGATTTGATAACTCTACCTTCCTTTTATCTATCGACACACACTGGTTGTTTGAGCAGTTTTTCTTGGGTGGGTTGGTTTGTTTGTTTTGGGGNGGGGGGGGGGGGGGGGGGGAGGTGTTGGTGTTAGTGGGTGGTTTGGGTTTTTATGTTTTAACTCAGTACTGGTTTGTGCTAGAGTACACATGTAAAAAGCAAAGCAAAAGACTTCTGCAGAGGAATAGTGAGGAAACAAGCAGATTGCTCACTAGACTACACTTGTCTACTTCAGAGACATGGAAATGTGTAACAGTATGTGCTGGAAGAAGGTCAAGGAAGGTTGAAACTGGCATAAACAGCTATAAAACTCGTAAGGTAAAAAACCAGGCACTACAGCTGTAATTAGGGTAGGTCTGTTATTTAAATTATTAATTTAACTCTTTGCATTAAATAAAATAAACAGAAACCATCGAGATCATATGATCAATCACATTCACAACACTGTTACATTGGCAGCTTTGCAAAGTCAAGTATTCTCTTGATGGATGCTCACCTCCCAACTAGTCTGGCAATTGCTATCAATGCCTATCACTCAAATTCCAAGAGACAGAACCTGCTTACTGTGCTGTTATAACATTTATTGCCCACTATCCCCAAGCCCTTCTCCACAGGGCTCCTTTCAACCCATTCATCACTTAGTATGTACTTACACTAGAGACTGTCCCAACCCAGGTCCAAGACCTTGCACTTGGTCTTTTTGAACTTCATGAGCCGAACTTCTCCAGCCTGTCAAAGTCGCTCTGGATGGAATCTCATCACTCCAGCATATCAACAGCACTGCTCAGCTTGGTGTCAGCTTGAATACTGATGTTCTGCAAATACAGAAGCAATGCTTTTGTACCTGTATACTTCCAAATTGGTCTGGCTCTGTGTTCAGCAGGTGCAAGCAGGCAATTTTCTAGGCTTACAGGTAAGAGACGTAATTAAGGGGACTGTGGACTAAGCCTAGCCATCCGACCTCAGGAGCAGTTACCCATTGCATTGTCAACCTTAATTTAATGTCCTAGGGGAATGAGAGAAGGCTGACTGCTCTCCTGAACAGCCCAGGTAGCTCATTAATGGAGCTGCAGTGCTTGCTTTGTCACTCTGCACACACTGCCTCAGGCAATAGTGACAAGAATAAAACTTAAGAGAAAACAAACAATTCAGAGAGCCTTCCAAAAAACGTTACTGTAGCTTGTGGAGGGCTGGAGCCCATCACTATCAACTATCAGAGCCCACAGCACACATTTGAAAAGAACAGTAAATTTGGCACGTGTCTCAGCTTGGTGAGCACTCAAGGGCATCAAAGTCTTTCTGGTGCCTCACAATGCAGGTGACCTTGAGAGAAGAAAAAGAGAAGTCAGATAGCCAATAGTGAAGAGCTAAATCTTCAGACATAAACCAAAAATAGTTGTAAAACTGTGGGTGAAAGCAATGGGATACTTTTCAAATCTTAATTCTGATGTTTCCCACATGGCTATGTCTATTATAGAAGAACTATGGGGAAAATCCACAAGATCACACTGCTAGCAGCTGCTGTTAAGCTGTTACACCAGGTCTATAATCAAATCCATCAAGTAATACAAGGTAATGTATTGTACAGTCAGTACTTAGTGCTTCTATTTCTGAAACCAGCGTCTCCTCATCTGGGCAATGTATTCTAATTTCGGTTAAACTCACTGCATGGGACCTGGTTAATGTGAGAGTTTGAACAGACAGCGACTGACAACTTGGGTAGCTCATCCAAAGCTGGTTTTGAGAGAACAAGTTTTCTCACTGTATGAGAAGCTTTTTGCCCTGTGAAGAGCTGTGGTAGGCAACACTGCAACTAGCCATTGCAATCATTCAGCAAAGACACAATGTGCTGAGAGGGGGGAATTCTAATTACTCTGAACTCAGCTGACTCTTGTATTTTCATCCAGGAGAGACAGAAAGAACAAATACTGTAAACAGCAACAAAACTCTCATCATAAAAATTCAGAGGAACTTTGGAGGCCAAGACTTCACAAATTATGGCTGCTCAGAAGAAGGCCACCCCCTTGACACTAGTTGTTTCATTTTAGTGTTCACTGATACACTCAGAGGATGATTAGACCTTCTAATCAATTTGGTAATCAGTAGGATTAATTTTTGTCTTGCCCCAAGAACTGCTTTTGTAGAAGTACTAATAACTGCCAGTGATGGAGAATCTTTTGCTCCCATATTAAAAACTCAGTTTATAAGGTTACAGGTGAGGTAGTCTAGTACAGCTACACATAATTTCACAATAAATATAGATTATAATTACAGCACTATTGTTGCAATGCTGTGTTAAATTTTCACTCAGCTAAAGGTGATTGCTGATCACACTGCAATATCTGTAGCTATTTTAATGAGAGAAGTTCAAGAACTTAAACACAATCAAGCCTTCGCAGGACTGAGAGCCAAGAGCTTCATCCAATACCTGCTATGAATTTCAAAAGGAAGCTTTATCCAGAACTTCAGGAATGGCCAAAGATCTGGTGATGATAAAGAGAATGTTCTTTCAAAAAGTATAAATGCAACAATTGTAAACTCATCCAGAGTTTGGTTAGGATAGGGATCCTTCACAAGAAGGAACATAAACTGAAAGAGAAAAATCAAGACAAATAAACTTCTACATGTGCTGTGCAAAGGCTACTTCGCCATCTTGTATGTATTCCAATACATAGAGGATGCAAGAATTTGGGCTGTTCAGCCTGGAGACAAGGCTCCAGGAAGACCTTATAGCAGCTTTCCAGTACCTGAAGGAGGTGACAAGAAACCTGGAGGGGGACTTTTTACAAGGGCTTGTAAGAACAGGATTTAAGACAGAAGAGGATAGATTTAGACTGGATATTAGAAAGACTATAAAAGAATAAAAGTCTTTACAGTGAGGGTGGTGAGACACAGGAACAGGTTGCCCAGGGAGGTTGTAGATGCCCCCTTCCCAGAGGTGTTCAAGGCCAGGTTGGACAAGGCCTTGAGCAACTAGATCTAGTAGAAGATGTTGTTATGGAGGGGTAATAAATGCAAGATTATATTTTCCCAAAATGAATATTGTTTAATTTTGATGTTCAGAACTCTCACCACCCCTGACCACTAATTTTAATAATAATGGGTTCTTCACACAGTCATGGAAACATTATACAGAGAAATAACTACACCTAGAAAAAGCTTGCAAAAATATATAAACATTAAACTGGAAGAGAAGGTTCCTGTGATCAATATATACCACCTGCTCACTAGATGGATTCAAGGAGCTCCTTTCCACTTTAGGCAGATGTCAATAGTAAATTACAAGAGGTTTTAAGTATTTACTCACAAAATATTCTTTCCTGTCCCATGGGGCTAGCTACAGCTTCAGACAGTACCCAAATGCTTTCAGGGAATTCTGTTGGTCTTGTCAGGCACTGAGACTTCTGATTCTTTCAGGCTTCACAAAGTGCTGGGAAAAGGAGGCAGACAATCTCTGACCTTGTCTTGATATCTCTGTACAATCTGTGTATCTCTAGGAGTTCCCATCTTGGCAGGAGACTTTCAGGTGTAGGTAGGATGTCTTGCGATGTGCAGTCTTAGCACAACATCACACTGGCTATGCAGGCTGATCGTGTGCAGGCATTTAGAGCCTGTTCCTGGGCAACTCGAGGCAGGCAGTTTCTGGGCAAACAAATCCCAAGTATCAGGGTTTGTTCCTTTGTGGCAGAGCTAGCTTATAGCTTAGCACAGCATAGCATCAGGCAGCAGCAGGCATGAATACAATGGTAGAGCACATTGTGTTACATGCTCAAATTTTTTTATCAATACAGCCCAAGACTAATGGACCTTTGGACACAGAACAGCCAATCAGAATGGCAGTTATCCAAGCTTGACCATACTAGGTGAAACCATAGGCTTGCTTTACCCAAATTTGGGGAAAGCACAGGCCTTGCACAAGGCATACACAAGCTAAGCATGCGTAGTATGTTTACAACAGGAGCAAAAGAAGTCTGAGCAAGTCAAAGTCCTTAGACAAAATGGCTCTAGGTTCTTTGCCCTCTTTCCCACAGTTGCTTCTCCCCATAGCAGAAGGAGGGAGAGCAGAAAAACATGTCTGAGCAAGCCAGGACATGTATAAGCCTATTTTGGCCTGCTTAAGCCTACCACAACATGCCCATGGCAGAAGGGTTGGAACTAGATTATCTTGAAGGTCCCTTCCATCCGATCCTATGATTTCACGACTCTATGGTCTGAGGGGATTGCTGTTGCATAGCCAGAATAAGAGAATATTGCAAGTATCTACTGCAAATAAATGCAGAATTGAATTCAAATTTCATCTAAAACTTAGTCTATTAAGGAAGACATTGGAGTTACAGGGTTGATGAGTGGATTTTAGTTTCTATCCATAGAAGGGTGATAACCTGTTCAGTATTCCCTGTACAATGCTACAATCTCAGCTACCTGTACTAATTCCATTAAGCAAAACCTTCTAACTGCACCAGTTAAACTTACAAAGTTAAACTTACAAAGGTTTAAATCATATCAGAACTGGAAAAGCAGGTTGTGTTTACAGAAAGAAATGGTGGAAGCAAATCCTTATGTGCCAGGACAGCAACATGTTACCTGAGGAAGAAGCTCTCAGCAAAGAGCAACTGCAAATTACTGAAAAATAGGTACAAAGGAAACTGCTCAGTATCATGCTGCTTTCCTTACAATAGCTGCCAAGAGAGACAGTGGAAACAGGCAGGGCTCAGCCTACCTCAAAAGCAGCATTTGCTTTGGGACCAAAGAAAAGAGCTGGAAAAGCAAGAAAAAGGCCTTGTTGCCTATCTTACTGCCATGTATGTCAATGATTTCACAGAAACTAGTAGCTCTGAGAAAAGGAATCCCAGAGCCAACTCATCACAAAAGAAAAACACAAGAGGACAGAATGCACTTGGAAAGATTCACAAGCCCAGCATCATGTTTTAATTAAAGAAATAAGAGAGACATAGATCGCTTCTTACATGACCTGTAGCTGAGAGGAGTTACTGACTGTGGAAATCAATACCTGTCTGCCTTCACAAGACAATGCAGGTGGTTTGCCAGAGTTAAAGTGCTTTCTGTAACGAGCACAGAAGAGCTATTGACACTTTACTTAGAGAGTTAAAGCTATTTCAGGAGTTCCAACCAGAAACTTATTCACAGCAGCGAAGGAGGGAGGTGGGGCATCATTTCTCCATTCACCAAGGATGAAGCAAAGATGTTCCTTACCAGCACTACAGCCTCTTGACTTCCTCAGCAGAATCTAGGAGCAGAGCTACCCTCATTCTGAATCACAGAATCATTTATGCTGAAAAAGACCCTTAAGATCACGAAGTCCAACCATTAACTACCTTTGCCAAGTCTGGTGCTAAACCATGTCCCTCAGCACCACATCTCTGTGTATTTTAAACACCTCCAGGCGTAGAGATTCATCCACCATCTCTGGGCAGCCTGTTCCAGTGTTTGATGTCTAATCTACTATAACTCTGCCTCAGCTGAACAACGATTTTGAACATTAATTTGCATTCCAATAATTTTCACTTGGTACCAGAATATATCTGGGTTTAGAAATGCATTCTCTTGTTACTCCTCTATTGATAACTTTCCTTCAGTGGCTAGCAACGTGCCAGATACCACCATTCCCTTGAGTACACGATGGCCAGCAGCCCGTAACGCAGAAGCTGAGAAAGACAAATTCACAAAGCAGGTCCACCTAGTAAAATCCTTCCAGATGTTTGTATAATTCATAGAAAATTATTCCAAAAGCTCCTCCAAATTTAAGTGGATTACTCATTTCTCTGCTTAGATAG
Source organism: Tricholaema leucomelas (assembly GCA_013400475.1). Classification (NCBI taxonomy): domain Eukaryota; kingdom Metazoa; phylum Chordata; class Aves; order Piciformes; family Lybiidae; genus Tricholaema lacrymosa; species Tricholaema leucomelas. Next base: position 97,632 of record WAAF01004276.1, on the reverse strand, counting down.
GAATGATTGTGATGTCCAAGAGGCCTTGTGCCAAAGAAAAAATTGGATTCAAACAGGGAAAAATCACAACTCTTTAAAAGGTAATTACCAGCTACTATAATAATTGCCACTTAAAGAGGGCTAATACATTTCCCTTCTATTAATATCCAGAAAAGCTTCATTTTCCCAGAAGTCTCACAAAATTGCATCTTCTGTATGCTCAGGATTGATTTCAGCTGCTCTAAAATCAAACATTTCCAACAACAACAGTTTCAACATATTGTAAGGATAAAACAGAAGAAAATAACACTACTAACAAAGACGAGAAAAAATAGGATTGCTATGTATGGATATCCCTGTCTTTTCCTCATAATATTCTCTGGAAAACTGAGCCTTAAAAAGTTTTTAGAACAGAAAATTCCCCTTCATAAACTGAGAAGAGAGAGAAGCTGTTTGGAGCAGAGCACAACAGGTAGGTAAAAATGTAGGTCTCAGTGGTTAATCTCACTGGATTTACATCACTTGAGTCATTTAGGATCATCTTTTGTTTTTCCACCACTACCTAGTATGCTTCCAAATAAGTTCTTATTTTCTGTTTGGAAAATCCCAAACCCAAATGTAATTCCTGTATGTTGTCAGCAAAATCCCAGGCACAGATACAGGCTGGGTGGTAAATGGCTGGAGAGCAGCCCTGTGTGCTGGGCTGCATCAAGAGAAGTGTGGCCAGCAGGGCAAGGGAGGGGATTCTCCCCCTTTACTCTGCTCTCGTCAGACCCCACCTAGAGTACTGTGTGCAGTTCTGGAGCCCCCAACACAAGAAGGACATGGAACTGCTGGAGCAGGTCCAGAGGAGAGCCATGAAGATGATCAGAGGGCTGCAGCAGCTCTGCTGTGAGGGCAGGATATGAGAGTTTGGGCTCTTCAGTCTGGAGAAGAGAAAGATTCGAGGAGACCTTATAGTGGCTTTCCAGTATCTGAAGGGGACCTACAGGAAGGCTGGGGAGGGACTATTTACACAGTCTTGTAATGACAGGATGAGGAGTAATGGGTTTAAAGTGGAAGAGGGGAGATTTAGACTGGATGTTAGGAGGAAGTTCTTTACAGTGAGGGTGGTAAGACACTGGCACAGGTTGCCCAGGGAGGTTGTGGATGCTTCCTCCCTGGAGGTGTTTAAGGCCAGGCTGGATGAGGCCTTGAGCAATCTGCTCTAGTAGGAGGTGTCCCTGCCTATGGCAGGGGGTTGGAGCTGGATGATCCTTGAGGTGCCTTCCAACCTAAGCCATTCTATGATTCTATTCTCAGTCTCATGTGCAAATCACTAACCTTTTCTGGGTTTGTTTTGAGACAAACATTTCCCATTCCAATTAACAGACTTCTGCAAGTCCTGATTTTTATCTTGATCCATGCTTTCATTTCCTGACATCCCTGTTTACTAATTTTTACTAACATTAAAAAAAATAAATAGCAAGCCTGTGATAGAAAAATATTTTCTTTTTTTCAGTTTCTAGCTCCTCTCTTTTTTTTTTTCCCCCAAATTCCTAGAAGGTAAATAATGTTTCAGGATGAAAAAACAACTTTTAAAAGAGCCAGCACAGGTTTGATGAGATCCTGAGATGAAACTTGCATTCATCATTTCATTAAATAGTTTCCTTCATCAACTCAAAACTACCAAAAGATCTGGCTTTGTGTCTGCTGCTGCTGTTCTTGATGGAAGCTGGCCCTGGGTTTCTCAGTCCAAGCAGCACTGAGTCCATGACAAAGGATGATGTTTCCAGCAAAGGCCTTCTCTTTGCAACATGCAATGATCAGAAAATCACTTTGTTTGAAAAAAACACTGTAAGATCATCGAGCCCAATCATTATCTAACTCTACCACCTCTGGTGCTAAACCATGTCCCTCAGCACATTTCTGTGCCTTCGAAATGTCTCCATGGATGGGGATTCACCACCTACTCTGGGAGCCTATTCCAGCCCTTGAGAACCTTTTCAGGCAGGAAGTTTCCTAAACCTCTCCTGGTGCAACTTGAGGCCACTTCTTCTCTTCCTATCCCTTGTTACCAGGGAGAAGATACCAACACCCATTTGGCTTCAACCTGCTTTCAGGGAGCTGTAGAGAGCCAGGTGGTCTCTCCTCAGCTTTCTTTTCTCCAGGCTAAAGAACCTCAGTCACCCCTAACCAGATCTGTTATCCAGACCCTTCACCAACTTCATTGCCCATCTCTGGACCTGCTCCAGTCCCTCAATGTCCTTCTTGGAGGAAGTGGGCCAAAACTGAACCCAGGACACCAGTACTGAGCAGAGAGGGACACCATCTCCCTGATCCTACTGGTCAAGATGTTTCTGGACCTGGCCACCTAGGCACACACTGGCTCATGTTCAGCCATTTCAGCATCAATTCTCCCAAATGAATTTTTAGTTGCTAAGTTTTTTACTGGCTTTCCTTCTAAAATAGCAAGATTTAGTATTTTTTCTTTTCCTTCATTATAGTAACTACATATAGTAGACTGAGTTAGGGGGTTTTGGTCTAGAAATGTGAGGAAACTTTGAGTCACTGGCTGACATTTTGATGTAGCTAAAAAATTAAAACACATTCAACTGAAGAGAGTTCCCTTTATACACCACTGCTTCCTCTAAGATTTTCCAGATTATAGAGCTAAAATCTCTGCTTTTATAGCTAACCCAGGAAATCACACCATAAAATCTCACCTTATCTATTGTATTTACTATGATTATTTGTTAGTCTGCAGCATTTTGAAGCTCCAAGCAGGGATGACAAATGAGCACAAAGGGCAGACTGTTTTCCAAGTAGCTTAAAATGTACATTTTGAATATGATCAAATTCAATATTTTCAACTCTTGGCACCGAGAACATCACAAAAGTCAGAAATAAAACACATCCCAGCAGGAGGAGAAAAGCAAACAAAAGAAAGAAGCAAGGGAGCCTGAAGGAGTATTCACTAGAAAGTTCACAATCTGAGCTGTTAAAGAGAAAGTAAATGCAAGAAAGACAGAAGAAAATTAAATGAAACAGAGAAGGAAGAATACACAAAGTAGTGACAACTTTAGCTCTCTAAGAACCATTCAAACTCAATACAAAAGACAAGAGGCAGGTATTTAAAATTTGAAGGAACAGAAATTATTATGGATATCATGATTGAATCATTGTGCTTTGCTTAACTCAACTGGAGACCTGTCAAATCATGTTTTGACTCCCATCACATGTTTTAAGAGAAATAGTGAAGGAGAAACAATAATAAATCTGCTGAGATGAGGGTAGACATTTACACCTTGTCATGAAATGGATCAGGCTCCTTCCTAGGTTCCCTATATACAATGAGTTCAAACATGGCCCTATCCTTCCAGTTTTAAATCATCTCACCTGATTTAGATCTGTCAGTTTATGCCTGCTTCTAAGGTTCCCTTCAGAATCAGCAGTTTGGCTGTTGAAGACAGAATGTGAACAGACTCACTGCTTGGGTCATCTGCACAGCTTACAGAGACTAGCCTTGGGAATGGAAGAGTTGAGACACCCAAGTATGCATCATCACACTTTAAGTACAGGGCTACAGCACAGTCTCCCTAAGTGATCCTGTTCACTGCCTCACAGTGCATGGGTTTCTGAGACAAGCTGGTATGACTGGATGTCCTATCAAAGTCCTTCAGCAGTACCTCAAGGTACTGATAGGATGAGAGGAAATGGCCTCAAGTTGCACCAGGGTTGGATATTAGAAACGACTTCTTGACTGAAAAGGTTCTCAAATACTGGGTTAGGCTGCCCAGGGAGGTTGAATCTCAGTCTGCAGAGGTGTTTAAAAGCCTCAGAGATGCGGTGCCGCAGAGATGCGGTGCAACACCAGCCTTAGTAGAGTTAACAACTGGATCTTAATCCTGCAGGTCTTTTCCATCTGAAATGATTCTATGATTCTCTAAAAGACTATTTCATTTTTCTTGGAATGAACTTAGCCCTTTATTTACATGATACTTCATTTACGTATGCTATGTCTTGATTGTGCTCTTCAAAGTTACTTCCCAGAAACAAAGCATAACCTCAAGCCAGGAGTAGAGACCTGATGCTGCGCAAGCAGCAGCAGACATGGTGATATGCCTCCCACAATAGCATGAATAATTGAAATTGCCCTGTGCACATCATGTGCCACTTGACTTCAAGGCAACCAGTTCCTTGATTATCAAATCATGACAATCAGTGCAAGGCCTATTCCTTTGTCTGGTGCAGTTTTACATCCTTTCAGACTCTTTTCCTGTTGCATGAAAAGATCAGAGCTATAAAGATAAAATACGCTTTTGAGACTTGGCCACTGCTGGGTTTGGCACTGCTATGGAACAAGGACAACTCATTTGCAAGGGATGATCCACTAGGAAGTAATGATATATGTATGATATCTACAAGAAAATAATGAAATCAGGGCAATCTTTCTCACACAGTTATACACTTGTAGACACTTCCCAATATATTAAAAAGAAAATAATACACCAGTAATCCTTTCAAGTGAAGAAAAAAAAAACGTGTTTGAAAGCCTAAATTCCATCTCTGCTATCATGAGACTACAAAATAATCACAGCAAGTAAAGTTACCACCACCCCTTCTCTTTTCTTTCTGTTTGTTTCTGACTGCATCTATATTCATGTTCTTATTTTGCTTCCTGCATCAGCTTAAGGGTCAGAAAGGAAAGAAAGTTGCTATGAATCATATTTAAAGATCCCTTGGTAAGGTTAGCATTGTGTATATTGGCTGCTTTCTTTAAAAGGCAAATTTGCCATGACCTGTAAGGCATTTCAGTGAAAAATCAGAATAGAAAAAAAATAAACCCATAAAAATAACTCCAATTTCAAAACCAGTTTTCAGCCTGTATCTTGGGCTACCTGGCAGCTCTCTTGCTTCTGACACTGGAAAATAATACTTCTACACAGAAGGAAGAAAACCTTTTTTGACAGAAATCTTTGAAGGACAGGAAACCTTTAGAAAACACCACTAGTAAAATTAGTTTCGAGTTAGTAACAACAGAAGTTTCAAATATATGACCCTAGATTTCTCCCATAACTCTCTTAAAATAATCTCTAGAGGGAGTATTGGTTGGTTCATGGGATATGTTCTGAAGAAATCTAAACCTTGTTCTTAATTATATCCACATTTTTTTTTCTGGCTGGACATTAACAGTGAGGATACCAAAATAGCTTCTGAAACTGTTCAGCTTGATACAAACACAAGTCTACAATGTCTAACATTTAAATAACCTCAAGCATTATGGTAAAATGATTAAATCTGTCATTTAGTCATGAATTATTTATACAAAATAGTGTATTGGATTTTTATTAGGAAACATTTTTGCCTCCCTGTGGGCCAAAGAGCTTAGACAGCTTTCAGAGAAAACACATGCAAGGCATGTTAGCAAAGAAAGAGTAACACAAACCCCATATCTGAACAAAAAAAAGAGTGTAAAACGGTCTGCCTGTGTGGCATTACTTTAACATGTCCACCTTCCTCCACCCCTTTTATCCTCTTTAGCCTTGAAGGAGGCACTTAGTGCCATGGTCTAGTTGATTGGATAGGGATGGGTGATAGGTTGGACTGGATGATCTTGGAGATGTCTCCCAACCTGCTTGATTCTATGACACTGAAATTCCTGCTCCCTTCAGCCTGTCCTCCACCATGCAGACACATACCAGCTTTCCTGCTGTGAACAAAAACATCCAGAAAGTCTCTGGGAACCTTTGATATTATTTTAATACAAGCTGCCAGCCTAAGTTTCTGCCTTCTGGTAGAGCTACAACAGAGAATCATAAAATAGCTTTGTTTGGAAAAGACCTGTAAAGTCATCAAGTTCAACTGTCAACCCAAGACCACAGTGGCCATTAAACCATGTCCTAAAGTGTCATGACCACACATTTGACAGATTAAACCACAGACTTCCAGGAAAACTGCTCCCTCCACATCTGCATTGATGCCCTTTCCACAGCAAGACTGTGCTGCATTTATGCTGTATTTCCAAGAATAACCCAAATGTTCTTAGGTTATCTTGAGAAGTACAGCAGCATAAACACGGTGCAGTCTTGCTGTAGAAATGGCATCAAATATTCTCAGGTTATTACACCAAATCTGGTCTAATTATTCTTTACAATCTCTCCCAGAGGCTTAAACTGAATATCAAGTTCTGGTGTTCTTTCAGGGAACCTTTGTCCCCATGGATGTATCAAAATTCCTTGTTTCACTACCAACAGAATCTTAGTTTTCTGAATATTTGCCTTCTTTGTTTTCCCTAATGACTTGAAAACATATTTTCTACTTTCACTGAGCCCTTCATCTACTTAATGACTGTAAGAAATATCATATGAAGAGATAAAAGTCTTTCCTTTACCAATAGGGAGACTCTTCCCTGGTTCTACTCTATCCTGGTGAGAACACACCTGCAATACTGTGTCCAGTTTTCATAGAATCATAAAATCGACCAGGTTGGAAGAGACCTCCAAGATCATCCAGTCCAACCTAGCACCCAGCCCTACCCAGTCAACCAGACCATAGCACTAAGTGCCTCATCCAGGCTTTTCTTGAACACCTCCAGGCACAGCAACTCCACCACCTCCCTGGGCAGCCCATTCCAATGCCAATCACTCTCTCTGTGAAGAACTTCCTCCTAACATCCAGCCTACACTTCCCCTGGCACAACTTGAGACTGTGTCCCCTTGTTCGATTGCTGGTTGCCTGGCAGAAGAGACCAACCCCCACCTGGCTACAGCCTCCCTTCAGGTAGTTGTAGACAGAGCTTCCCAATTCAAGTGAGGCAGGGATCTGCTAGAGATGCAGCCTCACCAGGGCAGAGTAGAGGCAAGGGGGGAAACTCTCATTTTCAGTCCATGCTTTGTCACGATCAGCAAGCAGAAAGCTATCTGCTTTGGAAGGAGTTTGGACTCAATGATCTCTTTGGGTCCTTTCCAATCCCTGACATCCTGTGGTCATCTTAATACAACAGAAAACATTAAAGACTGATCTTCTGTTCCCAGGATTTCAGTCCACCCACTCACTGCTCTGTGGAGACTGGAGAAGTCTCAGGTGATTTTGAGATGTACTGTTAGAAGCAATGATAAACCTGATCCAAGTTATTATTTATAGAGCAATGCTGTCTTCTTCAGAGCACAAAGAAAACAACTCAGGACATTATTAATGTGACAAGTGTTCTGTGGTAACCACCTTTTTGTAACCTCAGTCTGTAACAGGAATACCAGAAATACCTTTTCCTCTGAGGCAAATGAAGCAATCAGCTATAAACCTTTCTTTTTCCTTTGTAAATCATAGAAAACCAGAGACCTATCAGGGCACTGCAAGCACCTGCTTTGTTGCCTTACATGGTATAGTTATTACCTAATTATAACTCAGCCCTGGGGCTGTTGGAAAGTTGTCTGCTCTGCCAGGCTAAGAATTCACTCAACAGAAGAGATAAGAGGAAAGACTGTTACCGTGTCCAAGAATTTTGGTGACTTTGTTCTGGTAATAAAACTGTTTCACTTCATTTGTTTTGTCCCCAGATAGACTTCCTGAGAGCAACCTTGAGGCTTTACAGAAGGCAGTGGTCTTTGCACAATCTAGAAATCTACACAAGTTGTACCACACCCCAAAACTTCAAGTACTATACATTTTGACTAAACCTTTATGCAAGACATAACATGACTTATAGGTCTAACAAGCAAACCACTTCCTCTTCCTCAACAAATTATCCTTTAAATTTGGATGGGAGAAAGCAAGCAAGAACACAGAACTGAACGAGCCTTTCAAACACAGATCCTTCAGGTCCACAAACTACAGCTGTAAGGATCTGTTTGAATTCATTAGGAGCATATCTAAGGAATACTCGTGATCCATTTTTTGTCATCAATGTCCATACTTGAAATTCAGTTTCTTGTTGACATAACCAAATGGCCCAGGACTTATCATTCTGAAGGCCTTTTTCCTTGACCAGTCTCAGCTCTCTTTATTTCAATTTTCAAGCTCTTCTCTAAGACATCTAAAAAATGATCAGAGGGCTAGAGCACCTGTTCTATCAAGATGGAGAGGTGGTGGAGTCACCATCCCTGGAGGTGCTGAAAAAAAAGACTGGATAAGGCACTTGATGCCATATTCTAGTTGATTGGACAGGGCTAGGTTATAGGTTGGACTGTATGATCTTGGAGGTCTCTTCCAACCTGCTTGATTCTATGACTGGCTAAAAGAGTTGAGGTTTTTCAGCCTAGAGAAGAGAGACCTTTCCATTCTTGTTCAAACTATGACATCATTATGTAAAATCTGAGCTGCTTTCATGAAAATCAGCTACTTAAAAAATGGCTTCTGTTCATTTAAGGTTACAAATTAGATATATAAGGCAGCACTTCATCCACCACTGAAGTGCAGCCATCTGTTTTATAGTAGACATTTATACAGAACAGTTTGAAAATAAAAAACCAAGAAAAATATTACAGCAAAGTGAGATGAAAAATACAGATGTCTTGAGCAGAATGATGAGAAGAGCTTCCCTCAAACCATCAAGATCTGCACTTCTAACAGCCCAAGGGCTGATAGCTCTAAACTTTGGACCCTAAAAATTTGGGACAGCTAAAAATTGAGACAGCTACATGTATTACTGTGGGTTTAATCTTTTAGAAATCATTCTCACAGAAGAACACAAAATAGCAGAATGTTAGGAGTTGGAAGGCAGCTTAAAAGGTCATCTAGCCTAACTGCCTCTGCCAGAACACAATCACCCACAGCAGGTCCCATAGGAATGCATCCAGAAGGGTTTTGAATATTTCCAGAAATGGAAACTCCATAACCTCTCTGGGCAGCCTGTTTCAGGGCTCTGTCTCCCAGACAGAGAAAAAGTTTTTCCATGTGCTCATATGGAACCTCCTCCACTCCAGCTTGCACCTATAGCCCTTTGTCCTATCTCTGGACATCACTGGCTCCATCTTTCTTATACTTGCTCTTCAAACATCTATAAATATTTATTCAAGAGAAGACTGCATGTCAGTTCTTAAACATGTATTTAAAGCAGTTAACTTTGTCTCCCTCACTATTTAAAGCTACCACCTTGATCTATCCTTTCACTTGGAGTGTACAACTGTCTGTAGTATAATGTGTGCTGTCCTATTTAGTGCCTCACAAAACTTTGCTTGCTTATGGTGAATGACATTTCCAAGTGGTCAGTCGATTAAGTCAGTCACTATAGAATAATAGACTTGTTTTTCACAGGATCACAGGATATTAGGTGTTGGGAGGGACCCAAGGAGATCATCAACTCCAACCCTCCTGCCAGAGCAGGACCACACAATCTAGCATAGATCACAGAGGAATACATCCAGACAGGCTTTGAAAGTCTCCAAAGAAGGAGGCTCCACAACTTCTCCAGGGAGCCTGTTCCAGTGCTCTGTGACCCTTACAGGAAAGAAGTTCCCCCTCTTTTTTTGTTGGAAAAGCCCTCTAAGGTCTTATTATAGAGGCATAAATTGACATTCTGTGTTGTGAAAAGTGAAAACTTGTGGGTTTTTTTTTTAATTTTATGTAACAGTCTAATAGAAAAGAGAGGTTTAAATTCTTTTCAATATCATTTTGCACCTAAAAAATGGATTTTTGGGGTTGTTTTTAGGCAATATTAAATAACTCCTGAGCACCTTGTCTCCAAAACAGATGCCTAGTGTAAAGTCTGATTGAAAATATACACAAGTATACCAACTATTTTTTATGAGTAACTAGAAAGTATTTTTAGAAGCATATTAAAAATTGTAACCCCAAAGGAAGACAGTGGGAGTTTAATTACTGACTTGTTAATCAGGAATTTAATCTCAGTACTTTATTTCTCTATAATTTACCCTTTCCATCTGTTGGATGTTACTGTGACATATCAAAATGCCTCAGGATAGGACATCTCCCAGCTTCTAAAACTTCCTCTTGTGGCAGATGAAGGGAATAGCTAAGTAATAGTTTGACTTCCATGCATCAAGACATACATGAAGGAAGTTATCCTCTCAAGATGAGTTGATAAGTGTTTGAATGGTCACTAAAAGATTTTGCAGGATAAACCCATGGGAATAAACATAGACCCCAGTAAAAAGAATTAAGGATCAAGTATGAGACATGCTATACTCCCTGTATATTCATCAATAGCATATATATTTTGTTAACACACTGAATAACAGCAACAGGAGGAGGAACTACTTTATTGCGAGGGTCACAGAGCACTGAAACAAGCTCCCCAGAGAGTTTGTGGAGTCTCCTTCTCTGGAGACTTTCAACACCTGTCTGGATGCATTCCTGTGCAACCTAAGCTAGATTCAATGATCCTGCTCTGGCAGGGGGTTTGGACTCGATCTATAGAGGTGCCTTCCAACCCCTAACATCCTATGATCCTATGAACAGACCTGTGTATGTCACTAAATAAGATCTCAGAGAACATTTGGAAAGGCCTTTTAAAGAGATCATACTGAGCCCAAATATATGGGTAAATGTAAATACCTTGTTAGAAATATCTACAGGCACTATTTAACCTTTCCATACCAATCTGCTTCTTTTGGCATGAACATTTGAGTTCATAGATGCAAGTGTGCTGTACATATGCCAAACTGATTATTTTGGCATCTCATCTAATGTTAAACATTCTCAGACAGTAACATCATGTCAGGTCACACACATTTAAAAACAGAGCTATTAGTTTAGAGCTGAGAAATTACAGTTAAGTGTAAAAGCATGCTCTAGATTCACCTAGGAAATGAACACATCTTGAACAAGCTCATTTTAAAAGTGTGCTATATGAATTTGTTTGTTCCTGTCTGGATAGTGAGGAAAACATTCTTTACTGAACAAGTGGGCAAGCATTGGAATAGAATAGAATCAACCAGGTTGGAAGAGACCTCCAAGATCATCCAGTTCAACCTAGCACCCAGCCCTAGCCAGTCAACTAGACCATGGCACTAAGTGCCTCAGCCAGGCTTTTCCTGATCACCCCCAGGGACGGTGACTCCACCACCTCCCTGGGCAGCCCATTCCAATGCCAATCACTCTCTCTGGGAAGAACTTCCTCCTAACATTCAGCCTATACTTCCCCTGGCACAACTTGAGACTGTGTCCCCTTCTCCTGTTGCTGGCTGCCTGGGAGAAGAGACCAACCCCTACCTAGCTACAACCTCCCTTCAGGTAGTTGTAGACAGGAACTGAGCCTCCTCTTCTCCAGGCTAAACAACCCCAGCTCCCTCAGCCTCTCCTCATAGGATTTGTGTTCCAGGCCTCTCACCAGCTTTGTTGCACTTCTCTGGACATCTGGAAGATGTTGCCCAGGGAATCATGGAAATACCATCCATGGAAGTGTTAAAAAAACTTGCAGACATAGCATTTTAGGATATGATATATTAGGAATGGTTGGCTTGGGTTAACTGCTGGATTTGATCATGAAGATCTTTTCCAACCTATGATTCTATGAATCACAGATTTAATGAGACATGTTGAATGTTAGAGATACTTTAATTGACCTGAAGAGGATAAACTGCTGAACTACAATTTTGTCTTAAAACAAAGCACTGTCTAGAGAGTATAAAAATAAAGCAAAGTAATATTTTTTTCCTTCTTTAAAAACTATATATTCTTATCTCATTTACATGTGTCTTTTCTGCTCAGCACTTGAAGACTGTTTATCTTTAATGATGCTGATGGTATTGTTTTTCCTTTATGGGCTACAGATTAATATCACTTGAGGTTTAATATTTTGACTCTAGTCTAATTTCAGAGCCCAAAACCAGGACACAACTCATCCTCAGCTACCTAGAAGACAATCATCTAGCTTAAGCATGTCACCTTGATTTCACACAGAGAACTCCAGTATATAAAATACTGTATGGCAGTGGAAATGACGATGGCTGCAAAACATGAAATACAGTCAGCTACCCCAGGAAACAAACCCAAAATTTTAATGGCAAAGGCCAATTTCTTTATCACAAAACTCTAACAGAAGTTACTGCTGTAGAAACTATGCTTTTTCCAAGTTCAGTTTCAGAATAAGATGAAGCTTCTATGCACATGTGATCTAAGTTAAGCATAGCAAGATCTATGTAGTACCATAGCATGGTTTGGGTTGGAAGGGACATCTAGGGGTCATTCAGTCCAACCTCCCTGTAGTAAGCAGGGAAATCTACCACTAGATCAGGTTGCACAGGAGTCCTGTTGAGCCTCACCTTGAATATCTCAACGGATGGAGCATCAACCACCTCCTTGGGCAACTTTTTCTAGTGTTCTAGCATACTCATGGTAAAGAACTTGTTCCTAACATCTAATCTAAATCTGCTCTTCTCTAGTTTGAAACCATTGCCCCTCATCCTATCACTACAGGCCTTCATAAGCAGTCTCTCCATCCTTCTTGTAGACATCTTTCAGGTAAGGGAAAGTTACTGTTAGGTCTCCCCAGAGCCTTCTTTATTAAGATGAGGAGCAAAGATGTGTACGGAATCATTTCCTTTCACTGCTTTCCTGATCTCTAAATGCCTAGAAATTAGGCTAAAAGGAAAGATAATATTAGCTATGTGAAATAACAAAACCAAGGCATTTCCATTCCAACTGTGCTGGTTTGAGACTAACTGAAATGTTTTACTCAGAGAAATTAAATCCTCAGCTGTGAAAAGAAAGAAGAAAAAAACATGTTCCCTATATCACCATTCCTCTGCTGAGAAACACAACTAGTCAAAATACAGCTAAGACAGGCACATCACACACACACCGCTCAGCTCTTCACTTCGGGATGTGCTTTATTTCTGGGGGTCTGGTCTCTGGCTGACTCCGCCTTTAACTCTCTAATCCACCTAACCCCTTTTTTCCTCCTTGTTGTCTTTTTTTGGCATCTAGAATTATAGAATCCAGCAGGTTGCAAGAGACCTCCAAGATTATCCAGTCCAACCTATTACCCAGCCCTATCCAGTCATCTCACCTCAGATCTCCCCATGTATCATGTGAGATATACATGGATTGATCTGGTTATTTCTGAACGGAGGGAAAGAGGGAAAAGGAAAGAGTTTTGGGTCAGGAACCCTCCTGAGGACTTTCATTGTTTCTGAGAGGGGCATTGTGTTTCTGTATTACTTTTAATTTGTATAAAACTGTATGTATTTGTGTATAGATATGCTTGTATATTGTGCTAAGCTGTAAATATAGCTTCATTTCTTAATTTCCAGCCATCTGGGTCTAGTCTGGGTGATTTTTTTAAGTGTGTGGGGGTGGGTAACTTCAAAACCATCACACCAATCAACAGTAACCTGGAATAGTCCAGCATTAAATTATACTCATCTACATCTACAGAATTCTGTCCAAAGCAGAAGCCTGCCTGTTGTCTGGGTTTTTTTAAACCATTGGTTTGATACACCAATCACGCTTTGCCTACATTTTGTGTTTACTACAAAGGAATATAGTTGAATAGTCATAGATTTAAAAACATCTAAGACCAAAATCTTGCCACATTAGGGTTGTAGATGCTGGAAGAGTATGGTCTGTTCTCCCATTCCTTGGCAAGCTTACTTTGGGCAATCTTCTATCATTAGAGCATTGGCTTAATTCAAAAGCATCTCTCTTGTAGCTACTGTTACTTTGTTTTCTACAGCTGTTTAAGATGACCAGAGTTTAGTTAGTGCAGTGAACCAAACTACAACCATCCAGATGTTAAAAATAGCTTTTGGCTTTCACTAGATTTCTCTTTATTTCTCTCGTATTAGGCATTTCCTCTTTATTTAGTTTGGCTTTATCAAAAGTTCAGTGGACATAACAGACAAGTAAAGCTGAACTTTTAACAAAATAATAAAGTAGGCTTTGAAAAGAACAGATGGTGTATGAACTTCATGGTGTAAAGAAAGCATATCCATTAAAATAACTCTGCTCAATCTGAAAGCTCCCTAAAATTTCAGGTGACCATCCTAAAAACCTCTGCCTAACCTGAAAGCTCCCTAAAATTTCAGGTGACCATCCTAAAAACCTCTGCCTAACTCAAAAGCTCCCTAAAATTTCAGGTGACCATCCTCAAAACCTCTGCCTAACCTGAAAGCTCCCTAAAATTTCAGGTGACCATCCTAAAAACCTCTGCTGCAACCCAAAGCTCCATGGAATTTCAGGTAAGTCTTTTTATGACATTAAATGCCAGATTTAGAAATTTAGGCTGATTTCTGGACCAAAGATTTACTAGCTAAGATAACAAAGAACTGATCTATCTACCTTCGTGCAAACTTCATGCTTCAAGAACCAAAAAGTAACAAAAAAAACCACCCCAGTTCAGCACAATAATTGATATAAAGGAGTATGTGTGTGCATATATCTTCATATGTCAGTGACCAGAATCCTCTACCTTTTTCTAGAGGCTCTAAACTTCAACCAGACATTAACATCCAGCTGCAGAAAAACAACTCATTTTATAGGATTGAAGTTAGAAAGATTACAACAATCCATCCTAAGATTAATTTCTGAATGACAACACATGACACTGCAGAGAACATACTGTGATGATCTAACATGAAGCAATTCAAACCTACTTGAACATGCAGAATGGAAACCTGACAGTTGAGTGTACTGACCTATGGAACTGAATTAACTGAGGTGACCACAGAGCAATAAAGGCCAACATTTTTCAGTCTCAAGTTGTCCTCACAGCACTTTCTAGATACATCTACTCTCATCCTGGCTGCAAACCATGTTGTCACTGGCAACCACTTCCAGGAGAGAAGTGGTGTAACCACATGGTTGTGATATTTTGCTTGATTGAACAAGTTCACTGTCAAAAGTGTTGATTGGATCAGCCAAAATATTATTGTAACATATCTTCAACATTCCTTACCAAAGTAAGAGATGACTTAGAATTGTTTTGGTTGGAAAAGATCTTTAATTGTAGAATCATAGATTCAACTAGGTTGGAATAGACCTCCAAAAGAGAACGAGGGGACACAGTCTCAAGTTGTGCCAGGAGAAGTATAGGCTGGATGTTAGGAGGAAGTTCTTTACAGAGAGCATGATTTGCCATTGGAATGGGCTGCCCAGGGAGGTGGTGGAGTCACCATCCCTGGAGGTGTTCAAGAAAAGCCTGGATGGGGCACTTAGTGCTATGGTCTAGTTGACTGGCTAAGGCTGGGCGCTAGTATGGACTGAATGATCTTGAAGGTCTCTTCCAACCTGGTTGATTCTATGAGTCTATGATTTCCAGTGCCATGGAGACCTCACCACCACCCTGACCTCATTGTGAGATGCTCCTGATTTTGGTCCCCTTGCTGGCCTCCAAGATGGACCTAAACTCTTAACCAGGAGACAATGTCATTGTAAGAGTGTCCCCACCTTGCAAGCTAGGCAATATTTAAGACCTAGCATTGTGTTTCTGGCTATACACTATCTCACCAGACAAAACCTTATTCACCCTAGTAACTAGTACATATTTAGCACATAGAAAAAGCAGAAGCAGGTTCAGGAAACTATTCAGCTTTTGACTTTTATTTTGGGGATATTTTGGTTTTTTGGTCTTGGGAGAGGGAAGGTGGTGGTGTTGTTTGTTTGCTTTGGTTGGATTTTTTAGACTATTTTACTTTTGGAACAGTTGTTTGAAAGACAAACACATTTCATATTGAATAGAAGTGATGCAAAATTTCCCTCAGAGTTTGCCCATAAACTAGGCATCTATTTATTCTTATGGAACTATAAAACATAGATTCTAGATTAAGGTATAATTTGCAACAAAAAGACAGAGACATCATTCTTGCCTCAATTTTTTTTCTTCCTAATTAAGATGAATGCATAAAAAGATTAAATAAGTCATAGCAGTAGCTGGAGAAACTGTACTTGGAGGATTTTCTTCTGAATAGTAGAAGCTCATTGTGATGGTTTGGGTGTCCCCTGCCTCCCTACAACTTTAGAAATCACCCAGACTAGACTCAGTTGGCTCTGGAAATTTGAATGAAGCTTATATTTACAGCTGGCACAATATACAAGCAGATATTTACA
This sequence comes from Tricholaema leucomelas, assembly GCA_013400475.1. Taxonomy (NCBI): domain Eukaryota; kingdom Metazoa; phylum Chordata; class Aves; order Piciformes; family Lybiidae; genus Tricholaema lacrymosa; species Tricholaema leucomelas. The sequence goes on along the minus strand of WAAF01004276.1, from coordinate 81,666 downwards.
GTATATACAGTTATAGACAGAAATATACAAGGTAAAAGTAGTACAAAAACACAACTCCCCTCCCAAAAACCTGAGTCCCCAGGTGGGGCTCTCAACCACCCCCTCACCTTTCCCCTACCCCTCTCAACCTTACCCCAGTCCCAAGGAAGAATGGAGGTTCGGCCAAGAGGATTAAGGAAGCAAAGGTGAAATCAGCCACAAGGGCAAATGGAGATGAGGTTAGAAAGCAAGATAGAGTTCAGCCAGCAGCCTCAGCTTTCCCCAGCAGGCAAAGCAGAAGGGAACAGCCCAGCACGAAGTGCCCAAGCAAAGTGCAGAGCAAAAGTGACCTAATCTTTGTTTTGCTTTTCCTTTGTACACATCTCAGCAAGACTGTGAGCGAAGTAGATCTCACCATTGTTTTCATTTCTCAGCCTATCATCTAGTTCTTCTCACCAAAACATTCTAGCTAGCTTCAAACTAGCACACTCATACCTCGCTTGCCCCCCTTCCCTCCCCCCATATATGCACTATAATTTAATAATAACAATAGAAGAACTTTGCAACTTTGGTACTTTGTTATTTTATTCCTACAATCTCACAGAAAGCATTAAGAAGTGATATTAAATTACTAACATCTACTAAAACAATTAATTGCAAGATGACATAAAATGTCAAAAAAAGAATATACAGGCCACAAAGTGTCACCTTCACATAGGAGGAATTCCCTGCAGTGAAACTGGCAAAGCTCAGCCTGGTCATGAGTCATGCTAAAGATTCATTTAAATTATTGGAGGGCATCCAAGCTATTTAAAAGTCTGGCTACAGGGAGTAACATGTTGTATTTCTGTCTTAGTCCTGCTGCATTTGAGCATAACTAGATCATCTCTTAATTTCTTTACTTCCTCCTCCCCCCTCCCTCTCCCAACCCCAGCACACTCAAGTAGTATTCCACTTACCAAATTCTTTCCTTAACCTATTGTTTTGTCTCTTACACCCCTTTAATATGCATTCCCTTGAAGATGCTTGTGTTTGGAAGACTAATGACCCTAACCACTTCGTATCAGTTTTTTGAAGCAGCCTCAGATTTAGGAAGACACCAGTCTCAGCCATCAGCATTCAATACTTTCTGGGCATGTCTTTGAAAGAAACAATAACAACAAAAATCTCAAGAAGGCTGTTATCACAACTCAGCACTACAATGCAAATCTTTTAGACAAGAATGTCAGTAAAGAGATTATCTGCTGACTGCTATCTGATGTAAAAGTGATAGCTCTGGAGGAAAAAGAACACCACGTTAATGACTACAATAATAAGACTACTGCAACTCATTATCTTTGTGCTCCGTCTTTGAAAAGAGCTTGTTGTAGCTGTTAAGCTGTGTGTGTGTCAGTGCTGAAAGAAGAAAAAAGTCTTGTGTACATGCTCATGGTTACCTTACTGCTTAAAAAAAGAATGGAGCCTCCGAGTTGAACAGAGGAACAAACCTATCTCAAAATTTCCTATTCCACAGCCATAAAGCTTTTTCCCATGCCTCGAAAATTTCAGCCCAACCATTGTTTTGTCCCCAAACCAAAGAGAGCTGTTGCAGAGTGAAGAAAAGAAGCATACTCTGCTCCCACAGGGAGGGCAAGACAGAGACAAGTGTGAAGTGGGAGAGAGCCAGCAGTGATACCATCATCTGGTGTGATTGCCCAAAATACACACAGGCTCTAGACTGCAAAACGGGTATTAAAATTTCATCATATTTTACCTCTAGTATTTTTTTCAATCCTCCCTTTCAGCATCTCTGGAAAGATGACAGACAAACTTCATCTTACACTGAGACAAACTAACAGGATAGAACATAAAAGTAAGAACATTTCTTAATAAATACCATAAAATTGTTCCCAGAAACTCAGTTTCTGGAAATTATTTCTCCAGAGCACCCCAAAGGATTGTTCTGTAGGAAACAAATGAAAATAACTGATGCTGGTAAAAAACTCTCTTCACCTAATTTTAATTATCTAAAAGTTGGGTTGCTGGAATCTAGCATCTACCCTAAACAATCAATAGAAAGCTATGGATTTATCCCCTTTCCTCCAAGGGAAATACTTAACTCTAAGCTAGCTACAGGAGACACCCAGCTTTAGGCTGCTTAAATTTGCTGGGAAAAATCCCAAACAAAGTTTAATTTTTTTTTTTTTTTTTTTTTAATTAGTGATCTTCCAGTATCTGAAAGGAGAGATGGAGAGGGATGGAGAGAGATTGTTTACAAAGGCCTACAGTGACAGGATGAGGAGCAATGTCTTCAAACTAGAGAAGAGCAGATTTAGACTGGATGTCAGGAACAGATTCTTTACTATGAAGGTAGAATAAGTTGTCCAGACAGGTGGTTGGGGCCCTGTCTCTGGAACTGGAGACTCAAAGTAAGGGTCAACAAGGCTCTGGGCAGCCTGATTGTCAAAGAGGTAGGGAATTAATGTGGCTGAGTTAGGAATTATAAAAATTGAATTATTTTATTTTCCTGAACACCCCACCTCCAAACTACATATAAAACTAGTTTAGGTTTATTTACAGATGCTAGTCTGATCAGGAATTTCTTCAAAAGGAAGTTATGGACAAATGTAGAAATTTAGGAAGTCAAGAAAGGGAACAGGCTTAGCTATAAACACAGCTTTACCCCACTATCGACCAGGCTGAGCAGAGAATTAAGGGAGCAGCAGGTTTTACTCACAGAGGTGAGATAAGTATTCCACAGTGATCCCTTGCCGGATTCCTCTGCAGAAGCAGCCTTCTGACGCTGCAAGCAATATCTAGTGGTGTATGTCCATGCAGCAGATACCCAAGGTGAGTGGCAGAGCCTCCAAACTCAGAAGGGTTTCAAGCAGTTCTTCCACAAGTGGGATGATTGCGGAACAATGATACCTCAGCAGTGGCAGGGGAGAGACAAACTATTGGTGTCTTCCCAGTTCAGAATAGCAGCCAGGAAGTGGGCTGCTGATGTGGTGAGAGAGTAGCCAAGTCCGGGTGCTGCTGGCAGCTCTCTCAAAGGACCCCAGGACTTGCCAATCCTGCAAGGCTGCACAGAATAGTTCCAAAGTGGAGAGAACCGTCCAAAAGGAGGGACCGTGTAAAACTGAGAGCCGTGCAAAAATGCAGGAGCTGTCCAAAAGCGGGGATGGTCCAAAACAGGAATTCTGTCCCGGCAGGAACCTGTCCTGTCAGGCACTCTGTCAAGGCAGGAGGTCTTTTCAAGGTGGGAATCTTTTTCAAGACAGAAACCTTTCACCTTCTCCCTTGCTCTATTTATCCTTTTCCAGACAAAGTGTCCATTTACCATTTTATACTAGGAGCAAAATTCCAGCCAACCACCATCCCAATTCCAGTGCAGGCTTCCATGAAGGTCAGCACATGCGCAAAAAAGTGCCTTTTGCTGTTCCCCCTTCAAGCCTGCGGGGTGGGGAAACAGTTTTCACACCTTCTCCTCATTCAAACCACGGTATGGAGGGATGGAGAAGAACGGAATTTGGAGTACTCCAGAACACTGATCTAGTTGAGTATGACCCTACTGACTGCAAAGGAGGTTGGACTAGATAACTGCCAGAGGTGCCTTCCACCCCAGACCATTCTATGATTCTAGTTAGGGACAGGAAAACTGACCCCATATCTGGAATTCACCTCTCCTGAAAGTCTTGACTTGAATCACTGTCGTGGGGGGTACAAAAAATAATATTTAGAGTAGTTATTAAAATACTATGATTAAGCTAGAGAAGCACCTTTTAATAGTTTAAATGGCTGGTTATTGTGTATCTTCTGATTTTGTGTTCTTGGCTTTGATCCAGATACGTTTGAATGGCAAGGAGTTGTTACTGCAACACCATGCAATATTCTGACTATGTCAACATCATGATGTGCCCAACTCTAGACACTCAGAAATACATCACTGAAAGGTCACTGAATAAGTTTGGTTGGAAAAGACCTTTCAGATCATTGAGTCCAAAAGTTAATCTAACTTCACTAAGGCTAGTGCTAAACTATGGCACTCAGCATCACATTTCTGTGGCTTTGAAACGCCTCCAAGGATGGAGATTCAACCATCTCCCTGGGCAGCCTGTTCCAGTCTATGAGAGACCTTTCAGTCATAAAGTTCCTGCCAACATCCAACCTAAACCTCACTCAACAACAGGACTAACAGCATTGTCAGATACTTAACCAGCAGAATTCAGTTACAGTCTTACCAGGTCATTTAGTAGATTTATAACACTCATACTTGAATCATCTATCAACAAATTGAAGTAATTTTGCAGCTCCAGCAAGTTGGACAAGTAAGCCTCTTGTGGTGTTCTATTTATGAGAAGAGCACCCAAAACTGTCAATGCTTTTGTTGTACAGTCAGTGCCATGGATCTGAAAACCCTCTGTTTACACATGTGCAAAGACTTTGTCTGAAGGGTGAGAAAATTCTATCTTCAGATAAAATAGGTTTAAACTAGAGTCAAACAATAAGATAAGCCCCAGAATTCTCATTTACTTGACTGCTCAATGTTTAATATGTGTTCTAGTGCTAATAGCAACCATAAATCCTAGTAATCTCTTGAGGACTATTAAGCAGCTTCTCTCCCACATGGTCTTTCTCTGTTGTTCATTTGATTCCCTACATGAGCAGAGACATACAACAGACAAAGCAATATAAATGCATATCCTAAGAGAGAAAATTAAAAGCAAGCATAACAGATGAATAAAGCTAAGAAGAAAAATGGAAGAAGATATATTAAAATCATAAAACCAAAGGCAAAAGCCCATCTAAGTAGGCCATCCACACTGTTAATGTGGATAAGTGAATAATTTCAAGGAACAGAAGAAATGTTAGCATGTTTGTGTTACAAACTGGTAAATGCTCCAGTTACTGCCTCCCAAAATAGTAAGAAAGTGGCACATCTCTCCTCATGAGATCTCAGCATCACACTCTGAGCCATGAAGTAAACTAGGTTACACAGGTTTATTGGAAGGTCTGCTTATTGCCATTGGGAAAAAGAGTATTTAATGGACTTGGCTAATAAAGAGGCTGTCATACTGAAACGGGTCATGTGAATACACAAAAAGTGTTTACATCCACTTTCAGCATGATTAAAAGGGTACCAATTCTCACAGCTTCCCCCATATTACTTCCAAAGGTGATCAAACAAAGATTATCAGCAAGGAAATTTAGACTGGATATTAGCAAGAAATTATTTACAGTGAGGGTGGTTAGACAATGGGGGTTTGGAACTAGATCTTCATCTTGCAACAGCCTGCCCAGGGATGCAGTGGAGTCACCATCCCTGTAGTGTTCAAAAAATGCACACGATGGCACTTTGGGACACGGTTTGGTGGGCATGGAGGGGTTGGGTTGATGGTTGGACTCAATGACCTTTAAAGAATTTTTTTCCAACCAAAACAATACTATGATTTTATAACAAAAGGTCTTTCAGAAATCTGTTTTAATTGTGTAGTACTTAGAGTACATTAGAAATAACTCCACCAAGCAGTTCACTGGGCTGTCTTTCTCAGTCAAAGATACTTGGACATTTTGCTGCTGTAGAAGAGCTGAGCACATCTGCATTTTGAGTGCTGAACAGAGCCTCTGTACATGTGATGAACATCACTTGTTTGGGTGTGCTGTGGAAATCTAAGACAAAACCAGACAGGGTTTTGTCTTTGGTGTCTGAATATACATCTAATTTCACCATTCTCAGTTTTACCCACCTTGAACAAAACGTAGTTCTAGATGGCTCTTTCAGCACTTCTCCATATTCCTTTACTGTGGTCAGATGGGCTGATATTCTCCTTGACAAAGGGGATCTACACCTAAAGCCAGATGGTACATAAAGGCTAATTGGATCTCCAGAATTCTAGAAATCCAAGGTGAAACTTCAGACAAAACCTAAGCCAAGCTACTATGTTTGTTTATTTAAGAAAGAAGTGAGGCAAACCTTTGCATCATCCTGATTTTGAGGTCATTTGACTTCTACTGCCCTTGAATAATCTTTCTTGTCCATTGTTTTATGAGAAGCTGAAGAATAAAATGTATCTGGGCTCAGTACATTCTGGAATGTGTTCAGAGGAGACTCTTACCTTATTCAGATACTATAAATTCCCTGACACTAGTGCTCACTATCATAGAAATAGTCAAGAAACAAATCATCCTTTTCTGCCTTCTCCTTGCTACATTAATTAGGTGAGACTAACAAACTGTAAAGAAAGAAAGCTGGTAGTTACATTAGATTAACGTCCCTGTTTGGAACTATTGCAAGCCAAAACTATTCAATATCTAAATCTGTTCTATAGCTATAATCAGAGCCTAGTAAGAAGCTGATTATCTTCAGTTTCTTTCAGAACAAATGTCAGAATCTTTCTGCTATTAAGTTGATTAAATCACTGTCACTAGTGGGTGTGTTTACAGTGCAAATGGCTAGCTCTACACATTTCAAGCAATCCAACCCTAAAAATCCAGAATATGGATTTAGGAACACATAGCTCAGTCTTGTCTCATCCATTTTGCTTCATTGTTACAACTCTGTTGACTTGAGCTGAACTTCTTTGGTGTAACCAGGAGGAATCCCAAGCTGTGTGGAAATTTGTTCTAAAAATGGCCTTGAGATATTACAGAGCAGCTAAACCTCAGTTCTTTCAGCAGCTGTCAGATCTCTTAAGGAAGATGTTACTCGGTATTATAGCAAGGATGATTTGCCTAAATATTCTGGTAAGATACAATTCTGTACTTCTAAGACAGAACTTGAGCAGCCTTAGTTGCAACTCGAAGATGAAAAAATTAAAGTTTCACTAGAAATGCTTCCAGATAATATGTTAAATAACACCAAATCCTACAAAAGGGTAAATACCTGGAGTCATTTGCATTTATGCTTTATACCTACATGAATTCTTTGTTTTGGAGTAAAAGTGCAAACACTACCTCTTCGTATTAGCAGTGACACTGTTGTCACCATACACCCTCCCAGCTCAAGAGTGCAGATCTTAGGAGGGACTCTGCTGGGTCTTTTTCTTTTTTCCTTCTCCTGCTCTATAGGATCATAGAATGCACTGGGTTGGAGGTCATCCATTCTAACCCTTCTGCAGTAGGCAGGGACATTCCCAACTACAGCAAGTTGCTCAGAGTAAGTTGCATCGATTCTGACCTTGAATGTCCCCAGGAATGAAGCCTCCACCACCTTCTTGGGCAACTTGATTCAGTGTTCCACCATCCTCATAGTAAAGAATTTCTTCCTACTGTCCAATCTAAATTTACCCTGCTCTAGTTTAAAACTATTTTCATCTGTCCTATCTTTACAGACCTGGTCCCTGCCTAGCTTTCTTGCAAGCCCCTATCAGATACCGGAAAGACTCAGTGAGGTCTCCCTGAAGCCTTCTCTGCTCCAAGCTGACCAATCCTAACTCTCTCAGCCTGTCTTCATAACAGAGGCCCTCCCACTCATGTTTGTGGCCTCCTTCGGACTCTCTCCATCAGGTCTATCTCCTGTGTTGTGTTCAGACTATCGCAAAAATGTTTACCATGAAGCTCAGTTCCTACAGCTGGCAGAACAACAAAAGCCAAACTCATATGTCTGCAGTCTTTAATTAAAAGAAGGAGAACGGCATTTAGAAGGAGGAAAATGATACTTCACTAATACTATAGTTAAACACAGTTCTGTTTTCCAGTTAAATGAAAGCAAAGTGAAAAAAGTGCACCTCCACAGATGCACCAGGATGAAGCTTTAAGAAACAAGTCTCATCTGACTGGAGTAAAACTCTTACCACACCTCTTACAGAAGCCTTGAGCTATAGAAAGAGAAGATTTTTGTTTTGAAAGTAAAGTCTATTTTTCACCAAAATGTTTTATTTTTAATATATAGTGCTACAGGTAAAGAACTAAGATCTGACAATCAGGAAAGCACCACCATCACAGGAGACCATGGAGAAAAAGATCAAAACCCACACATCTTGTAGCATCCTGATAAAATACTATTTGACAGAGAAGGGGCATCCTCAGAAGAAAACACAACCTCTTTTCTCAATGTGAGGAGAGAATGTGAGATCCTCTCTAAATCTAAGAGGGAACCAAGTCCTCCTTTTGCATTTTACTTTTGTTTCCAAACAGTGCAAGGGAAGAGAGTGAAACAGATCCATGACATGTTTACCATTAGGGAAACAAATATTAACATGCCACAAAAAGAATCCATCTCTTTGTATTTCACTTTCTGCATAAAGTAGAAGAGGAAAGAGGGTGGTGGTAGGAAATCACCTTTCATCATTGTTTACAAAGCTTTATATACATATACATATCAAATCCAAGCACTACCTAGATCTCCTGGAGCAAAACTTTAGGTTGTTCACCTTTGCTCTTTCCAGAATCACAGAATCATTAAATTTGGAAAAGGTCTCTAAGATCCAACCCTCAGTCCAATACCATCAAGTTCAGTAAAACATGTCTCTCAAGTATGTGGTACCTCAAGCAAAATAGGATAAAGAAAGAAATAGTCTCGCAGACAGCCTCAAGTTGTCCCAGGAGAGGTTTTGGGTTGATACTAGGAAAAAATTGTTTACCAAAAGGGCAGTCAGACATTGGAACAGCCTACCTGGGGAGGTGGTGGAGTCACTATCTATGGAGATGTTAAAAATTACAAACAACAAACATGCAGACATGGCTCTTTGGGACATGGTTTAGTGGTCAAGGTATCCTAGACTGTCTTAAGAAGAATTTGCAGGTCAAAGGAGTTTTCCTCCTGCTTCGACCACCCTGGTGAGGCCACAAATGGAGTATTGTGTCCAGTTCTTGGCTTCCCAGTTCAAGAAGGACAGGGAACTACTGAAGACAGTCCAGCAGAGGGCTATGAAGGTGATTATGGAACTGGGGCTTCTCTCTTAGGAGGAGAGGCTGAGACACCTGGGGGTCTAAAGAGCTAAACCCTGGAGAAGGGCAGGCTGAGAGGGGATCTTATAAATGCTTATCAATACCTAAAAGATGGAAGCCATGAGAATGGGGCCGGGCTCCTTTCAGTAGTGCCCAGTAAAAGGATGAGTAACAAGCACAAAAAAAAACACTGGACATGTCACTTGAACAACTTCTTCACTTTGCGAGTGGCAGAGCATTGGAACAGGCTGCCTAGAGATATTGTGGAATTTCCTTGCCTGGAGACTCTCAAAACCTGCCTGGACCTGGAAGCTCATCTAGATGACCCTACTTTAGCATGGGGGTTGAACTAGATGACCTCCAGAGGTTCCCTTCCAATCCCTACCATTCTGTGAGTCTATGATAACAGAGCACAAGACACAAAGAACATCACTTCATCACCATCACTTTTTCCTATAACATGCACAAGGTAACTTCAGGCAACATCATCTTACTCAAGCAGAGTCTGAAATCCAGGACAGAACAGATTCTGACATAGAAGCATAGTACATGGAGAAAAGGCATGCTCTGTAATTCATAGATGGATGCACAGACAATACAGATGGGAAACTAATGAATGTTCTTATCGGCCTCCTGTCATGTGTCAACCAGTAACTGAAAAAAAATCAAGGTTACAAATTATGATGCTGCTTGGTGCTGTAAAGATCTTGAAGGGCTTCTCAAGAACAAAGGAAAAAAACCAAACCAAACAAATTTTTTTGTTCTGCATCTAGTGTTTCTTTTTCTGATACTTTTCACTTAAGAGCTGTCCAGAAAGTTTGCCAGATGAGTTTATCATCTTCTGCTTTTATTTACCTGAGACAATAGCCTTGTACTTAGTGGAAATTCCCTTGGGAACCTGTAGGAAGTGATTCAGCATGCAGAAAGTGCAAGCTAAGACCCAAGAAGATACATATTTTGTTTCAAGTAACTCCATGAATGTCATCTACATCGTTTGATGCAATTCCTCAAATGCAAAAAGTCATTCCTGCCAATGTACTCAAACTGCTCCACAGGCACGTGTATCACAGAGAGATGCTGCACAAAAGCAACTTTCATGACTGAAAGAACCTCCTGCAAGTATCTTCAGAATAAAGGACTTGTACATATCCTGTGAAGAGCAAAGCTTGTAAAGTACAAAGTATAATAAACCTGAGGAAAGTTAGAAAAAGCTGGAGAATTTCTCTCTTCAAACTTCCTCTTTCTACTCACTTGATAAAATGTTCCAGAGTGGTGATGAGGATTTTTCATGATCTAAAAATAAGTGTGAGTACTATTACAGGCTCGCTAGAGCAGAAGGCAGCATTTCTTGAAATGGCTAAACTTAATTTGATTCTCTACTAATTTCATTTGGGCTGCTGCCAATATTGATAGCCCTGTCATTAGCTCAGCTCTTGTGGCACTAGCCATGAGTTGACTTGATTCAAGATCCTCAAATATTATTCTTTTGCTATTATTTTTAATGCTTATTTCAGTGCATTCAATTTACTATGACAAGAGGCTGAGGGAGCTGGGGTTGTTTAGCCTGGAGAAGAGGAGGCTCAGGGCAGACCTCATTGCTGTCTACAGCTACCCGAAGGGTGGTTGTAGCCAGGTGGGGGTTGGTCTCTTCTCCCAGACAACCAGCAATAGAACAAGTGGACACAGTCTCAGGTTGTGCCGGGGGAAGGTACAGGCTGGATGTTAGGAGGAAGTTCTTCACAGAGAGAGTGATTGGCATTGGAATGGTCTGCCCAGGGAGGTGGTGGAGTTGCTGTCCCTGGAGGTGTTCAGGAAAAGCCTGGATGAGGCACTTAGTGCCATGGTCTAGTTGATTGGCTAGGGCTGGGTGATAGGTTGGACTGGATGATCTTGGAGGTCTCTTCCAACCTGGTTGATTCTATTCTATTCTATAAAGGGGAGAAGAAGAAGGAAAAAAAAAAAAAAAAAAAAGGTATTTTTAAATGGCTTCAAAAATGCTACAAGACCCAGACAGATAAATATAGACAGAGGTGAAGAAGTCATTACAAGCCTTCAGTTTTGCTCCTGCTGATGGCAAAATGTCACCAAAAGGTTTCCAGCAACACTTTTTAAATTGATTGCTATTCATGCAACTAATTCCTGAATGGGAAAGTGGAAAATCTGGAATCGTGTCCAGCCTAAGCAGAACAAAATCACTGCCCTTTCTGCAGCCAGATGGAAAATACCAAGCTTTCTTGCTACGCCTGAAACACTGAAAGGTGCTGGCATCACGCACACATCTCTGAGAATTGAAATGTCATGTTCACTCTGGGAGAGAAAAGAATCCTCAGGTGCTCATTACTACTAAAAAGTGTTCCCACAGAAACCAAACCCCAGGCTTTCTCTACATGATCAGCTTTTAAAGGTTAATTAACAATACTCAGTGATAAAAATTTATAGCCTACCACTCATAATTTTTTCATGGTGTGATTTCCAATCTTTTATCATTGGCCTTATGCTGGAAATCAAAGTCCCATCTGCTCACATCTCAGAAAACCCAGGGTGGAGGAAATAAATTTAATATTACAAACCTTTTGCCCCATGCTCAAGCTACAGAATTCATTCATTTCTTCCATCATTATGCCCCCAAGACAGAGATTCTTAAGCACTTTGGAAATGAGCATCTTTGCAAGTATTCCATCAGAAGTGTGCTACCAGACTTGAGCAAAACCTGAAAAGAGTCATTTGAAGAACATCTATTACTATGTTGTGGCTCAAAGTAGATCTTACATAGAATTTTTGTTCTATCTTTGTAATATTTTCTGCCACAAAGTATTGCTGTTTCCCCCCCACCTAATCTTATTGACTGAGAACTCAGAACCTGGGGACTTGTATTTGTGGAGTTTTCAGGACAAATACATTTTCTCACTACTTCTTCACTTGAAATGTCTCAGTAAAATTTTCTAGCACCTCACAAACTGCACAGTATGATTCTCCTATTATCTTGTACTCTTAAATGTGTGTATTCTCTCACCAGGGACACCCTGTCCACCATACAGAGAAGGAGTAGCTAGACCAAAAGTTTCCAGTTAGCCAAGCTCAAGAACGATGCACAACCTTGATGGAAAACAATTGTATGCCATGAAACTGCTGGAGCAAGTCCAGAAGAGAGCCATGAAGATTATCAGAGGACTAGAGCACCTCTGCTATGAGGACAGGCTGAGAGAGTTGGAGCTCTTCAGCCTGGAGAAGAGAAGGCTTTGAGGAGACCTTATAGTGGCTTTCCAGTATCTGAAGGGAGCCTACGGGAAGGCTGGGAAAGGACTATTTACAAGGTCTAGTAATGTTAGGACAAGGGGGAATGGGTTTAAACTGGAGGAGGGGAGATTTAGACTGGATATTAGGAGGAAGTTCTTTACAGTGAGGGTGGTAAGACACTGGAACAGGTTGCCCTGGGAGGTTGTGGATGCTTCCTCCCTGGAGGCATTTAAGGCCAGGCTGGATGAGGCCTTGAGCAACCTGCTCTAGTGGGAGATGTCCCTGCCTATGGCAGGGGACTGGAGGTGGATGATCCTTGAGGTCCCTTCCAACCTAAACGATTGTATGATTCTATCTCTGCAACATCCCTACCACTCAGCCCTGCTGAAGAGAAATTTGCCAAGGAAAGAAAGGAAACCATGAGATAAGGAGCAACAATGAATACAGGAGGATCTACAACCTTCCTCAGTCTTCCCTCACGTCTGTGTTGTGACTTAGATTAGGTTATGATGATTTAAGAAAGACAGACTGTCAGACGTTGAGCAGGATGATTGAGTGTGAATGCTTCCCAGCTTTCAGAGCTCAAAACCACTTGCAGATAACCATGATTGTGAAGGCAGTGTTTATAGTAGCTGATCATTCAGGCCTTTAAAATAAAATTTAAAAAGAAAAAAAAGTCAGATTTAGTTTCCTTGTGCAGTTTTGAAGAATTAAACAAATAGTAATTTTTAATGAGGTTGTCAGAGACTGAATTGGAAGCTAATAAAGTTAAATAGAAATGTCTGTTCAGGAAATTAATGTTGGAGTTTAAAGACAAAATACATTTCTGATATAGAGAAATCCAAGACTATCCAGGATTTTAATAATTCAGAGAGTTCATTTGACCCAGGACTAGCTGAAGTTCCCAGCTGTTCCAGCATTCTTTCTGCAGATTGACTACCAGTTTACAGTACCTACATTGGTCCTACAGAACCCTGGGAATTTACTGGCCATATTTCATATTACCAAAGGAAAAAGACAAATGCTGAGCTGCCCATCAGGCAATTACATACTGCACTGAGCTCAATTGCAGCTGAACTAGCCAGCAAGAGTCATATTGCTTGAGAGAAATTACTAATATGCTGAAGAGATAAGAGAAACAAATCATTTAATCTACTTATCCACTAGAAGAAACAGAAACATTGCAGTGCACAACAAATTATGATGTGAAATGTATACTCCTACATTTTGAATGTCTTATCACCTGCTATTCCGTCTGTATGTCTCACTGTCACTACTTCCAAAACAACTCCAGGGAGTGGTTTTGGGGCACACAAGTACACAGTTATGCAATAGGACAATGATGCATTAATAGGAACCAATACAAGTAGAATTATAGGCAAGAGGCTGCCCTCTTGGGCTCAAGACCAATGTGAGGATTCCTTAAATATAAAATATTTTGACTTTTAAAACCATTATTTTTTAATATATGTAGAAAAGACTGAAAAATGTATCCACCTGTTCACTGTTCAATTCTATCTACTGGCCAATTCCTCAAAGCTAAGACAGTTGCTATGGCAATACCATTATTTTGATTGAGATATAGATGGTAACAGTAATATGTTCATCAGTTTGTGCCTGTTTTTTCCTTTAGCTCTCATCCACGTTTGTTGACTTTGAAGTCCTTTCAAAACAACAAAACAGATTGCAGTCTTCAATGTGAATAATGTTAAGAGATTATTATCTCTCAATATGTTGAGACAAAGGGGTGGAGGAAATGACAGTAGGAGAGATTATGAAACAAGAAGCCATTGTATTGTAAATGATGCACAGAGCAACAGATTTACTCTGCCAACACAAAAAGCTGCATTAAGCTCAGCCATTCCTCTTCTAGCTTTCAAAACCAAGTCTCTGAAATGAGGTGATTAAGGTTTCCAGGACACTCTACAATTAACACACAACTTTGCTGTACAAATAAACTCTTACATAAATGATACTATACCGTGAGTTTTAACCTCAAAAGTAAGAACTATGCCTTGATTCTTTGAGAGCCCTTTCAGTCAAGAATTTTATTCCAGTGTCTAATCTAAACCTCCCCTGGTGCAACTTGGGGCATTTCCTCTTACCCTATCACTTGTTCCAAGAGAGAAGAGACCAACACCCACCTCACTTGAATCTCTTTTCAAGAAGTTGTCGAGAGCATTGAGGTCTCCCCTCAGCCTCCTGGATTTAAACTGGAAGAGGGGAGATTTAGACTGGATATTAGGAGGAAGTTCTTTACAGTGATGGTGGTAAAACACTGGAACGGGTTGCCCAGGGAGGTTGTGGATGCTTCCTCCCTGGAGACGTTTAAGGCCAGGCTGGATGAGGCTTTGAGCAGCCTGCTCTAGTGGGAGGTGTCCCTGCCTATGGCAGGGGGTTGGAGCTGGATGATCCTTGAGGTCCCTTCCAACCTAAACCATTCTGTGATTCTATGATTCCTTTTCCCCAGACTAAAGAACCCCAGTTCTCTCAGCTGCTCCTCATAAGACTTGTCCTAGTAGTAAGAGGAAACATTTACAAAAGTTCACATTTGTATTGCTTTCGTATCATATTGGAAACAGAAATACCACTTGTGACTAACAGCGATATCCTGGGGGCTGAGGATGTCACATCCACTATAATCTGACATGGCCTGCCTGAAGTAGAGCTGTTATTACTTGTTTTCATTTGACCCCAGGCAGCCCTGTTATTTAAGAATTAAGAGCTTACTGCTTTTACATCGCTCTAGCATGGCTACTCGGCACAATACTTTGTCATGCTTCCTCTGAGAGTGTGTAAGTGCACAGACATGTATATACTATTAACACATGTTACACTCATACGGAGGCAGAGCAAGTACAGCGCCCTTTGGGCACTTTTATGGTGCACAAACACCAGGATCAATGTAATTTGTCAGCAAAACAGAGAAAACGATCCTGCTCATAGGTGTTGCATAAGAGTTCTATGGCCTTTAGGACTATGTACAGGGGAGTCATTTCATGCAGTACTTCAGACTTCCCACAGAGACCCAAATATTATGATCTAGGAGGGCAACAGTGTGACTTCTAGGATTAGAATGACAAAAATGAGGTGAAAATAAGAACCTCAACACTATTATATTGCAGGAACTGAAACTTTCATTATACAATGATGAATGAGTGGTGCTGGGAGTCACAGGGACTCACAGAATTGCTTCAGTTGGAAAAGACCTCTAAAATAATTGAATCCAACTGTCAACCTAAGGCCATCAAGTCCAACCATCAACTCAACACCACCATGCCTACTTAACCACGTCCCAAAGTGCCATGCCCATGTGTTTCTTGAACACCTCCAGGGATGGTGACTCCACCACCACCCTGGGCAACCTGCTCCAATGCCTGACCACTCTTTCAGGAAAACAAATTTTTCCTAATATCCAACCTACACCACTCCTGGAACAATTTCAGGCCATTTCCTCTCGTTCTGTCACCTGATACTAGGGAGAAGAGACCAAGCACCACCTCTCTCCAACCCCATTTCAGGGAATTGTAGAGAGCAAAGAGATCGCCCCTCACCCTCCTCTTCATCAGAATGAACAATCCCAGTTCCCTCAGGCACTCTGTACAAGTCTCATCAGTGATTTTCAAAGTACTGGTAACCTTAAACTCATTAGTTGTATAGCAGTATATATCTTTTCTGGATCTATTTAATTCTGATTAGTCTTCCAATCATCATAAACTAAAAATATTTTTGAGCTAAAGCAAAATATAAGCTGAAAGGAATTACTATTCATTTTGTGGGTTCTATGGCTCAGAATAGACATCTCCATTTATTATCTATATACACATCTACAAAGCCTAAGGTATTTAAAGATATCTTGCTCAAACAACAACTATCATCAAAATTCTCTTTATCTGGACATGCCAGATGGTTGCAGACAGAGTTTAAAAGTCCATCAAATTCAAAATCAGCATTGCAAGGAATTTCAATCAATAGCTTATTTCAAATTGAAAAAAATAGACTTTCTTCATGGTGGAAGAGTTGTAATGTTTCATCATTGTAAGCTGGCCAGGTGTTGATTTAAAATACACAATTTACTGATCTGCAGGTGCAAACACCTTAGTAATACTAGAATTTCTAGGAAGAAATTCTCTCCATGAGGCTGATGAGGCACTGGAACAGGTTGCCCAGAGAAGCTGTGGAGGCTCCAAGCCTGGAAGTGTTCAATGCCAGGTTGGATGGGGTCTTGAGCAAGCTGGCCTAGTAGGAGGTGTCCATACCTGTGGCAGAGGATTGGAGCTAGATGATCTTGAAGGTCACTTCCAACCCAAACTATTCTAGGGTTCTATGAGTGTCTGAAAAAGACCAGTGAAGCAGTTTAACTCTGGAAAACAGGAGTTACACATGCTGGAAGCTGGCCTGTTGCTCTATCATTGCTGAATTTGTCTCAATCTTTTTATTTTCTGTGGTTCTTATCAATACAGATATAGTCACACTAATAGTGATAATTACCAGATTTGCTTGGATATCACTTTCATTAGAAGACCACTTTTCCTTATAGACTCAAACATCAGCTTCTGGGATTTAAGATGGTTATAGTCTAAGTTTTTTACTCCAATCTTCTCCCTCTTCAGAATGGTGCTAAATCACCTAGAGTGACTCCTCTATACAGTACAAAGTTTATGATGCAGCAAACATCTGCTGCAATGAATGATTCCATTTCCTATAAAGAGACATATGTATATATGACAGTGAGAAGATATTCGTTACATTCAGCTTGTGCACATGCTCAGCCAGACAATTTTGATCTCTCTTGCATTTAACCTTTTCCTGGTTCATCTTAGTCTTTTCTCCTCAAGCTCACACAGAATTATCAAATGCACTGGGTTGGAAGAGACCTTTAAAGGTTATCTATTCCAATCCTCCTTCACTAAGCAGGGTCATCCAAAACTAGACCATGTTGCTCAGAGCCCCATCATGCCCAGTAAGGAATGGCTCCAGGGATTGGGCCTACGCTACATCCCTAAGCAACTCATTCCAGTGTTTCACTACCCTCAGAGTAAAGAAATACTTCCTAGAGTCCAGTCTAAATCTACCCTTCTCTAGTTTAAAATCCGTGCCTCTGGTCCCAGTGCTACATTGGAATGGGCTGCCCAGGGAGATGGTAGAGTGGCTGTCCCTGGAAGTGTTCAAAAAAATATTGGATCAGGCACTTAGTGCCAGGGTCCAGTTGATTGGACAGGGCTGGGTGCTAGGTTGGACTGGATGACCTTGGAGGTCACTTCTAACCTGGTTGATTCTACGATTCTATGTCCTTGTAAGCAGACCCTCTCCAGGTTCATTTGAGAGATGTCAGAGCTATAAACAATCACATAGCCACTTGGGGGTGGATCCATCACTGAGCACAAATGAATTTGTCCTAGCATCTCAGAAAACATAAAAAGCTGAGGAATATAATAATTTAGTTATGCAGGCCATCATTCAATACAGGAGGAAAGTCCATTTCTTGTACAAAATAACATTCAGGAAAAGAAAGTAGGAAAGTTCCAGATATCAAACTGAGTAATTAACAAAAGTGTGGGAGGCAAAAAAATTCAGCAGCATCAAATGTTTCATTTAATTACAAATAAAGGTATTAACTGTCTTGAACCTTCAATATTGTGGGTTTTTTCCTAGAATATCATTGTTTTCTGCACAGTTCTTTTGCAGATGGGATAAAAGTCACTAAAATCCAAATACCATATTCTGAACCTCATCACAATAGCCAACCACTTCAAGAGAAAAGTCAGCAGTAAGTTGCATATGTAAGAAATAGAGGAGACAGTTTTCCATCCTTCTCATCATATCTCATGTCTGAGCAACAACCTCCCAAAAGTTTCATCTCAAGGGGCAGAGGTGACATGTCTGATCTTTCAAACACAACATTTTGTTCCATGTGTTCACTTATTGTGCTCCTCACTACAAGAAACACATTGTGCCCACACAGCAATGTGTCCTTGAGGCCAAGAGGGCCCATGGGATCCTGGAGTGCACCAAAAAGAATGTGTCCAGCAGATTGAGAGAGGTCCTCCTCCACCTCTACTCTACCCTGGTAAGACCTCGTCTTGAGTACTGCATTCAGTTTTAGGCTCCCCAGTTTAAGAGGGACAGGGATCTGCTGGAGAGGGTCCAGCAGAGGGCTACAAGGATGATTAGGGGACTGGAGCACTGCCTGATGAGGAGAGGCTAAGGGACATGGGGCTTTTTAGTCTGGAGAAGAGAAGACTGAGAGGGGATTTAATAAACTTTTATAATTATCTGGGGGCTGGGGGTCACTTGCTCCCTGTAATAGGACAAGGAGCAATGGATATAAGCTGCAGCATAGGAGGTTCCACCTCAACACAAGGGCTAACTTCTTTACTGTAAAGGTCACACAGCATTGGAATAGGCCCCCCAGTTGGTTGGGGAGATTGTGGAGTCTCCTTCTCTAGAGACTTTCAAGGCCTGTCTTGATGTGTTCCTCTGTGACCTGAGATAGATTGTATGGTGCTGCTCTGGCAGGGGAGTGGGTCGCTTCCAACCCCTAGCATCCTGTGATCCTGTGGTACTGGAGGGGGTCCAGGGAGGGCAACAAAGCTGGTGGAGGGTCTGGAGAACAGTGAGTAGCAGGTGGGGGAACTGGGCTTTAGTCTGGAGAAAAGGAGGCTGACAGAAGACCTCATTTCTTCTACAACTCTATGAAAGGAGGTTGGACTGAGATGGGGGTCAAATCTCTTCTCCCTAGTATCAGGTGACAGAACAAGAAGAAATGGCCTGAAATTGTGCCAGGGGAGGTGTAGGTTGGAAACATTTCTTTTCTGAAAGAGTGGTCAGGCATTGGAAAATCTGTGGACATAGTACTCTGGGACACAGTTTAATAAGCATAGTGTTGTTGGCAGTTGGGCTTAATCTTAGAGGTCTTTTCCAACTGAAACAATTCTATGATTCTACAACTACATGTCTCTGACGAGCAGACTAGGAGGCACTGCACATGGTGAGCAAATGCACTGGGGATTGTTTCTCTTGTCTGTTCATTAAAAGATCCTCAACTCCATCCAAATATATGCTCAGTTGTAAATGAAAATAACATTTTTTTTGCCCCAAATCTACTCTTGATTCAGTAAGAGAGGTAGATGCATAAGCCTTCTGACTTTTCTACCTGAAGATACCATTGCATGCTTTTCCTGGAGAAGAAAACATTCAGGAACCTGCATACACTTCCCAAATGGAAGAACAGGCTTTTCAGAGCATGAATTTAATGGACACTAAACCAGGCTTTCATTATTGCAGACAGCAGCTCCTGAAACTGTTGCTGCTGCTGATAGATTCATCTCCTTCTTCAGGGAAGATCAGCACATTCTTTAAATCACTGAAGAGCACATTGATCTCCAAATTTTGAGAACCAGATGATAACACTAACTGAAATGTCTGTCAACCACAGCTTCTTAATTGGTGACTTAACATTATTTAATGCTCCTAACAAACAGTTATGATGTATTTTCAGTTTCATAAATTACACTTCTACAGGTTTTAATCTTTTCTGAGGCTTAGGGTTTTTTTCCCTCTTCTTTTTGAAGACAAACACCCTCTCCTAGCATGTGGGATTTCTAAATGCATTCTGCTAGATCGATATCTGTCAAAGAGGTTCATTTGGCTAAAAGCTCTTCATAATACATTTTCCCCTCATAATCACAGCTCTTCTATCTGCAGGGAGTGATAAAGCAAGGCTTGGACATAACATGGATTTAAGGAAGTAATATACATGGCTTCAGCAGAGAGGTCATCTTACAAATGGTATAAGCAGGACAGGGCCCTCACTTAAGGGGTCAGAAGTTCATATTCTCTAGATGAAACGAAAACTCACCTCAAACTGACTCTGGCAAAGGATATCAGTGGCAAAAAGAAGGGCTGCTATAGATGCATAGGTGCACCAGGGGTGGCACCCCAGGAAAAGCTGAGGTATTGAATGTCACCACAGTCTCAGAAAGCATGATTGAGCTTCCGAAATCCCAGGCCCCAGAGATCACAGGGAGAATACAGAGCAAGGAACACTTACCCTGTGTGGGACAGGATCAGATTAGAGAATATTTATCCAGACTGGATAAATCACAAGCCCAGTGAATAGTCCTGATGGGACACATACATGAATGCTGAGTGATCTAGCTGATCATAATCAGCTGTCTCAATAATCCTTGAATGATCACAGCAGCTGGGAGAAGTGTCTCAGAAGAACAAGAATAAACAAATGTCATTCCTACCTTCAAGGAGAAGGACCCAAAGAACTGTATATCTGTCATCCTCACCTCAACAGCTGGTATGGTGATGGAGCAACTTATCCCAGAACTATTTCAAGGTATATAAAGGGCAAGAAATTGATTGTAAGTGGTCAGCATGGGTTCACAAAGACAAAGTCATGCTTGTCCAAATTGATAACCTTCTATGATTAAATGACTGGCTCGGTAAATGAGGGCTCCTCTCACTTCACCTCTACAAAACACCAGGTTTTGACACAGTCTACTGTAAGGTCGTCAAAGACAAGCTGACAAAGTATGAGCTAGATAAAGACAGTGAAATGGACTGAAAACTGTTTCCAGTGATCAACTGTATGAAGCCTATTGGGAGGCCAATAACTAGCATTCTACCTTGGGGTCAAGATTGGGTCCAATCCTGCTGCACATCTTCATTACAATCTAGATGACACAGAAGAGTTACACTCAGCAATTTTACTGAGGACACAAAGCTGTGTTGATAATACACCAGAGGGATGTGCTGCTATCCATACTTAAAATGGTTAAGTATGGATAGTCCTACTAAAGCAGATGACCTTCACAGATCCTTTCCAACTTCAGCCATTCTGTAATTAGAAGTAGAGTCATGATGCAGCACTAAAAATTAAAATGTTATAGTTAGATGTGATTCAGAGTTTCTTATCTTCAAGTTAAATCACATGGCAATAATTCTGCAAGTGCTACAATGTTGTTTTCTGTCATTTGGATAGGAACTTTTAACTACTTTGTTTTTTTCAGACTTCATACTTATGCTTGCTAGGAAAATAAGGAAATATCTGTCCCAGCACCTGGAAAGTTTCATTACATTTAAATCAGAACCATTCTTCAAAACTCAGAAGTATGGATTCCTCAGTGCTTCACATTCAGCTCTTCCCTAAGGATATAGATGGGTAGATTAATAACATGCTCAGTCATATGAAAACCCAGAGTTGAGCAAAACACTGAACTGAATAAATTTAACATCTTCAACACAGTCTAGTGAAAGGAACGGGCAAAATCTTCAAGATTTAAATACAGCTCTGACTCTACTTTCCACTGTGATGAGGGAGAGATCCCAAATGTTCCCATTTATGGCTACTAAGGTATTTGGTCAACAGTTGTGACCTTTCCTTTGCCTGCCATGTTGCATTCATTCTCTCAGAGTTAGAGCTACAGGTAAAATTTACACTGCAAATCTGTGACTGCTTAACTTCTTTATGCTGGAGGAATTAGACTTGTAGAAATAGTCAGGGAATCATTTAATCATTGAGTTTGGACAAGACCTCTAAGATCGTCAAGACCAGCAATCAACTCAACACCACCATGGCCACTAAACTATATCCCAAAGCATCATGTCCACACTTTCAGGGATGGTGACTCCACCACCTCCCTGGACAGCCTGTTCCAATGCCTGACCATTCTTTCTGAAAAGAAATTTTTCATAATATCCAACCTAAATCTCCCCTGTCACACCACAAGGCTGTTTCCTGTGATCCTATTGCTATCTGAGAAGAGACCAACACTCACATCACTGCAATCTCCTTTGAGGGACTGTAAAGAGCAAAACATTCTCCTCTCAGCCTCCTTTTCTCCAGACTAAAGAACCATAGAATGGTTTGGATCAGAAGAGACCCCCAAAAGTCACCTAATCTAATCCCTCTGCAGTGATCAGAGACACCCTCCATTAGACCAGGATGCTCAGAGGCCTATGAAGCCTGATCATGACCACTTCTAAGGATGGGGCCTCATACCTCCCTGGGCAACCTGCTCCAGTGTTCCACTACCCTCACAATAAAGAACTTCTTCCTAATGTCCAACCTAAATCTCCAAACCTAATCCCCTAATTTCACACCACTGCCCCACATTCTGTCACCACAGGCCTCTGTAAACAGTCCTTCTGCAGCCTTCTTGCAGGCCCCCTTCAGGTACTGCAAGGCCACTATTAGGCCTCCCCAGAGTTTTCCCTTTTCCAGGCCGAACAACCCCAACTTGCCCTCCCAGCAGAGGTGTTCCAGCCCTCCTGTCATTTTTGTGCCCTCCCCTTGACCCACTCCATCAGGTTGCTGTCCTTCCTGTCCAAAGGGCTCCAGAGCTGGATGCAGAGCTCTAGACGAGGCCTTACCAGAGCGGAGTGGCAGAATCCCTCTCTGGATCCGCTGGATGTGCTGCTTTTGATGCCATCTGCATTTCCATCTGCCTTCTAGGTGGCAAGTGCACTCTGTCTGCTCATGTCCAGCTGCTCAGCCACTACAGCTCCCAAGTGCCTTTCCTCGGGGCTGCTTTCTATCACCTCAGCCCCCAGCCTGTATGGGTAATGAGGACTGTTCCAACGCAGATGCAGGACACTGTGCCTGCTCTTGTTGAGATTCGTGAGGTTCACCTGGGTCCACCTCTCCAGTTCCCTCAGCTGTTCCTCACCAGACCTCTTTATGGAACAGGTTGCCCAGGGAGGCTGTGGATGCTTCCTCCCTGGAGGCATTTAAGGCCAGGCTGGATGAGGCCTTGAGCAACCTGCTCTAGTGGGAGGTGTCCCTGCCTATGGCGGGGGGTTGGAGCTGGATGATCCTTGAGGTCCCTTCCAACCTAAACCAATCTATGATTATTTTCCAGACTCTTTACCAGCTTCTGGACCCACTGGAGCACCTCAATGTGTCTGTTGTAGTGAGGGCCCTAGAACTCAGTATTCCAGGTGTGGCCTCACCAGTGCACAGGCACACAACCACTTCCCTGGTCCTGCTGGTCACACTGTTGCCGACCCAAGCCAGGACGCTGATGGCCTTCTTGGTTACTTGGGCACACACTGGCTCACGTGTGGCCTGCCAAGCAGCACCCCCAGGGCCTTTTCTGTCTGGCAGCCTCCCAACCATTCTGCCTCAAGTGCTGAAGCACACACATGAGTTCATATCAGCCCTCTAATAAAGAGACAGTAGATGAGGTAATGTGTCCACTCACACAGGACAGCTCCACTATACAAAGATTTTCTCTGAGCTAGAAAACAGGGATGAATTACCTCAAAGAAAGAGGAAAAAAATGAGTATTTTATAACTTTGGTAAAAAGGAAGCAGTACTGATTTTCAATATTTCTGCAAACCTCCTAAAGGAGGTCAGTGAAATCGAAGACTTCAGGCAGCTCATCTACCTACAGTTAGCACTAATGACAACAAATGACCTCTCTACCCCAATAACAAAATCCTGGGAACAGCCATCAGCTCTTTAATGGTTCTTGAGGAACAATAAACACAGACTTAAACAGTGTTTCTGAGATGAATAATACAATTACACACAAAACCAAGGAGAGTAACCAGAAGGAGGACCTGAGTCTTCCCTTGAGCTTCATTTTGTCAGCTAGCACAACACAGATGAGGCAAAAGACAATAGTGCATACTCCAACAGCTTTGCTTGTATCGTGCATGGATGGCGTTCAATGGCTCCAAGTGCAGGGTGCTGCACTTTGGCCACAACAACCCCATGCAGAGATACAGGCTGGGGTCAGAGTGGCTGGAGAGCAGCCAGATAGAGAGGGATCTGGGGGTGCTGATCGATACCCGCCTGAACATGAGCCAGCAGTGTGCCCAGGTGGCCAAGAGAGCCAGTGGCATCCTGGCCTGCATCAGGAATGGTGTGGCCAGCAGGAGCAGGGAGGTCATTCTGCCCCTGTACTCTGCACTGGTTAGACCACACCTTGAGTACTGTGTTCAGTTCTGGGCCCCCCAGTTTAAGAGGGACATTGAGATGCTTGAGCGTGTCCAGAGAAGGGCGACGAGGCTGGGGAGAGGCCTCGAGCATAAGCCCTATGAGGAGAGGCTGAGGGAGCTGGGATTGTTTAGCCTGGAGAAGAGGAGGCTCAGGGGAGACCTTATTGCTGTCTACAACCACCTGAGGGGTGGTTGTGGCCAGGGGGAGGTTGCTCTCTTCTCTCAGGTGGCCAGCGCCAGAACGAGAGGACACAGCCTCAGGCTGCGCCAGGGGAAGTTTAGGCTCGAGGTGAGGAGAAAGTTCATCACTGAGAGAGTCATTGGACACTGGAATGGGCTGCCCAGGGAGGTGGTGGAGTCGCCATCCCTGGAGCTGTTCAAGGCAGGATTGGACGTGGCACTTGGTGCCATGGTCTAGCCTTGAGCTCTGTGGTAAAGGGTTGGACTTGATGATCTGTGAGGTCTCTTCCAACCCTGACGATTCTATGATACTATGCCTGATAGCAATAGCTGGTAGGTCAGATGTGCTACTCTCCAGCCTGAACCTTTGGTGAAAAAAAGCTCAACAACAGAAAACAACAAACCAAAACCAATACACCACAAAAGGGGGTTTACAGAAGCCACAACAGAAAGGATAAATAAAATCACTGTTTGGTTTACACAAGTTTTGTTGTCAAGGGACTGCCCTTCACGAGTTGAACCCAAAGCAGCAGATTTGTCCTTTCTGGCCTAGAAGAACTGAATTAAGAGTGTTTTGGCAGCTCAATTTTCCTGAAGGAAAACAAGGACACAGGCATTTGAGATCTGCCAGGGAGAGCTGTCATGCCAGGAAGGCTGAAAAAGCTGCTGTCAAGAGCCTACTTTCCCCAACCAAGAGATAACTCAGAGCAAGACAAATCATAGCATGCAAAGACTAACCAGGTTGAGAATAACACAGTAATGTACCCTTGGGGCAGCTTGGGCTTCATTAGGGGGAGCGTTGCCAGTAGGCCAAGGGCAGTGATCCTGTCTCTCTGCTTGGTACTGGCAAGAACCTGGAGTTGTGTGTCCATTTTTGGGTTCCCCAGTGCAAGAGACACATGGACATGCTGGAATGGTTCTTGCAAAGAGCCATGAAAATGGTCAAGAGACTGAAACATCTCTGAAATATGGAAAGCTGAGAGAGATGCACTGTTTAGCCTAGAGAAGGCTCAAGGAGCATCTTATTAACGTATAAGCATACCTGAAGGGAAGGTATGTAGACGACAGAGCCAGAAGTGGTGCCCAGTGACAGGATCAGAGGCAATGGGCACCAACTAAAATACAGGAAGTTCCCTCTGAGCATCAGGAAACACTTTCTCACTGTGAGGGTGGCTGAGCATTGGAAAGTTGCCTGGGAAGTTCACAGAGTCTCCGCCCTTGGACATACGTGAAAGCCATCTGGACACAGTCCTGAACAACTGGCTCTAAGTGGTTCTGCTTGAGCAAGGGCATTTGACAAGATGATCTCCAGAGATTCTTCCAACCTCAACCATTCTATGATCATGATTCTGCAACACTCACACAGTGTAAGACTAAAATATTTTTTCTTCAAATCACTGAATTTTGTCAGATTCACAGTGAAAAAGAGTGGAAGGTCAAACCTGTCAACAGCATTCTCACACCTGGGAAAGGGAGAACAGCCCCACATCTCTAGCTAAAAGGTGTGACAGCAGGCACTATTCTCCAATGAGAAAGGAAGACAGAAAAGCCTGTTTCAAAGGAAACCCACTCATAAAAAAGACAAAGGTTATGCAGGGTGAACTTTTCACACTGAGATCCAGAGGGACCAATGACCCTGTGCAGTAAGATCGGAAGGTTAAAATCAATACTTCTCATTCAAGCACCAGCATCAGAAAGAATAAAACACACTACATTTTTAATCTTTGTATGTCCTAGGAAAGATGAATCTTACTTTTAGGAGAAAAAAAAAACATCCAAATTGAAGTGACTTAAATCTTACCTTCAGAGTGCATACACTACATTTTGTCTTTGGGATTCATTGTAGGGTTTGGATTTGGGTGGGGGGGGAGGAGGAATTGGTACTGTATGTAGATTGCATCCCTGAAAGAAAAAACCAACCTAACTGCCACAAAAGACTACAATGTCCAAAAAAACTACTGACACTTGCACAAATAGTATTTTGCCTTAAGCATTAAAAAAAGAGAGAAAGAAATATGATATCTCCAATTACAAATGCACCTAAGGAGGTAGTCCATCTACAAGAAGCACTCTTTCTAATTGTCTAATTACTGAAGTGGTCACAACTAAAAGCCTTACATAGAGATTTAGGTTAATTTTTAAATGAAACAGGAAATTAAAAGCACCCATTATTGAAATAGACTTTGCCAATCATACTAGAAGTGAAATGGGAATTATTCCAGTAATGTGGAATTTTTAAACTTCTCTAATATAGTCTCCCGAGAGCTTCTACCAGTTTAGCATCCTAATTTTACCTCGTGTCCTTACAAAACCTCTGCTGCACTCTTCTACTTGCACTCAGAGTACTAATGATAATTCCACAGCATTTACTAATCATAGAATAGAATCAACCAGGTTGGAAGAGACCTCCAAGATCATCCAGTCCAACCTAGCACCCAGCCCTATCCAGTCAACTAGACCATGGCACTAAGTGCCTCATCCAGGCTTTTCTTGAACACCTCCAGGGGCGGTGGACTCCACCACCTCCCTGGGCAGCCCATTCCAATGCCAATCACTCTCTCTGTGAAGAATTGCTTTGGTTGGAAAAGACCTTTAAGGTTATTGAGCCCAACCCTCAATCTAACACCACCATGAAGATTAAGCCATTAAACTATATCCTAAGGTGAAATTCTCCTTTTTCCAAAGACCTGGAGGCAAAAACCCTACCCTGATCTAGGGTAGGGTGTTCCTGCTCATGCAGGGGAGTTGGAATTAGATGATCCTTGTGGTCCCTTCCAACTCTGGCTGATTCTAAAATAACTTCTGGAGGATGTAGGACCTTTTCCATTTAGATGCCTTCTTAACAGATTCTAATTAAAATAATCACCTTCTAACAGTCTGATGAACCAAATACATTTCATTAGGTGCTCATCACTAACCTCATCATTAACCTCAGGTTAATTGATTCTTACTGGAGATGTCTGCAACAAGACCACAGAAATCTTCACAATCCATTACATAGATGGCTGGAAGAGAGCTTTGAGATCAAGTCCAACAGCTCACAATCCCATCACTACTGCTAAGCTACTACCACTAAACCTCTTCCCTCAGCATCACATTCATGGTTTTTAAATGCCTCCACCACCTCCCTGGGCAGCCTGTTCCAATTCCTAATGACCCTTTCTGTGACTAATCTTTTGCTAATATCCAGCCTGAACCTCCCTTGTCACCACTCAGCCCATTTTGGCTGAGTTGGAAAATCAGCAGTATTACACAGGCTGTGCCTGCTCAGGGTGCAAGTTACATGTAGCATTTAAAACTGACAGTCTGCACCCATAACTGGAAGTTTCCTGTACAAGTGGCCAACCTCTGAAATTACAGTCAAGGAAAGGAGCATTTGTTTGCTCAACACCTTTCACGGGCACTGAATAAATTGTACATGGTATGAAAGCTCACTTCTGAAACTGTAAGCACAATGGTACTCAAGAAGACACTTTGGGCTCTGCACACAGTACCCAGAAAGAGAAACTAAGCAGGAAAGTGCTAGCAATTTTACTTGCTCCTAGAATCAGAACAGAAGCCACCTTGGGAGACAGAGCTTTTGTTTGCTATCCACCTGTTTGACCTCTCAGAATTAAGACACAGCAGCTGTAGCAGATGCGAGTCAAAGACAAAATATCACTGACAGTGACATCTTTGTCAGGAAGGACAATCTTCCTGTTGAGAGAGTTATGCTAACTGCCTGGAAATTCAGGGCTGTTTATCAACCTCAAGCTGTTTTAAAGCAAATCCTGATATGTTGAGAAAAAGAAAAAAGAATAATTATGATTCTTCCACCAGTAAATCTCTCTTCAAAGCAAAAATGTCATCAGCTCTCCATGAACTCACTTTAACCCCAACCAAAGTTGTGCATTCACTTGCAGCTCAGCTCATCCCTCTTGAGAACAAACACTACTAAAAATCAACAAGTTCACTTGACTTGCAGTTCATCATAGTACCATCGTGGTTGGAAAAGACCTTTAAGATCTTTGAGTCCAACCATTACCTGACTCTGACAAGTCTGGTGCTAAACCATGTCCTTCAACACACATCTCTGTGGCTCTAAAATACCATCCAGAGATGGGGATTCAACCACTTCCCTGAAGAGCATATTCCAGTGATTGAGAACCCTTTCAGCCAAGAGGTTTCTTCTAATATCCAACTTAAACCTCCCCTGGTGCAACTTATGGCCATTTCCTCTCCTACCTAGAAACAAGTAATAGGAGAAGAGACTAACATCCACCTGGCTCCAGCCTCCCACATTCTTTTCTAGTCCATCAGTCCTTCTCTCTTTTCCCCTTTCTCTTCCCCTTTGAGAAAGGGTTAACAGACAGTAACTATTATTCATCTAGTGACCAGCTCAGCCCTAACTCATGACAGTGTATTTTATATACACTTATATATAAAAATTCCCACATGGGCTGCAAACAAACCTTAATTCTATTCATCAGCGCTGACATTTATGTTTATTTTTATTCACAAGATGTTTCCCTCCTTATAGGTCACTGCATGGCACCACAGCCCACTCAGCACCTCCAGCAGTGTCTCACAACAGCTGTTCTGCCATGCCTGAGAGAGCTGGTGTTTCAGGCAGGAAAAACTTCTGCCTTTCCAAGGGTTTGGGTTTTGTAGGTTTTGGGGTTTTTTTTCCATCATTTCAGGATATATTTTTTATGAAATGTAGATAAATCAATCATCCATCACCACCAGCTGCTTGATTTTCTGCCCAGACATCCACAACTCAATATTTCAGAACAAAAAAAGATGTAGGTTTAAGGAAATTTAAGTATCATTTGGAGCTATTTTCTGCACAAAGAAAATGTTGGGGACCTTTTACTCTGAAAGTACAGGTTGCAGGGGGGTCAAATACAAGTCTTATTCTACAGAATAAAAATGATAAACATACAGTTGAATAAAAAAATTGAACTTTTATTCCACAGAATAAAATAAAATTGAAATTCTGAACTTGTACTCTACAGAATAAAATAAATATTCAGATGAACAGAAGCTGCTTGCAAAATACTGGGGGGGGAGGAAAGACAAAACAAGGGCAGTTAAGCATCCTGGAAATGGTTCTCAGTCACAGAATCAACCAGGTTGGAAAAGACCTCCAAGTTCATCCAGTCCAACCTAGCACCCAGCACTATCCAGTCAACTAGACCATGGCACTAAGTGCCTCATCCAGGCTTTTCATGAACACCTTCAGGGATGGCGACTCCACCACCTCCCTGGGCAGCCCATTGCAACGGCAAATCACTCTCTTTGTGAATAACTTCCTCCTAACATCCAGCCTATACTTCCCCTGGCACAACTTAAGACTGTGTCCCCTTGTTCTGTTGCTTTTGTTACTATGGAGAAGAGATCAACACCCATCTTGCTCCAACCTCCTTCTCTCAGTCTTTAATTCAAGATTTGGAATTGGCTGGAGAAAGGAAAAAATTATAAGTGTATTTACAGTGTTTTGGCAAAAGTCAATAACTATCTAGCAGTGTGCAGGAGAACAGTTTGACAGCTTCTAGCTTTTAACTACCTGCTTTTAGAATGACAGAATCATTAAAATCAGAAAAGACCTCCAAGATCATCGAGTCTAAACATTTTGTACCAGATCTTTATGGGGTCAAGTCTCAGAGAGAACAACATAAAGGATGCATGATCTGTAATAAAAAGTCACATCTCCTGGATGCTGTGGGACAGCTAGGAACAGACACTGATTCCCACAGCTGGCTTAATGCTTTTGTCAGATTCCTCACTGTGTTTTCATAATACAATGACAGGGATTTAAAGAGTAGGAAGCATGCACCTGACTTCCCAAACCTTTGCTTTGGACACAAGCACCTAAAAATGAAGATCACCAACCCTCACTCACAGTAATGATCATACAAATAATCTAATGATTAGAAAAAAAAAAGGAAATAAAACCAATAGAAATCTGGCATAAAAAGGCAGACTTCCAACAAGCAGACCACAGAATGGCCTCCCTCTTCTCTGATGTTAAATGTCTCTGGAGAAGAGGATGCTGAGAGGAGACCTCATTGCTCTCTACAGCTCTCTGAAAGGAGGTTGGAGTGAGCTGCGCCAGAGGCAGAGGTTGTAGTGAGCTGTGGCTTGGTCTCTTTCTCCCTAGTATCAGGTGATATAATGACAGGAAATGTCCTGAAATTATGCCAGGCAAGGTTTAGGTTGGATATCAGGAAAAATGTCTTTACTGAAAGAGTGATCAGGCATTGGAACAAGATGCACAGGAAGGTGGTAGAGTTTCTGTCCTTGGGGGTGTTCAAGAAGTGTGTGGACATGGCACTTTGGGACATAGCTTAATGGCTGTGATGGTCTTCAGCTGTCAATTGGATTCGATGACCTTAGAGGTCTTTACCTCTTTCAAATTTCCATGAGGATTTGTCTATTTTTCTGTTGTTTCCAGAAACACCTGCTTTAATTCTCTTCTAAGCAGCACAACAAAAACATAGGAACAAGCACAAAGAAGAAAATACTGAAAACCCCAACATAAAATTATGACGCAGAAGAAATACATCAACTAATTAATCTGTTCTGTTAGCAGCCCAGGTAAAGTTCAGGAGCTGTTTGGTGTTTCGACTAACACAAGTTCTGCCCATCAATGCAATTTGTGCCCTTGCAAAATATTAATCCAAACTGAATGTCTGACAAATCATTTTAATCTTCAAGTCAGTGATTTCAAGCCATCCCACCTTGTTAGGGGACAGAAGTTGCTTTAATTTGCCATCTGTTGAGTGGCTTTCTGAAACACACGAGCGATCTCTGCTGAATTCAAAACTGATGTGTCTGTGCCACAGCCCTCTCTCAGATGCCATTTGACAAAGCATCTTGTTGCCAAACTGAAGCAGAAGAAAGATTTCAGAGTTCCCTTTTCCATCAGTAACTTTTAGAATAAGATATGGTATGAGTGAAATGGGTGTACAAAGACACTGCTTGAGGATGCCAAATTTTCATTGCTTTCAGAGGAATCACAGAAATATCCAGGTTGGGAAAGCCCCTCAGGATCACCAAGTCCAACCTATAAGCCTACTCTACAAGACTCACCTCAAACCATATCTCCAAGCACCACATTCAAATGACCCTTAGATGCATCCAGGGTTGGTGACTCCACCACCTCCCTGGGTAGCTCATTTCAGTCCCTGACCACTCTCTCTGTGAAAAGCTTTTTCTTAATGTCCAATCTAAACTTCCCCAGTCTCAGCTTGAGGCCAATCCCCCTTATTCTGTCTCCTATTACCTATGAGAAAAGCCCAGCAGCTGCCTCTCCACAATGTCCCTTCAGGTAGCTGTAGACAGCAATGAGGTCTCCCCTTTTTCAAACTAACCATCTCCAGCTCCCTAAGTCACTGCTAAGCTTTATTCTCTAGGCCCTTCCCCAGCTTCATTCCATTTTTCTAGACCTGCTGCAGCACCTCCACATCTCTCTTGTATTGAGGTGCCCAAAACTGAACACAATACTCAAGGTGTGGCCTCACCAAAGCCGAGTCCAAGGGGACAATCACCTCCCTACTCTTGCTGGCCACAGCATTTTTAATCCAAGCCAGGATGCCATTGGCCTTCTTGGCTGCCTGGGCACACTGCTGGCTCATATTCAGTTCCTGTCTATTACATCCTCCATATTCCTTTCTGTCAGGCAGCTCTCCAGCCATGCTCCCCCAGGCCTGTAGCATTGCTTGGAGTTGTTGTGACCCAAGTGCAGGACCTGGCCTTTGACTTTGTCAAAACTCACCCCATTAATGCTGGCCCATTGATCTGGCCTATCCAAGTCTCCCTGCAGAGCCTCTCCACCCTGAATTCAAATCACCTCTGCCACCTACCTTGGTGTCACCAGCAAACTTACTGATGACACTCTCTGTGCCTGAATCAAGGTCTTCAATAAAGATGTTAAAAAGAAGTAGTCCCAACACAGATCCCTGAGAACACTACTAGCATATAAAGCACTAGCATATAAAGCAGAAGGCTCACTTTTATTGCTGTTTCCTGTGCAGTGTCCAAGGGCCATGAGGATGGGATTGGAGCATCTCTCCTCCAAGGAGAGGCTGAGAGACCTGAGGCTCCTTAGCTTGGAGAAGAGCAACCTGAGAGAGGAAATTCTCAATGCTCAACAATATGTGGGTCACGAGAATGGGGCTGGGCTCTTTTCAGTGGTGGCAAATGATACCACAAAGAGTAACAGGGACAAAAAAACAGAACTCAGGAGGTTTCACTGAAGCATAAGGAAAAGCTTCTTTACTTTCAAGGGGGCAAAGCAGTGCACCAGTCTGCCCAGCAATGTTGTGGAGCCTCCTTCTCTGGAGACTTTTTAAATCCATTTGGACACATTCCTGTACAACCCAGCCTAGGTGACCCTGTTTTAGCAGGGAAGTTGGTCTAGATGATTTCCAGAGGTCCCTTCCAATCTCTACCTTTCTGTGATTCAATTGTCATGGGGATTGTTGTGCCCATCATTCCTGTCACAGAACACAATAGCAGTGTGTTCCTGGCCCTCACCTGATTCCAGGTGTCCCTATGATACAGGACTACGAGAGTATCACTCAGTCACTGCACTGCCTTGCAAACTTCTTGCCAGTCTCTAAATTCACTTTATAAACCCATAGACAGAAGCCCAGCTGTAACTGTCTAATATGATTTAAGGGTTTCCTAGCATCATTTTTAAATATTACTTCAATAGAACATCACAGCATATCATCTTATAACAGGCACCTCTTAAGGTTTGCTAAAAGCCTTAGGTAGGATTCTCTTGTTTTCCCAACAAATGGAGTCAGAGATGTCCTCTAAGTCTGACTGCTTCCAGTTCCTTTTTCTTTAATTCTGCTGGCTTCATGTCAAGAAGTGGAGCGAGGTGAAAATACAGGGAGTTGTATTCAAATCAAATGGCAGAAGTGCCTGAGTTGTGAAGACAGTTAGAAAAGCCCTCTTTATCAGACATCATCCCTTGAGTGCAGAAAGGGAAGGTCTAGGTATCATTTTCTTGCCCATAACTTGAGCTGATCCAGTTAGAAAGATGAATCCACAGTTTAAGGCCACTGACAGCCCTGTACATACCCCCATGTAGTTAGTCACAAGGAACCAAAAGAAGACAGAATAGTGCAGTCCTGGTGCAGATGCCCTAGGAAGAATGAGACCTCTGAATATGACCTCTGTGCCACTCCAGTGAATCGAAGGAGTCTATATACCTCTCCAAGGAAACAAAGCACAAACCTTGCAAAAAGTAAGTTGGAGGAGAATTTTCCATGACCATAGAGAAATATGAGCCTGTGAGGCTTGAAGTCACCTACAGATCTTATACTAAAGATCCTTCTTCAGGTCTTCAGTGTTTCAACAACAGTAGAAAGTTTAGCTTTTAATTACTTTAAGTAAACTCCATACAAGCACACTATTTATATTTATGCAACGTAGAATCATAGACTTGTTTCAGTTGGAAAAAGGTCTCTAAGATGATTGAGTCCAATCATTAACCTAACACCAACGTGGCCATATTCCAAAGTGCCATGTCCACACATTTCTTGAACACCTCTGGGGTGATGACTCCATCACTTTTCTGGACAATCTATTCCAACATCTGAACACTCTTTCAGTAAATACATTTTTTCTAATGACCAATCTAAACTCCCCCAGCACAATTTCAGGCCAGCATGGTTTAGACTCATCTCTCCTGTGTGTCAGAAGGAGGGATTCACAACACCACATACAACATAAGGCAGGGACAGAACAGCCTGAACTGAGATATTAAAAGGGATAGGTGACAGTGGCTGCTGGGCAGCAAAATATTTGAGATTCAGTGTTTTGCTATCTGTCTGTCCCAAGAACTTGCAAGTCTGTTGTTTCTCACCTATTGTGTTGTTCTCATCTGACAGTTTCCCATCTGCTCTACTCCACAGATTCTTGACGTTCTCACACCTGTTAATTCATCTGCTCTCTCCTTGGTTAGCTAGCAGACATATTGAATGAGTGATGGCAAGCTCAAGTTCAGCATGGACTAAATAGTCATCTTGTTCACAGAATGGTGGGAGTTGGAAGTGACCTCTGGAGATCATCTAATCCAATCCACCTGCTAGAGCAGGACTATCTAGAGCAAATCACACAGGAACACATGCAGGTGGGTTTGGAATATCTCCAGAGATAGACACTCCACAACCTCTCTGGGCAGCCTGTTTCAGTGCTCTGCCATCCTCATTCCTTATGTTTACATGGACCCAACTGTGTTCCAGTTTGCTCCTCTTACATGAGCCCCTTCTGCATTTTATTCATCCCTTTTGGCAGAGCCTCCCTTTCCCCCATTTTCTACTCTCGTAACACAACAAAGCCCTGTGCTTTCACTCATATCCCACTCTCTAAAGCTGGAATTGTTTTGGTCAGAACAGACCTCCAAGATTAAGTCCAACTGTTAACCACCATGGTCATTAAACCATGTCCCAGAGTGCCATGTCTAC
Organism: Tricholaema leucomelas; assembly: GCA_013400475.1. Classification (NCBI taxonomy): domain Eukaryota; kingdom Metazoa; phylum Chordata; class Aves; order Piciformes; family Lybiidae; genus Tricholaema lacrymosa; species Tricholaema leucomelas. Next base: position 46,980 of record WAAF01004276.1, on the reverse strand, counting down.
ATATGTTCTGAACACCTCCAGAGATGGTGACCCCATCACCTCCCTGGGTAACCTATTCCTTTGTCCAATGAGTTTCTGCACTCATCCATACTCTATACACTGTAACTTCATCTCAGTACTCATAACAGTGCTTTCTGGGCTATAGAACCTCTGCTAGGAGGCTAGGCTGAGGCAGCTGGGGTTGTTCAGCCTGTAGAAGAGAAGGCTGAAAGGAGACCTTATAGCTGTCTTCTAATACCCAAAGAAAACCTACAGGAAGGCTGGAAAAGGACTTCTGAAAAGGGCATTAAGTGATAAGACAAAGGGGAATGGGTTTTAAGCTGAGGGAAAGTAGATTCAGATTGGATCTTAGGAAGGAGTTCTTCAGTATGAGGGTGGTGAGACTCTGGAATGGGTTGTGGACGCCTCCTCCCTGAAGGTGTTCAAGGCCAGGTTGAACGAGGCCTTGATCAACCAAGTCTAGAGAGGAGCCTTTGCCTGGGACAGGGGGGTGGAAACTCTAAGGTCTCTTTCACCCAAAGCCATTCTATGATTCTGGTAACACTGATGAACATCTATTCAATCAGTCTTGGTTCAAATCACATCCATCCTTCAAACCTTGACAGTACTTTCCTCCACACCATGGTATCCAATCAGGTCTAGTCTTAAAGGCTTACCATCCTAAACTATTTCTTGGCCCTTGCCTCCTGTCACAACGCCTTAGTCAGACATGCCTATTTGTCTCCTCCTCCCGCTACTTCTTCACACCTCCTCCACACTGCCCACTCAGCAATGAAAAAGCCTTCTCACTCCAATATGCCATCCCCCTCCCACACACAGGCATTCTCATTCAAATTCCTCCCTAGACCTATTTTTTGCTTGATCTTAAATACGAGTCACATTTCTTCAACCCCAATATTTAGCTGAGAGAGTGATGAAGATTCAAAGAGGAAATTTAGCTACAAATACTCTCCTATTTCCATTCTGCCAGAGTTTCTCCATGTAGTCAGCTTCTCAGAAAAATCACTCATGTCCTCTGCAAATGATGCAGTTCTCATCCCTTCTCTGCAGTCACTACTTTGCCAATAAATAAATATCTGTAAAGACATAACTCTGCTTTAAAAAAAGATTGAATGATTTGTGAATTACAGAATCATAGAATCATTAAGGTGGGGAAAAAAAAAAAAACAAACCTCTAAAATCATCAAGTCTGACTGTCACCCAACACCACCCTGGCCATTAAAGCATAGCCCAAAGTACCACGTCTACAGGCTTTCTGAACACCTCCAGCTATGGTGACTCCACCACCTCCCTGAGCAGCCCGTTCCAGTGCCTGATCACTCTTGCCATTAAGAACATTTTTCCTAATATCTAATCTAAAATTCCTCTGGTGCAACTTGAGGTCATTTCCTCTTGTCACAGTATCACCAAGGTTGGAAGAGATCTCATAGATCATCAAGCCCAACCTGTTACCACACAGCTCAAGGCTAGACCATGGCACCAAGTGCCACGTCCAATCCTGCCTTGAACGGCTCAAGGGACGGTGACTCCACCACCTCCCTGGGCAGCCCATTCCAGTAGCCAAATGTCCTAGCAGTGGTTACTTGAGAGAAGAGACCAACCCTCAACTCACTACAAGCTCCTTTCAGGGAGTTACTGAGGTTTCCCTTCGGTTTCTAACTCAGACTGACAACCCCCAGCTCCCTCATACAAATTGATGAAATTGTAATAACCCTCACTCCCAACATTAGGACTTGAAAATTCTCAAAACCAGAGACAATTCCTCACTCTTGCTGGGATCACAGAGATACATCCTGCATTTCAAATCAATCATGTCTAGATTTTCCCCTTCTGTTTTCTTTTTAAAGAACCAAGCATCTATTACAAAATAAGAAATAATATGAGAAACAAATTAAATCAGTTTCCCAGCTGCAAAGGTAGAATCATTTCACAAAGCACACCCATGAACCATAGAATTGTTTCAGTTGGACAAGACCTCCAAGATTGAGTCAAATGGTCAACCCAACACCACTGTGCCTACCAAACTGTGTCCCAGAGTGCCACGTTGACACAGTTTTGTAACACCTCCAGGGATGGTGACTTCACCTCCATGGCAGACTGTTTAAATGTTTGACCACTCTTTCAGTAAGGGAGTCTGATCTAATACCCAACCTAAACACCCCCTGGTACAACTTGAGGCTATTGCCTCTCATTCTATCACTGGTTACTAGAGAGAAGAGATCAGCTCCCTGAAAGGATGATGTAGGGAGGTGGCAGTTGTAGAGAGCAATGAGGTCTCCCCTGACACTCCTTTTCTCCAGGCTAAACAACTCAGTTCCAGAAAGATTAACAATAATAAACATTCCTTCAGTAAAGGGTAGACACTGGGTTTAAGTTAATTAGTTACATGCTTCATTTTATACAGAAAGAGAATGCTTTAGGAAGCCATGAGCTGATCAATGAGAAGATAGAGCTGTGGATTACAATATAAGACTGCTATGTTTTTTTTAGTCTTCCATACAAAAGCTGCTTACGTCTGCTAAGAGCAAAGTGGAAGAAGCCCTCTCATTTGCATTGTAAATGTACACAGCCTACTCCCACAAGCAGCACCAAGAGCAAACCTGATATAGCATCTCGGAACAGATTTCCTTGCTGCAGCAAACTTAGCTCCTGCTGTCGCTGCAGCACTTCAGAGAAGCCCATCTCAAGTGCTACTCAAGTGACAACTTAGAAGCAGCTTTGAAATAGAAAATCTTATAATATATGACAACTGAAATCCAGTAGCTAAGGCCCTAGTACCTGGAAGAGCGCTCTGACTTCTCTATAAATTTCTTAAACTAGCTAGAAACTACTGTCCTGTCACCAAGACTAATTAGTGTCAATTACCTCTGTCCTGCACAACGCTCTTTTGAGAAGTACAAAGAACCATTCAGGTTGGAAAAGACCTACAAGATCACCAAGTCCAACTGCTGACCCAAGACCACCATGGCCATTAAACCATGCCCCAAAGTGCCATGTGCACAGCTGCAAGGGTGGGGACTCATCCACCTCCCTGGGCAGCCTGCTTCAATGCCTCATTACTCTTTCAGTAAAGATTTTTTTTCCTAATATCCAGCCTAAACCTCCCCTAGTGCAGCTTGAGACCATTCCACTGCCATTGGAATGGGCTGCCCAGGGAGGTGGTGGAGTCACCGTCCCTGGGGGTGTTCCGCCAAAGCCTGGATGCAGCAATTAGTGCTATGGTCTAGTTGACTGGATAGGGCTGGGTGCTAGGGTGGACTGGATGATCTTGGAGGTCTCTTCCAACCTGGTTGATTCTATTCTATTCCTTCTGTCACTTGTTGCTAGGGAGAAGAGACTAACACCCATCTGGCTCCAGCCTCTTCAGGGAATTGTAGAGAACAATGAGGTCTCCCCTCAGTCTCCTTTTCTTCCAGGCTAAGCAACTCCAGTTCCCTCAAGCTTCTCCTCACAAGCCCTGTTCTCCAGACCCTTCACCAGCTTTGCTGCCCTTCTCTGGACCTGTTCCAGCACCTCAATGTCCTTCTTGGAGTGAAGGCCCCAAAACTGAAACAGCACTCAAGATGTGGCATCATCAGTGCTGAGTCCAGGGAGACAATCACTTCTCTACTCCTACTGGCCACACTATTGCTGATCTAGACCAGGATGCTCCTGGTCATCTGGGTGCATTCTGGGTCATATTCAAAAGGGGCTGTCCCATAGGCACAAGGTACTTCTTCCTGGATGGACAGCCCACTGGAATTTTATACAGATCAAAGATTGTGTTCCTAAGCGAGGATCTGGAGAACTTTTTAAATGCATTCTGACTTGAGAAAAGTTATTTTGTCTCCATTTCTTTTCTGGCTATAAATAAATGCTATTAGTTCAGTACTTCTGGCTTCTAGCTCAGGAGAGCTGCTGAGACCTTATTTAAAGGAATTGTTCTCATATACCATAAAAAATTTGCAGTGAAAACAAATGTAACAGCAGGACTGAAAGTCCACATCATTTCAAATCACTTTTCCTTACAGAAATAGCTTCTGAGTGTTTTCTTTCACTTTTTACCACTACACAGACCCTCACAAAGCACCTCAAAATTTGTTTATACTGGGAAACTATCAGTATCTCACAGCAGCTAAATGGATGCTATCTGTGAGCAGAGACAACACAAAGGAAGTTTTCTGTGGACATCAAGCCATTTTAAGAGGCCTTCATGAAAAACAGAAGGGTTCATTAGAATCACAGAACTGGTTTGGTTGGAAGAAACCTTGAAGGCCCTCAAGCCCTCTCATTTACCCAGCACTTTAGGTATGGTGCTGAGGGGCATGGTTAATCTCATTTTCACACAAAAGAAACCCCAGAAGTGAGAGAGCTATTTTAAATCAAAACTGCTACAAGATGGGATTTGGCTTCATTTTGCATCTATAGTCCATTTAGGTACAGTCCAAGCATTTGAGTAAGACATACCATTTCTCTTGGAGATATGCAAAACATTTTTTAGAGGTTGGTCTTCTGTCATGAAAATGAAAGTGTCTACCATCTGTACACTACCCACCTCACCATCTCCTCAGCAGTGTGCTGGGGCTACAAGTTGTCTGCAAAAATGAAATGCCAAGAAAACTGTCAGAATGATTCATTTACCTATTGACTCTCTCCCTGAGTAGGTCTAAGACAGCTCTGAAAAGCATGGAAAATGACCCTAATCCTAATGAGATGTTCCTAGGAGAACAGATGATCTGCAGAGACAGCACAGCTCCATGCCTAGGATCACCACACTGATATAAGTAAGTGAGAAGAAACCTCAAGAATGTTTAGAATTGCACATTCCTGCTCACATCAATTTATGGTGAGCAGTATTTTATTATGCTTCTTTAATTAACAAGTGCAAGCAGCTGGTTGTTATTTATTTTAGGACTCAGCACGGAGTTTTCCATGTGGTGACTGACTCTTAACAGGACCTGAAAGCAGCAGGCAGTGGAGTCAAAATGATCTGATCTTCTCCCTCCTCCCAGCACACAGTAATGCTTTAAATTTGAGCATTAGAACAGTAGAGCTGTTGCCATGATCAAAGCAGACAAGTTGAACGCACACAAGAGTCTCTACAGCTCCTCACTGCTGTTGGGAGAATACCAAGGAAGGTAGAGCTACAGCCCCTTTTACACCATTACTTCTTGGAGCTAACGGTTATAGGCAGGGTGGCAGGTTTGGACACAGAAAGGAGCATTAAGTAGTCAGAACACTGATTATTAGTGTCTCTTGGTAGAGGCTATCTGTGACCTTCTGCCATGGGCTAAGGAGTCACTGTATGCTGCCTGAGCTGTATGAGATTATTTGATTGTCCTTAGATCTAGGTGAGGAGCTAAGAGTATACCCATGAGCTCTTAGTAGACACCTTTCTAGCCAAATAATCTGATCTTGAGATCATAGAATCCTACAATGCCATTAGGTTGGAAGTGACCTCTAGAAGTCATCTAGTCCAGCCCACTGCAGTGATCAGGGACATTCCCAACTAGATCAGGTTGCTCAGAGTCCCATCAAGCCTAACCAGGAATGCCTTCAGGGATGAGGCTTTCACCACTTCCCTGCACAGCCTGTTCCAGTGTTCCACCACCCTCATAGTAAAGAGCTTCTTCCTAAGGTCCAATCTAAATCTATCCTCCTCTAGTTTGAAACCATTGCCCCTCACCCTAATACTACAAGCCCCTGTAAAAAGTCCCACAGCTCACATCACACAAACAAATGCTGCTTGATGTCACAGCACATCTCTTGTATCAGGACTATCCCTGCAGAGCAAACTCAGATGGCTTTCATCTGTCAGAGCAATGTACTGTGCCCACATGCGGAAGGAAGAAGTGTTCTTCCTTCAGCTTCATTATGTGTAAAGAAGTTAGAAACAGGACTTTTTGTCTGGCATTCTACCATTGCAGCAAAGGCATCTGTCATCAACAGTACCAGTACCACTTCTTAAGAACAGGTCTTGTGAGGAGCAGCTGAGGGAACTGAGCTGATCCTGGAGAACAGGATGCTGAGGGGACACCTTCTGGCTTTCTACAATTCCCTGAAAGGAGGCCAGAACCAGGTGGGAATTTTTCTTTACTCCTAAGTAATAAGTGATAGAATGGGAGAAAATGGCCTGAAGTTGCACTAGGGGAGATTTAGGTTGAATATTAGAAGAAACTTATTGACTTCTCAAAGACTGGAACAGGCTTCCACAGGCTGGAGTATATGAGCTTTCAAAGTCCCTCCCAACTCCTAACATTCTGGGATTCTGCATGGTTAAATCCCCATCACTTGAGGCATTTCAAAGCTGCAGAGAGGCAGTGCTGAGGGACTTGATTTAGCACCAGACTGGCAGAGTTAGGTAGTGGTTGGACTCCATGATCTTAAAGACCTTTCCCAATGAAAACAGTTCTATTCTTTATCACCACATGCATAACTCTGAAATGGTTTGCAGATTACTCATTGCAGAGGGTTTTTTTTTCTGATGGAGAACTTCAGTTCTCAGCTCCAGTTTCACAGCTATCCCCACACCAGCAATTCACTTTGTGTTGCACACATCTGAAAAACAGAGCACTTTAAGACTTGATCCCAAGCTGAAGCAAACCCACAGGAGGTTCAAATCCTCATATCCTATGCAGGAGACAAATCATGAGCTGAAGTGTACACATGGCAGAATGTGCACTGTAGATATTCTGGTGGATAGAATCAACTGAGCTCCTGAACTAATACATTTCTATATGTGTCTCTGTGAAGCTTGCAACCCCTAGCAATGTATCCCTGTCTTTCTCCCTCTTCATTATTCAGTACTTTGACTCTTTTTTACAACATCTTTCACTTTCAACAATATTAGCACATTCTGACAAACTTTAAAAAACTCCTTATTTTGACAAGCCAATCATCTCACTAGAGAAATTGGAAAAAGCAGTACAGTTGCTGATACACTGATTATAGCAGATGTCAGCCTGACCTTTGTGTCAGATGCTTCCAGTAGCCTTATTAATTGTTATTTATTCATGGTCATAGCAAACAATGTTCCAGGAATTCATTTTTGTATTCTGTGAGCTACTCTTCTCTTTCTCTTTTTCAGTTAGAGATGGCTTCATTGAAAGATTTCAGGTTCAGAAGAAACTTTCTTTCTTTTCTGGTACTTCCCCTCCCTTTCCTCACATTTTTATTCTCTACCTACAAGGTGTATGATTTGTGGGTTATCAGACAAAAGGGTTTTGGAATCCTCATCCTCAACTCAAGTTTTGTACCAACATCAGCAGGAAGCCCCGAGTACGTGGAGAGAAGGGTAGGAATAACTCAGACCTGTAATGCAGAGTAAGGACAAGGGGAGGAAGAATGCAGACAAGCGGTTTTGGATTTGGAGCCCCCATATTATGTCTCAGCTTGTGTTTTGCACCAACATCAGCAGGAAGCCACGGGTACATGGGGAGAAGGGTAGGAATAACCCAGACATGTAAAGCACAGTAAGGTCCAAAGTGCCACTAGGTTCAAGGCATTCCTAGTTTAGTGTTGCAAGTTCCAGCATTGATGCTAAGAACAGACTTGTTCAGAAAGCTTTACCTAGAAGAGGTTCACGTATTTTAGATTCTTAGCCATATTGTAAATGTTACATTATTTAAAGAGACAGTCTGTTAGAGCAAAAAGCAAAGAGGAACACATGCAAGGCAAACCTGGTGATGCAGATAACTCCTCAATGTTTCAGCTCTCAGCAACATTTTTGCTTGCAGTTGAGGCAGTAACTGTAAGGAAATAAAGAAATAAATTCAGAGAGCAGGTAGAGGAATCTAGAGGAAAAGTCCATCTAAAACGTTTTATACAACAGAACCAACCACAATATTCTTCTTCATAAAACAATAGATGAGAACTAAAACAAGAAAAAGGAAAGGAAAAAAAATATCTACCTGCAAACACAATAACTCTCTAAGTGAGTTTGGCTTAAGAAAGTTGTGCAAGTAATTGTATGTTACTTAACATAATCACACAAGTCAACCTATACTAAATATAGGAGGGATCATAGCATGAATCAAGAATAACAAAGGCGGGGTGGGGGGGGAGAACAGGAAGAAGATTAGAGAGGCTGAAGTCACAGATGTCCTGAGGCTCCAAGTTATGATAAAATTTGTCTTCATATGCACTATCTGTTCTATGAGATGAAGGCATTCAAAGCACAAACAGGATATTAGAATCAAGTGCAGAGTACTGAAACACAGCACATGTTCATTACACTTAGGGCTCCATAACAGTTCAAACATCTTCTACTTCCTTCTTTATCTCTCTTTCAGAGTCTGAGAGGCAACAGCACATTGTATATTCCAGGAGAGCTAAAAGCCTGTGTTTCCCTAGTTTGAACATTACAATCCATTTCCCAAGTGTTTAGAGCTGATAACAGGCAAAATCTCTGCTTCGAGCTCCACTTCCAGTGCAACACCGCAGTCCTACAGCACACAGCAGCTGAACCTCACTGCTGGTGACAAATGGTTAAGTATATCCAAAATTTGAGTTTCCTGGGTCCTTTCCCAAGCATTAAGAAGTATTTCTATGTTTTGCCATACGTAAGACTTGGAGGCTGTACTATCTTCTGTAAACAGAGGTGCTTATTTAGTTGTGCCCAAGTTAAGTCAGTTAATATCAGACATTAATTCCCTTTTCCTCTACCTGCAGATAAATGTAGCAGTAGAACCAACACATCCCTTGAGCTGCAAAATCACTTTGGATACAAGGAAAGGCTGAGGGAGCTGGGTCTCTTGGGCTTGGAGGAGGCTGAGTGCTGACCTCATTCGTGTTTATAAATATGTGAAGGATTAAGTGTTGGAAGGACAGAGCCAAGCTCTGCTCTGTGATGTCAAATGACAGGACGAGAGGCAATGAGTGCAAGCTGGAACAGGAGAGGTTCCATGTGAACATAAGGAAGAACTTTTTCAGCATGAGGGTGATGGAGCCCTGGAATTGGCTGCCCAGAGAGGTTGTGGAGTCTGTCTGAAGATACTAAAAACCTACCTGTGATGTTCCTGTGAGAACTACTCTAAGTGATCCTGCTCTGGAAGGGTGATTGGATCAGATAATCTTTTGAGGTCACTTCCAACCCCTAACATTCTGTGATTGGTTGTGCTTAGGTATGGTTATTCCAAAACCTAAGATAAAATGCAGCTAGATGGCAGCCACTTAATGCAAAGGTACAGAGAGGATGGATCCAGACTCCTGCAAAGTGCACAACAGAGGAAATTGCTTAGGTACAGAAACTTCACCATGACATGAGACAGGTATCAGGACAAGTTAGAAACCCTGTTCCTGGAAACACCCAGAATTCATCTCAACAAACTCCAATTTTCCAAGAGAGCATCTCCAGACTCCTGTTTGAATGAGGTTTAAAGCAAACTCCAGAGCTCCTTTCCATCTTCTGTGATTCTGTAACTAACAGATTAATCAGAGAAACATTTTGGCTGATAAAGTAGTCAAATTAATGCAATCTAAGTAGAATAGAATCATAGAATCACTTTGGTTGGAAAACACCTTCCAGATCAAGTCCAACCATTTTCTACAAGGGTAAACTATGTCCTCCAGCACCACATCACTGTGGCTTTTAAACACCTCCAGGAAACGGGATTCAACCTCCTCCCTGGGCAGCCTGTTCCAGTCTTTGAGAACCTTTTCAGTCAAAAAGTTTCTTCTAATACCCAACCTAAACCTCCTCTGGTGCAACTTGAGGACATTTCCTGTCATCTGTTAATAGAGAGAACAGACTGTAGGTTGTCAAATACTTCTTTTGAAGCTGGACTCTCCTAAAAATCTGCTGCACTTTTTTCATAATCCTTTAAAGAGCAGCACATGTGAGACACTCTGAAATCAGACCATAGGGTTTGCTTTCTTTACCACATACCTTTCCTTTAATCCTTCTTTCTGTTCTTGATGTTGAGATATTTTAAGTGCTCTACAGCTTTCAAACAGCAGAAGTTTAAAATGCCTCGCAGGTGATGCTGGTTATTTTAACTCGTGTTTGCTCTCCACGAGATACATGCTGCTAATTCCTCAGCAGTTTGCAATGATGATCCCCCTTAAAGATAAGATCCTAAGTACTTAACACCTACATACTCACTTCCTGATACCAAATGGTGAGACTATTACACAAGTGGTGAGGTTGTTTATGCAATCAGCTAGAAATAATAACCAGTTTTACTAGAATTTTCTCTGTAGTTGAGCAAACCTGTCTACATGTGATCCCCAGAAGAGGTGGAATTGGAAAGATGTCCTCAAACACACAGCAGGGAGCAGTGAACACCTGCACTCCAGAAAATCAACTGCTGGTCCTCTGTGGACCCCAACCTGCAGCTGCACACCCAGACAGTGGCGATGGAGATGCAAATGCTGAAAATATCTCACTGGCTTGTTTGCAGACTTCTTCCTGCCCTTTTCCTGCATTCATCCACTAATTCAGTTCAACAAAGAACAATAACTGCCCGGCCCAAAACTTTCTGCAGTCTAACAGAGACTGAGTCACAATTGGCAAGCCCAAACTTGTTAAGGCATTGCCAGTAGACTCAAAGATATCTAATAATTTTAATGAGATGTTGCTGTTGCAGTTTAAAGTACTAATCACTTCTCACATTGAGGAGAAGAGTCCATGTATGCCCAGAAAAGCAGCATGAGCCAATCATAGCAGAAAGAAAGAGCAAATTTAAATTTGGAATTTCAGGGTGACTCATTGACCTGCCTTTTTCAAAAAGAGCCTTTGAGCAGCTGTCAGAACCAAAACAGTGTCAAAACAAGCAAATATTTCAAGAATGCTCACTTTGCTCCCTTATACAATGAATCAAACCATCTGTGCTGTACTGGGCTTTAGCTGATATTCTAGCCACACAGAAGGCATCAAAAATCTTGGCAGTTGAGTTCTCCGAGGCCATTTACACCTCTAAGATGCTCTCCAGAGAGAACTAGACAGAAGAGGAAAACAAGCAATCACATTTAGGATAACTGGGAGACATTCAAGGTGAAACTTGATGGGGCCATGAGCAACCTAAAGATGTGTCTTGTCACTGGAGGGAGTTTAGACTCCATGACTCACAAGGGATTCTTCCAACCTGACGCATTCTATGATTCTGCTTCTGGTTTTGCCTTCCTTTTTGTCTTCTAGGATAACACCACAGAAGGATTATGTGGCTGTTTGGAATCACAACCTTCTCAAAACCATGGGAAGAGCATAGAATCATTTTGTTTGGAAAAGACTTTAAGATCAAATACAACCATTACCTAATTCATAGAATGGTTTAGGTTGGAAGGGACCTCAAGGATCATCCAGCTCCAACCCCCTGCCATAGGCAGGGACACCTCCCACTAGAGCAGGTTACTCAAGGCCTCATCCAGCCNAGCAGAGCTGCTGCAGCCCTCTGAGCATCTTCGTGGCTCTCCTCTGGACCCACTCCAGCAGTTCCATGTCCTTCTTGTGTTTGGAGCTCCAGAACTGCACACAGTACTCCAGGTGGGGTCTGACGAGAGCAGAGTAAAGGGGGAGAATCCCCTCCCTTGCCCTGCTGGCCACACTGCTCTTGATGCAGCCCAGCACACGGTTGGCTGTCTGGGCTGCATGTGCACACTGTCGGCTCATGTTGAGCTTTTGATTCTACCTGTTAAACCATGTACCTCAACACCACATCTATGCTGCTTTGAAAACCTCCAGGGATTGGAATTCAACCACCTCCCTCAGCAGCCTGACACAGTCTTTTGAGAACCCCTTCAGTCAAGAAGTTTCTCCTAACACCCAACCCAAATCTTCCCTAGTGTAACTTGAGGTCTTTTCTTCTCACCCTATCACTTGTTGCTAGGGAGAAGAGACCCATAAATACCCAGTTCATTGTAACCTCCTTTCAGGGAGTTACAAAGACGCTCCTGATGGTAGAGTGCTGTGCCTCCAACAAACCTCAACTCTTAAGATTTTTTTTCTTTCAGTCCTGGTCTAGATGCACAGATTCAATGACTTGATTACAATGCCCGAAATTGCCTCTATTTAGTGGCAAAGATGAAAAGGCACAATCTTATCTTTAGCTCCTTCCAGATCTGTAGAGTGTCTTAATTAGCACTGGAGCATCCTAACTTGGCACCCTGCAGCGTTTCTATGCCTTTCTCAGCAACATGTTTATTGCTTTTTCCTCAAGGCTGTGACTGTATATTTCACCAGAACAGGGACACAATTATAAAGCCGTGAGGAGTTCCAGAGTATGAAGAGATTTAATCTGCATTTTCTAATCTCTGAAAGCAAAACAAGAGGAAGAACATTTTATCATTGCCTTCTGCTCACGCTGAGAATGAAAATTCAATTGGCAGAGCACAACACAGAAGTACGATTGCCGTTAGCAACAGGTTAGTCCAAGAAGTAGCCAAGCTGGCTTTGTTTCAGGCAATCTAAACCTTGCAAATATTTAACAGAGTTTGGGGTTTCATTTGAGTTTGGTTGGGGGAGGGAGAGGGATTTGTTTGGGGTTTTGGCTGGGATGTCCTTGGTTTGGGTGGTGGTGTTGTCTTTTAAACGAAAGATTTCCCTGCTTTCTAATACTGGGTGATAATCATTTGAAAATTAACACAATAAGAAGAAAGTTTCAGGAGTGATTTCTCAAAGTTCTGCAAGGAGTTATTTTGAAAGTTGGATGAATTTCAGAGACAAGAAGGAGAAAAAAACCCCACCACTGTTAGTGAATTACACATGTTTTTACTTTTAAGTCCTTTGTTATCTTTTTGGCTGAGCAGCAACAATACCTGGACACAACCTAACACTTCGAGTCAGTCTCTTTTATAATGCCATAGGAATGAAGCTTAAGAGCACATCACTCCCCTTCACTGGCTCTTGCTGTGCTGTATTGCTAAGGCATCCTGTTGGCTCCAGCTTAAAGCCAGACTGAAGGTCTATGAACAGAGAATACAAGCTTGATATAATGGGTTAACAGTGAGCTCAAGCTAAGACAGGTGACCTCCTATCAATGAGTAGGGCTAGGGCAGCCACTATACAAGTGGCAGAGACTTCCTGTGAACACCTTTCCTTTCCCAAAGGGAAGGGGAAGGGAGTAAGAGAGGAACACTCACAAAGTGGATAACTAAAACACCACACATCAAAGACAAATGAAGTTTTGCTTGATATATGTATAGAAAGATATTCTATATATGAATAGAAAGAACCTTCCTGGCCCAGAAACTCCTACCACTTTTGTCAAAGAAGAACAGCACTGTGCTACAAAAATATAGGGCCTTTATTTACATCAGGAAAATAAACTCACCACCACCAAACAAACCACAAAAAACCACACAAACAAAAAAAAAAGCAAAGAAACAAACAAACAAAAAAAATCACATTTGTCACATTGATTTCAAAAACTGATACCAAAGCAGGTCTTAAAGTCAGTGATCTCCAACGCTAAGCTGGACTCATCCTAAAGCATTCCTTTGTGGGATCAGGTTTCCATGGAAAGATTCAAGGAAACTGCTAGAAAACTGTGTGGTTTCATAGATAAGGAAAATAGAATCATAGAATGGTTTCGGTTGGAAGGGACCTCAAGGATCATCCAGCTCCAACCCCCTGCCACAGGCAGGGACACCTCCCACTAGAGCAGGTTGCCCAAGGCCTCATCCAGCCTGGCCTTAAACACCTCCAGGGAGGAAGCATCCACAACCTCCCTGGGCAACCTGTGCCAGTGTCTTACCACCCTCACTGTAAAGAAATTCCTCCTAACATCCAGTCTGAATCTCCCCTCTTCCAGCTTAAACCCATTCCCCCTCCTCCTAACATTACTAGACCGTGTAAAGAGTCCCTCCCCAGCCTCCCTGTAGGCTCCCTTCAGACACTGGAAAGCCACTCTAAGGTCTCCTCGAAGCCTTCTCTTCTCCAGGCTAAAGAGCCCCAACTCTCTCAGCCTGTCAATAAAAAATAAACATATTTTGAACATGATAGAATCCTATTGGTTGGAAAAGACCTTTAAGGTGGAGTCCAAAAATCAACCCACCACCACCAGGGCCATTAAACAATGTCCCAAAGTGCCATGCTTATATAAGACATAATTCTGTTCACAAGAAAGAAGGCTTTAGGGCATATCAGCAGAACAAGAAATCAAAATAGCTCTCCTGAATCACAGAATGTCAGGGGCTGGAGGGGACCTCAATAGCTCATGCAGTCCAATCTCCCTGCCAGAGCAGGATTACCTATACCAGATCACGTCCCAACAGGTTTTGAGTATCTCCAGAGGGAGACTCCACAACCCCCCTAGGCAGCCTGTTCCAGTGTTCCGTCACCCTCACAGGGAAAATAATTCACAGTATCACCAAGATTGGAAGAGACCTCACAGATCATCAAGTCCAACCCTTTACCACAGAACTCAAGGCTAGACCATGGCACCAAGTGCCACGTCCAATCCTGCCTTGAACAGCTCCAGGGACGGCGACTCCACCACCTCCCTGGGCAGCCCATTCCAGTAGCCAATGACTCTCTCAGTGAAGAACTTTCTCCTCACCTCGAGCCTAAACTTCCCCCGGCGCAGCCTGAGGCTGTGTCCTCTCGTTCTGGCGCTGGCCACCTGAGAGAAGAGAGCAACCTCCCCCTGGCTACAACCACCCCTCAGGTAGTTGTAGACAGCAATAAGGTCACCCCTGAGCCTCCTCTTCTCCAGGCTAAACAATCCCAGCTCCCTCAGCCTCTCCTCGTAGGGCTGTGCTCGAGGCCTCTCACCAGCCTCGTCGCCCTTCTCTGGACACGCTCAAGCATCTCAATGTCCCTTCTAAACTGGGGGGCCCAGAACTGAACACAGTACTCAAGGTGTGGTCTAACCAGTGCAGAGTACAGGGGCAGAATGACCTCCCTGCTCCTGCTGGCCACACCATTCCTGATGCAGGCCAGGATGCCATTGGCTCTCTTGGCCACCTGGGCACACTGCTGGCTCATGTTCAGGCGGGTATCAATCAGCACCCCCAGATCCCTCTCTGTCTGGCTGCTTTCCAGCCACTCCGACCCCAGCCTGTATCTCTGCATGGGGTTGTTGTGGCCAAAGTGCAGCACCCTGCACTTGGAGCTATTGAACGCCATCCCCTTGGACTCTGCCCATCTGTCCAGGCGGTCAAGGTCCCGCTGCAGAGCCCTTCTGCCCTCCAACTCAGTCACATCTGCCCCCAGCTTAGTGTATGCCTCTGCTTCTCAGCAGGCTATTTGTCCCCAAGGCTATGACTTCCAGATGCGTGTCTAATGGTTGCATAATCTAAACACCCTCCCTCAAAGGTGATGCATTGTGCTAAGTAGATAGAGCCTAAATGCGGGCATTGTAGACTTAGATAATGGTTGCACTCAACAACCTTAACGGTCTGTAGTTATAAAGTTACGAGAGCTAATTGCATCTAAAATTAGGTCAGGAGCTCCTTGTAGCCAAGTCGGAATTAAGCTCTTGACCTCATCTGGAGTACTATGTCTAGCTCTGGAACACCCAACACAAGGAAGAGAGGAAACTGTTAAGAGCATGTCCACAACAAGGTCATGATCTGAGGGCTGGAGCACTTCCCCACTTTAACTTCTAATGAAACGACTACCAGGCACAAACAAACAAAGGGCCAGGCTCAGGATCTTTAGTCACAGATTCCTTATTCAGTAGAACAAGAGAATGATTGATCTTCCTTCCTTTCGTAAGGCTAGATCTTCAGGCAGCTTTCTAACCCACTGAGTTTTGATGATGCCCACATCAGCAGACAACATAATTCAAGAAAAAAAAATGGTTCCTTAAGTTAAAAGTAGCCAACAAATCCTCTAAGAAAAGAAATTAATCCCTTGATCCAGCTGAAGAGCTTAAATGAGTATAAATACATATAGTGTGAATATACAGTTCTTCACAGGTCTATGAGAAGGATTTATTTGAGGGAAAAACAGGAAAAACAAACTCATTACTCTTAAATGCCTTTCCTGGGGGCCTGTTCAGTAGCCACTGAATTTAGTCCACAAATGGCTTCATTCCCTAGAATAAGAGCATAGCTTTTTTCCAACTGTTAATTCCTGTATCCCTCCAACTGCAGAAATTACCAGGAAAAAGATTAAGTCACTTAAAAGCCATTTTAAATATAGAATTACAAGCGTGGCCTCATACAACCTAAAGATTAAACTTTCATGGTCTTTAAATGTTACTATGATTTAAAATAATACCAGGGGAGGAAATGCTGCATGTTTCCACAGCTCACTTAATATCTACAAGGTTATATTTTACTGCAAGACTAACATGGAAGTTTTACTGTGAGAAGGACAAGAGATGAGCTTGCCAAATGATTCTTTGTCTGGTTATAAGCATATGCAAGTTAAATTAAGGTATCAATTAACTTTCTGTTATCACTTTGTTTTCAGCTTCATACAGGTCTTTTCACTCAATCTATCAGGTTTTATTCATTAAAACCCAAAAAATGTTCTGTTGGAGTGAGTCCAGAGGGGGGCCACAAAGATGATCCAAGGGCTGGAGCACTTCTGCTATGCTGAGGGAGCTGGGGTTGTTTAGCCTGCAAAAGAAAAGACTCTAGGAGGACATTGCAGGTGCCTTCTAGTGCCTGAAGAGAGCCTACAGGAAGGCTGCAGAGGGACTCTTCATAAGAGTGTCTAGCCACAGGATGAGAGGGAATGGTTTTAAGCTGAGAGAGAGTAGGTTTAGACTGGATCTTAGGAAGAAGTTCTTCAGTACAAGGATGGTTAGACTTGGAATGGGTCAACCGGGAAAGTTGTGGGGGTCCCCTTCTTGAAGGTGTTCAAGGCCAGGTTGGATGAGGCCTTGAGCAGCCAACACCAGTTGAGAGGTGTTCCTGCCCACAGCAGGGGGGTTGGAGTAGATGATCTCCGAGGTCCCTTCCAACCTATGTGATGCTACAATTCCATGACCCTGCAGGACTAAAGCAACACAGCAACTGCCCTTTGGGCAAATAGAAGCCCAAAGCATGCATTTCATGGTAAATAACAGCATTAAGTACCTCTCCCCAGTTTAATTACAGTATACTAGAAGCAATAAGTGATTGCTTTTCATGAAGAGGAACTGAAACGCTAATTAGCAGGTTTTTAACGAGTGTTTCACTTTATACAAGTGTTTACTGCCAACAAAAAAAGGATTAATATAGCTCTCCTTTTGCACAGTTGCATTTAAATTTGCCAGCATACCAGCTTTATACAGAGCTTGTTTCTTTTTGGAAAGCCAGCACGGTGGTGCATGCATCAATAATTCTTCTAGCTTAATTCTTGAACCAAAAGAAGTCAGGAAAATGAGGACTCCTACCACAGGGCTTAAATATTTCTATTCCTATTGATCTCCAGAGTTATGATTCCCAGTCTGATATGCTTTCACCTGCAATGTATTGATTTTCATATCATCAGCTAAACAAACCCATGACCCTTTTGAAGTGAAGTACATTCATTTTCAGACTCTGCATTTCTTTCCACAGCTATGAACTTCTGGGTGTGACTGCTTTCACAGAATCCCAAAACGTTTGAGTTTGGAAGGACCTTGAAGATTATCTAGTTTCATTCCCCCTGTCATGGGCAGGAACATGTCCCACTAGACCAGTTTGCTCAAGGCCCCTTCCAACCTGGCTTTAAACACTTCCAGGATTGGAGTCTCCATAGTTTGGTTCCTTACATCTCATTCATGGACAAATTTACTTAGAAGCAATTCCACGCAAATGACCTCCTGATTGCTATCCTGTTCAAAACAGGATATCCCTGTCCAAATGTATGCAAAGCATCAGTTTCTTCTTGCTATTTACCTCCTCCTTCCTCAGCTCTGTAGGTCACAACATATTAACCTTGTATTTGATATGCACATAAGCCACAAGCAAGACACAGAGAGCTCTTCAGATGGCAGCACACAAAACAATACAGGGATACACTGAGTTAATCATCTACAACCAGTATGGCAGGTAAGGCAGCTTTACAGTAGCTATTAGCAACACAGAGCTCAGTGTAGCCTCCAAAGCCTGCTCAGGTGGTATAAGGTAGGTTGCCAAAATCAAGTTGTGACAAAACTGGGCTGTTTATGGTCTCCTCTCTCCAATGTGCTAAATGAAACATCCTTAGTGCAGTGCCAACCAGCCAGGACCATAAGTCTAGGAACTTACAAGCTAATCCATGCAAGGTCAGAGAGGACTACTACTTCACCGCTACTTCAGATTAAACTCATAATGCTCTAAGACCTGCCAGACCCTACCTACAGAGATTTCCCTTCATTTATTTGGAGGCAGGCTTTGGCACTCACCTGTCTTCAGACTTAATCATAGAATCATTTTGAATTAAAAAGATCTTAACAATCAAGTTCAACCATTAACCTAACACATCCAAGTTCATCACTGATGCTGTGTCCCTCAGCATCAGGTCTATGCAGCTTTGAAACATCTCCAGGGGAAGGGATTCAACCACATCCCTGTAAAACTGATTCCAGTCTCTGAGAGACCTTTCAGTCAAGAAGTTTCTTCTCATATCCAACCCAAACCTCCTCTGGTACAACTTCAGACCGTTTCCTCTCCTCCCATTACTTGCTGCTAGGGAGAAGAGACCAATACCCTCCTTGATCCAACCTTTCAGAAATTATCTGAATTCCTCCTTCAAAAAACATCTGCAAATCTCCTTCAAAAATAATGGTTTTGAAGATGAGTAGCAGCCTTGCTCTCAGCTAATTCACTCTTCAACAAACAAGGTAGTGTATTGGAGCCAGCACAATTACACCTATCAGTACTTCGGCTACTCCAGATTTATTTGCACCTTGATATCAAGACTAACACAGCCCATAGATTTGTGATGACTTGCTGCTTGCACCAAAGGTCTGTTTCCTCCCTAGCTACACTACATTTCATAGGCTGCCATCTGGCCCTTGGAAAGCAGCCTTACAGAGACAAAAATAAAGTAAACTTCCATGGCTTAGGTCCATACTAAGAATAGAAGTTCAAACTGGTCATTCCACTCCTGAAGCTACTTTGAAAACTATTTACTGTAGTGGGCATGGTAGTGTTGGGTTGATGCTTGGACCTGATGATTTTAGAGGTGTTTTTCAACCTACATACACAATACTTAGCATTTGTATGATATCCAACAGGGCTTATCCTAAAATCAGATGTGATGCTGTGTGAGGTGATTGGATCTTGTGCAAAAAGCTTGCTAGCAACCAAAGCAGAAGTGTTTGCTCCTCTCTTCTGAATACTCAGTAACTGACATCAGGAGCATTTGTTTGGCGTGAATATGTAGATATGTGAAAATCTGTGTTCAAAACAAAACAGACTCTGATGAAAGGTCAAGTTTGACAGGCTGGAAAAAAAGCCTTGAGGCTCCTCTTCAAATCAAGTTTGAGTTTTCTTCAAAGGTCAATGTCACCATGCCCCATTTCAAATTTTCTTCATTAATAGGCCCGAGGAATGCTTTGACATGTTATTGTTTTAAGCATTTGGGAGAAACCTCAAAACTAACAAGAATTTATCACTGCATGACCAGCTCATCACAATGTCTGCAGCATGTCAGATCCTGTGATTAAAGAGACTTTATCAGACATTTAAACATTAAAAAATGTAGATTTTCAGTGTGTTCAAAAATGTAAACCTCATTCTATCAATATCCTGAAGCTTAATCAATGTTCCCCCCCATTATTTTTTTTCCCATCTAGCATTCCAAATAACCTGATTCTTGGGTGTTTTTTAATAAGCAAATGGATTTTGTACTCCTAGTGCATACAAGTCACTGGCCATCAGAGCACTCACATGAAAGAAATCAAGAGGATACCTATTTGTGACTTTTTCCCCCGGGAGGCTTCCTCAAGCATCCTGCAAAGATGACATATCCTGTCTGTTCAAGTCTAGTGACTGTTGCATCAACTGGCATCACAGATAAGATCCATAATTATCAACTAAAGGTCCTAAAAAACCTCAAGCATTTCCTAAGAAAAATGAAACATGTAGGTATGGAAGACTGTTAGTTTGACTCAGATCTGTGCCCATTTAGGAAGAAATTACACAAACTGACTGTATGAAGGTCACGTTGTAGGTAACTCCAAAGCTCCATTTAGATTTCAGGTTCCTGCCTGAATCAAGTTGAGTCTTCAACTAATTTTATTTCAGCTAATTTACACTGCATTAAAAGCACTCCAAAGTCATCGATTCCCTTGAAATACTTTGCAGCGAAGATAGGAATCTCAGAATCACAGAACTTTAGAGGTTGAAAGGGACCTCCAGAGATCACCCAGTTCAATCCTCCCACCGAAGCAGGATCACCTAGGGCAGGCCTCACAGGAATGCACCCAGGCAGATTTTGAAAGTCTCCAGAGAAGGAGACTCCTCAACCTCTCTGAGCAGCCTGTTCCAGTGCCCTGTCACCCTCACTGTAAAGAATTTTCTCCTCACGTTGAGGTGAAACCTTCTGTGTTCCAATTTGTATCCATTGCTCCTTGTCTTATTGCTGTGCACCACCAAAAAGAGATTGGGCCCCCTCCACTTGACACCCCCCCCTCAGATGTTTGTATACACTGATCATATCTCCTCTCAGCCTTCTCTTCTCCAGACTAAACAGCCCCAGGGCTATCAGTCTCTCTCCATAAGGGAGATGCTCAAGTCCTCCAATCATCCTCGTGGCTCTCTGCTGGACTCATTCCAGCAGGTCCTTGTCTCTTTTTGAACTGAAAAGCCCAAAACTGGACACAGTATTGCAGGTGTGGTCTCACTAGGGCAGAGTAGAGGGGGAGAAGAACCTCCCTAGACCTACAGGATACACTTTTCCTGATGTACCCCAGGATGCCATTGGCTCTCTTGGCCACAAGGGCACATTGCTGGCCCATGCAGAACTTGCTGTCCACCAGGACTCCAAGGTCTTTCTCCACAGAGCTGCTTTCCCAGTAGGGCAGCCCCAGCCTGTACTGGTGCCTGTTGTTATTCCTCCCCACATGCAGAACCCTGCACTTGTCCTTATCGAATTTCATATGGTTACCCTTCATCCAGTTCTCCAGCCTGTCCAGATCTCCCTGGATGGCAGCAGAATTAGGAAGAGATGAAAAGATACAATGGGCATGTATAGAATCATAGAGTTGTTTTTGTTGGAAGATAATTTATTGATCAAATTCAACCATTCTCTAACTCTACCAAGTCTGGTGCTAAACATGTCCCTTAGCACCTCATCTCCAAGGCTTTTAAACATCTCCAGGGATGGGGACCCAAGCACCTCCCTGAGGAGCCTGTTCCAGTCTTGGAGAACCCTTTCAGCAAAAAATTTCCTTCTAATATTCAACCTAAACCTCCCTTGGTGCAACTTGAGGCCACTTCCTCTCATCCTATCACTGGTTACTAGGGAGAAGAGACCAACACCCACCTCATTACAACCTCCTGTCAGGGAGTTGTAGAGAGCAGTGAGGTCTCCCCTCCACCTCCTCTTCTCTAGACTAAACAACTCCAGTTCCCTCAGTTGTTACGAAATGATCATATCCTTCTACAGCAACACATTAAACAGACTTTAGGTCTAATGTTTCCTTGTTGCAGAAATCCTACTCAGGAAAGGGACCCAGACCAGGCAGTGTTCTTATCCAGTTAGTTATCTTTGAAATAGCATCATAGAATAGAATCAACCAGGTTGGAAGAGACCTCCAAGATCATCCAGTCCAACCTAACACCCAGCCCTGTCCAGTCAACTAGACCATGGCACCAAGTGCCTCATCCAGGCTTTTCTTTAACAACTCCAGGCACAGCAACTCCACCACCTCCCTGGGCAGCCCATTCCAATGCCAATCACTCTCTCTGTGAAGAGCTTCCTCCTAACATCCAGCCTAGACCTCCCCCAGCACAACTTGAGACTGTGTCCCCTTGTTCTATTGCTGGTTGCCTGGCAGAAGAGACCAACCCCCACCTGGCTACAGTCTCCCTTCAGGTAGTTGTAGACAGCAATGAGGTCATCCCTGAGCCTCCTCTTCTCCAGGCTAAACAGCCCCAGCTCCCTCAGCCTCTCCTCACAGGGCTGTGCTCCAGGCCCTTCACCAGCTTTGTTGCCTGTGCTAGTTTGAGCCTAGCTAGCATGTTTTGGTGAGAAGAACTAGATGATAGGCTGTAAAATGAAAACAATGGTGAGGTCTACTTCGCTCACAGTCTTGCTGAGATGTATACAAAAGAAGAAAGGCAAAACAAAGATTAGGGCATTTTGCTTCTTCTCCTCGCTGGGGAACTTTGCCTGCTGGGGAGCTCGTGGCTGCTGGCTGGACTCCATCTTGCTTTCTAACCTCACCCTCCTTTGCTTGGCTGCTTCACCTTGCTTTTAACCCTTTTGGCCGAACCTCCATTCTTCCTTAGGACTGGGGTAAGGTTGAGAGGGGTAGGGGGAAGGTGAGGGGTGGTTGAGAGCCCCTCCTGGGGACTCAGGTTTCTGGGAGGGGAATTGTGTTTGTATTACCTTTTTTACCTTATATATTTCTGTATATAACTGTATATACTGTGAATATCTGCTTGTAAATTGTGCCAGCTGTAAATATAAGCTTCATTCAAATTTCCAGAGCCGACTGAGTCTAGTCTGGGTAATTTCTAAAAGTGTGGGGGGCGGGGGAGACCCAAACCATCACATTGCCCTTCTCTGGACACGTTCCATTATCTCAACATCTCTCTGGAATTGAGGAGCCCAGAACTGGACACAGTACTCAAGGTGTGGCCTGACCAGTGCTGATACAGTAACAAGCAGCTACAAGCAAGAGCCAAAGAGCTTTCATTTCACCTGCCTTAATAATCTAAATACAATAGCTGCATACATTTGTCTACCTCAAACAAAAAACTCTCAACAGGTCCCTCCAGACAGGCCTAAAGTTTTGCACTTTGTTCTCAAGTTTAATATTCGTAAATGTAAGTGGACACAGTGTTATGATATCCTAGTGGCTTATTTTATTAAGCACCTTCCAAAAGTGCAGGTTTTCCTCTGAAAATTCAAAGTTCTCTGCAATTAATATCAATACACATCATAATTGGACACCTTAAAATAAGAAACTAAAGGTCATGATCACCATTTTCCCTGAGGTACTGAGTATGGTTCACCCATCATTTTAAAAAGCATGATCATACTCTTTATGCCATAAGAAGCTTTCCTAAGTGGCATTTGAGTGCTTTAGATCTTTGCTTTACTTCCAAGAAGAGGAGGATATGGTCTCAAGTTGCACCAGGAGAGGTTTAGGTTGGATACTAGAAAAATCCTCCTGACTGAAAGGATCCTCAAAGACTGGAACTGGAAAATCCTCCTGACTGAAAGGATCCTCAAAGACTGGAACCAGAGGTGGTTGAATCCTCATCCCCAAAAGTGTTAAAAAGACACAGGGATGTGGTGCTGAGGGACATGGTTTAGCACCAGCCTTGGTAAAGTTAGAAGATGATTTGACTCCATGATCTTAAAGGTCTTTGCCAACTAAAATGATTTTATGATTCAGGGAAAGAGACTGATGATAGTTGAGGTAAGTATTTCTTTTATTAGCAACAAGTCATTTCAGTTTAGTTTGAACAAGAGGAGGCTGAGGGGAGACCTCATTGCTGTCTACAGCTGCTTGAAAGGAGGTTGTGGAGAGGTTGGTGCTGGTCTCTTCTCACAGGTAATTAGTGATAGAACAAGAGGGAATGGCTTCAAGCCACAATTGGGTAGGCTTAGACTGGACAATGGGAAAAGTTTTTCACAGAGAGAATGGTCAGACTTTGGAATGAGCTGCCCAGGGAGGTGGTGGAGTTACCAACCCTGGATGTGTTTAAGGGTTCTTTGGATGTGATGCTTAGGGATATGGTTTAAGGCAAATCTTGTAGAGTAGGGATATCAGCTGGACTTAGAGATCCTGAGGGGCTTTTCCAACCAGAATGTTTCTGTGATTTAATGCAAGGTCAAATTGGCATAATCTAACCCTTGCAGACAGGGTGGTATCTAAACATTAAGAAAGTGTTTGTTCCAGCTTCCACTCAAGCACATCCAGAGCATCTGGGGACAGCATCTCTTCGCATCAGCACCTGATAACATTCAACAGCCTGTTACACAGAGAGCTTAGATCAGACACCTGAAAGACATTACAGCAAGAAAGCTCAGTAGCCCTCAACTCTAGCACCTGTAGGCCTCACAAAACTCTTTTGAAGATAAAGAAGCATGGGAAAGGGATGGGCACTCATAGACAACAAGCAACTACAGGTTGGCCTGCTGGAGCTGAAAGTTTTTCTTGCGCCTTCTGAAATTCAGAATTGCTTCCCTGCACGCTACTGTTTCCACCATACTTACACAGACAAATCTCAGGCTTCACTAAAGCCACCAATTCCCCTTCCATCAAGGTTCAGTTTAAAGAGATTTCCCTGCACAAATTTGGAGCAACTGTTTCATCCAAGCTCAGAGTTATCTCACAGAGAAGTACTGTCCATGAGAACAGCAGCCATTCCTCAGAAGTCCTGCAGCTTCCTGCTGCAAAACTTCAATCGCTCATTCAGAACACAGATAAAAGCTTCTGACAGATGTATGGATAAGCAAACAGTACAAGTACAGCACCCACACTAGAAAGGGGTTTACCAAGGCTGTTTCAGAGGAAAACCAGACTTAATACAAAGTAAAATAAGACAAATGGAGAGAATAGCCTGTAAGAAATAAGCAATGTTTTAATTGCTATACTCAGGTGAAGAATTCTACCTGATCAGCACAACTCAGCGGTCATTGACCAGTTTAAAAACCAAGCAATGTCATCTTCTCCCTTCTCCCTCACCTTTTCCTCCTGTTGAAGGGTCTGTTTACTTTCTTGCCTCATGCAAGGAGGCTGTGAGCACAGCACAAAGCCACAGTCACTTACACACAAACCCATCCTGCAGGAAGGAGTAGTGACATTTAAAGTCATCTCCTGAGGGGCGCAGCAAACCAACGTGCACGTGCTGTGCACGTACAGGAGGAGATTGTTCAATACCCTACCATTTACAGATATTCCAGTCATTAAAGAAGAGCATTTGTGTGCATTAGCAAAAAGCATCTCCACAGGAGAGCCTGTTCAAATACAGCTACAGCATGCTGGCTCCAGCTGTGGTAAGGGAAAAAGAAAAAAAAAGAAACAAAACATAGAAAGAAAAAAGAAATCCCAATGCAGCTATTTTTCAGCCTGAATTGCATTTTCACAGACTTCTTTCTGGATCACAGCAATACCTCTGGCACTGCCACTTCACAGGGGTATCAGACGTGCAGTTGTGTCATCCTTTGACTAATAATAACCACTTCACAAAACCTACAACACAAGGAAGCACTTCCTCACAGAATCACAGAATGATAGAGGTTGGAAGAGACCTCTGGAGATCACCTTGTCCAACCCCCCTGCCAGAGCAGGATCACACAGAGCAGGTTGCAGAAGAGGACTGGAGCAACTCTCTTATGAAGACAGGCTGAAAGAACTGGGGTTGTTCAGCCAGGAGAAGAGAAGAGAAGACTCTTATAGTAGCATTTCAGTATCTACAGGGGACATACAAAAACTGTTCGGAAGGGATTGTAGTGATAGGACAAGGGCAACAGTCTGAAACTGGAGCTGGGTAGACGTAGGATAGACATAAGGAGGAAGTTCTACACAATGAGAGTGGTAGAATACTGGAACAGGTTGCCCAGAGATGTGGTTCAGGCCCCATCTCTGGAGACATTCAAGATTAGACTAGATAAGGCTCTGAGCAGCTTGCTCTAGGTGGAGATGTCCCTACTGACTGAAGGGAAGTTGGACAAGATAACTTTTGAGAGTCCCTTCCAACCCAATGCAACCTGTGAACAGATGTCCAGACAGGTTTTGAATGACTACAGAGACAGACACCACCAGCTCTTTGGGCAGTCTGTTCCAGTGACCTGCCAGCCTCAAAGAAGCTTCTCAGCCTTTGCACATTGCCCTTTCAAGGCAGCCTTGCCATGTTCCTGAAGAAGACAGGCACTGTGGAGCAAGTTTTTCTCAAGAGGAAAATCAGAGAAAGATTACCAGGAATCCCTTTATCAGCCTGTTCTCTGTCCTGCTTTCTCTTTTCATGGAAATCCCTCAAACCATCACAATCTACAAGCCAATAGATCACACTGCTGTGGTCACAGAAAACCACAGCTTCTATTCTCATGTAGTTGCACATGTAAGTACATTTGTCCTCAGCTTCTCTCAATGGGGTCACAAATTCCTTTTCAATATTTACAGGGGAAAAGGAACATTCACAGGGTATGAGTCTAAAAAAGTCAAAATATGCTAAAGTATACTACAACAACATAAACACATCTTCAAGGTCCTCCTTCCCTTTCAATTCCTTTTTCTGGTTCTACCTCAACAAGAAATCCACAGCCTCTTTATAGAAACTGCTGCCTGCTTCATTTTCTTCTCTAAATCCTGGAAAAGTTAGCTTCTACTTACCCTTTTTTTGTCTCAACAAGCAGACAGAAAGTTCCATCCCACTGCATTTTCCTCAAAAAAAAAAATCCCAAACAGAGCCAGCAAAGCAGTCCTCCAGGTACCTTTGTGACTTCAGGAGAAGCAAAGAGCACAAAGCAATCCCCAGGAAACCACACAAACAGCAACAAGCCTTTCTTCTCATTTTTAAGTCCAGGTGCCCCCCACCCCGCCTGCTACATCACAGGTGATTTAGGTTGGAAGAGACTTTGGAGTTCAATCATCCAGTTCCAACCTTCCTGCTGTGGGCAGTTGATGATCACCTCAGCCATCTCTGTATCCAGCTTGACCAGGTGTCCACTCTGGTCTCCATTAGGGCCCAATGGGGAACACCTGCTGCTGGTCTCTGGTTTGGTTTTGTTTTTTTGTCTTTATATGCAGTGAGCCCATAGCAGTTTCAATTAGTTTTCAGAGCTTAGAAAGAGCTGGAATGTCAGCAACTTCACTTATTCCAGTGCCCCACCACCACCAGATTTCCAAAGGTGTTTCTCTTAGAGACAGCTATGGCATTGCTTTTTGAAAGTGTCTCTGCTGAGGCACTATCTTTTAGGAACCATCAGCTTGAGGGCTTGGGGTTTTTTTTTTAGCTGTTTTTACATGATCTATGAAAACTTTAGTTCTCTGCAGTCTGGAACACATTTTCTTCAACCAAATAGCATCTTGCATTCATTTTTTTTGTCAGACAAAAAAAAACAAACATGCCCTAATTAGCTGTCATGGACCTAACGAAAACAGGAGAGTTGTTCCGTGACTGTTTCTGTGTGCCAGGGATTGCTGAATACTCTTCTTTTACTGATTTAAGCCTTTCACAGAGCCTGAAAAGTAAAAAATTGGCTTACAGTTTATGAACCTGGATATAGCAGAAAGCAGTTGACTAAATAAGTCTTAACTATCAAAACACGATGTGCTAGCACCAGGGCAAGTTAATCCCAACCAAGACTAATCTTCTGAAGGAGATGACCTGAGTCAGATTTAACTCTAGTTGCACCTGCTCATCATAGTTCCAGCTGAGTTATTACTGTGTAGTCTCTCTCTTTACCAAAGCACCCCCACTCTTATGAAATCAGCCAGACTAGACAGCTGGAAATTAAGGAATGAAGCTTTATTTTTACAGCTTAGTACAACAGACAAGCAGATATTTACAATCTATACAGCTGTAGACAGAAATATATAAGTTAAAAAAAGCAATACAGAAACACAACAGCCCTCCCAGAGTCCCCAGGAGGGGCTCCCAACCACCCTTCCACCTTCTTTCCACCCCTCTTCCTTATCTCAGACTTTGCCTTATGTGCAAGGTGAGTTTGGAGGATTGGCCAGACGGGTTAGAAAGCAGAAGGATTTGTGTGCTAGTTTGAAGCTAGCTAGAATGTTTTGGTGAGAAGGATTAGATCACAGGCTGTGAAAGAGAAACAAATGGTGATGTCTACTTCAGTCATAGGCTTGCTGAGATGTGTAAGAACAAGAGCAGGCATTCGGGCACTGCCTGAGCTCTGGGCTGCATTTCTCTCTCTAACCTCACCCTCCATCTCTCTGATTAATCCACTTGCTTCCTAACGCCCCCTGGCTGACCCTCCATTTTTGTGGGGGGCACAAGACAACATCTGGGGTAAAGTTGAAGGGTGGCAGAAGGTGGAAGGGTGGTTGGGAGCCCCTCCTGAGGACTCTGGGAGGGCTGTTATCCCCCTCTGGGAGGGGAGTTGTGTTTCTGTATTACCTTATACCTTGTATATTTCTGTCTATAACTGTATATACTGTAAATATCTGCTTGGATATTGTGCTAAGCTGTAAATATAAGCTTCATTCAAATTTCCAGAGCCATCTGAGTCTAGTCTGAGTGACTTCCAAATTGGGGGTCAGATAACACCCAAACCACCACAATTAGTTACACGGAAAGCAGGTTAGGGAGAAAAGTACAGGCACCAGCTGCAACAGAGACCCACTGCAAGCATGTTATCTGTGTTTTGTGCTCTTGTTCATATACATCTCAGCAAGCCTGAGTGAAGTAGACATCACCATTGTTTCCTTTTCACAGCCTCTAATCTAATTCCTCTCACTAAAATACTTCAGCTAGCCTCAAACTAGCACAGCAAGGCACTCAGAGGATCACTTTTCATTCTGTGCCCCTCTTTAATAAAAAGAATATAAAGCTGAACCAGTAGAAGCGTAACAAGCTTGTGTTTAAAAAAAAAGGCACAATGTTTTTTCAGCTCTCCTTGATTTACAGTCCTTCTGCAGCCTGGCCTAACAGGCAGCCATGGCTTGAGTAAGGCTTCCCCTTACTCAAAGAAGAAGGGAGAAAATCCAAAGGAGGGCCATGAAGATGCTGAGGGAATCTTATGAGAGGAGACTAAGAGACCTGGAGCCGTTTAGCCTGGAGAAGGGAGGTACTAGAGACAGTCCGAAGGAGGGCCATGAAGATGCTGAGGGGACTGGCGCATCTCTCTTATGAGGAGAGATTAAGAGACATGGAGGCCTTTAGCCTGGAGAAGAGCAGCCTGAGAGAGGATTTTACCAATAGCTAAAAGGTGGGAGGCAAGAGGATGAGACTGGGTTCCTTTCAGTGGTACCCAGTGACAGGACAAGGGGCAACAGGCACACATTAGGACATGAGAGTTTTCACTTAAACATAAGGAAAAACTTTCCTTTGAGGATGGAGCACTAGAACTGGTTGCCCAGAGAGGTTATGGAGTTTCCTTCTTCAGTGGCTTTCCATGCCTGCCTGGATATGTTCCGGTGCAGCCTGCTCTGGGTGACCCTGCTTTGGCATGACACTTGGGCTAGATGATCTACAGAGGTCCCTGGCAGCCACTACCAGTCTGTGATTCTATGGAAGCAGTCTGTTCACTGAATTCAGCCCAAACAGTGCTTCCTGCTGCTTACCTCTCACCACTAGTCACAAGCACTGTCCACAACCCACCAGCACCAACCAGCTCTTTGTATTATGCAACAGTCATTTCCCCACAGCCAGCAGTGAGAGAAAAAAAAAAAAACAAAACAGCTCACAGGGGATCTTGAAGCCCAAATCTGTCCCAGGCTGACAAAACTGTGGCAGCCTACAGCCAGGCAAAGAAGATATTCCTTATCCAAGAGCTGGATGTCTCTTCTCTAGATGCCATTTGGGATTGTTGGGAAACGTTGCTACCTCAGTGTCTTGCAGGAAGCCTAGCTACCATATGTGATGGAAGTTATCTGATTGCCAGCAGCTGAGGAAGTGTGGGTGCCAGTGTGTGAATACCAAATAATAAAGGAATCCCCAGGAGACATCTGATTCAATTTCCTCTGTACTACAAGACAAACATGAAAATTCATTGTCTTGATTAGCCCTAGTGCAGAGAAACATCTTTCACAGCTGATTGTAAATCTTCTGAATGGTCTCATTTAGCTTTTAACCTTCCTCTCTTTTTCATCCCTGCAGAGATTATTCCAGCCAAGACATTCATTTATTTAAATAGCCTAAGACATGCATATGTTGTCTCCAGTCACAATGAGAAGCTTTGGAAGTGCACAAATAAGACTAAGAACATTATAAACATCCTTCAGAGCTTCTTAGTGCAGCCCTAGAGCAGCACAGACTTAGGCTGGACATTAGGAGGAAGTTCTGCACAATGAGGGCAGTGAAATACTGGAACAGATTGCCCAGAGAGGTGTTGGAGGCCCCATCTCTGGAGACATGCAAGATTGAACTTGATGGTGCCCTGAGCAATCTGGTTTAGTTAATGAAGTCTCTGCTCACTGTGGAGGGATTGGACAAGATGACCTTCAAGTGTCCCCTTCAATCCAAAGCATTCTGTGATACACTTCTTTAATTTATGGGTGATAGAGCACTGGAGCAGGCTGTCCAGAGAGGTCATAGAGCCTCCTTTTCTGGAGACTTTCAAAACCTGCCTGGATGCATTCCTCTGTGACCTTCTCTAGGTGAACTTGCCTTGGCTGAGAGGTTGGACTCAATGATTTCCAGAGGTCCCTTTCAACTTTTATCATTCCGTGATTCATAGATTCATAGAATGGGTTGAGTTGAAAGGCACCTTCAGAATCATCTAGTTCCAAACCCCCTGGCATTGGTAGGGACACCTTCAACTAGACCAAGTCACTTAAGGTTTCATCCAACCTAGCTCTGAATGCCTCCAGAGAAGGGGCATCCACAATCTCCCTGGGAAATCTGCTCCAGTGTCTCACCATGCTCACTGTACAAAATTTCTTCCATTCCTACAAGTGAGAAAACTATGAGGAGCATCCCCATCGCAGATACATTATACCTACTCTCCTCAAGCATGCTAAAGCCAGGGAGTAGAGGAATAGTTTAGAAATGGAGACTGCACCCTGTGTTTTAAATCACCATGTT
The DNA here is from genome assembly GCA_013400475.1 of Tricholaema leucomelas. Taxonomy (NCBI): domain Eukaryota; kingdom Metazoa; phylum Chordata; class Aves; order Piciformes; family Lybiidae; genus Tricholaema lacrymosa; species Tricholaema leucomelas. The sequence continues at coordinate 16,269 of WAAF01004276.1, read as the reverse complement.
TCTAAGGACTTCCACAACGACATGAAAGCCAGGGATGTGCAGAAGTGTGGTGCCAGTGTAGGCCACAGAAGGAGGGGGTGAGTGCTATGATCTGAGGAGACACTGGCAGCATGCATTTTTCTTACAGTCACTGCATCTGGCTTATCCGTGCTGACTCCTCTGCCCCTCCACTGCTTCATCTCTGATGTTTCCCTTACACTTACTGAAGGAATTCTTCAGCTATCAAGAAGTGTTATGACCAAGAGAGAAATCACTCTCTGACATGTTTTTTCCAGAATTTTATTAATGCAAATGATGATGGAAATTACTGATCTGCTTCCTAAAGTCATCTGAGTGATTAAATCACAAACAGAGCATCATACCTCAATCTGGCTTCTATCAATATTCTTCCTCCTAGATCAGAAAAATCTAAAATCAAAGCTGTTATGTGCTTCACTAGGAAAACATGAAGATTCAAAAATAGATATACTTCTACCTACGTCAGATCCTTTTTGGCCTTAATCAACTTCAGGATCTTCATGAAATAACTAAATATTGTCTTCTCAAAGGTGCAAACTGTCCAAAGAAATTGGACTGTGATTTCTCCCCACCATCTCTTCCTAATATAAAGAGGAGACATCAAAGATGAGGAGTATCACACATGTCCACGAAATCCTACAGCGATGATGAAAATAATGCCTGCCTTTGGTTGCAACTTAAAGACACAAAGATTCAGGATATCTCACTTGAATTCTTTTTAGGACAAGGGTTAATGGGTATAGACTACAGCATAGAAAGTTCCACCTCCACATGAGGAAGTTCTTTACTGTAAGTGTGACAGAGCAATGAAACAGGCTGCCCAGAGAGATTGTGAAGTATCCTTCTCTGGAGACTTTCAGGACCTGTCTGAATGCATTCCTGTGCAACCTGAGCTAGATTCTGTGGTCCTGCTTTGGCAGGGGCTTTGGACTTGATGATCTATGGAGGCCCCTTCCAACCCCTAACATAGTGTGACCCAGTGAACCTGTGATCCTGTAATTCTTCAAATCAATAAGCCTCACCAGAGCAGAGTGTAGTGGCAGAATCACCTGTCCTGAGCTGCTGGCCACGTTTCATCACTGATGTCATTCCACTACGGATGTGCCACAAAACAATTACATAAAATCACATGGGGTCATCCACAGACCAGCATCACAGAATTTCCAAAAGAAAAGAGCTTTCTGAGTTTCCATTCAGAAATACACAAAGACTGTCCCCATGTAATACCAGCTGAGGTGATGTCTTGCTTTCTAAACAGATGATGCTCAGTGAATAACACAGGCCCCATAAATGTTGTATACGTACCACATCAAGAGATCCCCTCCAACCTCTAAGATGAAGTCATTGCTAAATTCTCCTTCACTTTACTTCACTACTAACCTTCAATGGATCAGAAGTCAAAGTAACTTTCACGCAGACACTGACATGGGCTAACAGTTTCCTTTTCCCCCCAGCAGAAATCACAGCTTGCTTTGTAAAAACTTACCAATTTCCATTAATTTTCTGCTGGTTCAACAGCACAATTTGAATGCTCCAGCTTTCGCTCATCCTTGGCAACAGCTCTGAAGCTTTCATACAGTTTTGTAATATCAATCAAATCCCCAAAGCAGCAATAGCAGCAGTGCAAGACTTGCTGCTGCTGCTGTTTCTATCAAAGGCTTTTAGATTGAATTCAATTTAATGATGACTCTGCAAGGTGTCAATAAATATCAGCATGCATTTGAAATAACTTTGCTCTTGTATTTACATCTGTTACTTGATCCAGCTTGTCCTCCTGCCTTACACAGGACAGCAATCAGACAGGGATATGAGCCACATCTTTTTTAATTCAGGTAAAAGCCTATGAGGTAAATACAAAGTCAGTGCATTGAAATGTCATTTATCTTTGGTTCTGTTGCATTTCTTCTTCATGAAGGTCTGGCACATTTATTCCTCTGACCAAGACTAAGAAAACCACAGAATTACAGAATGGTAGGGGTTGGAAGGGACCTCTGAAGATCATCTAGTCCAATGCCCTGCTAAAGCAGGATAACCTAGATCAGGTTGCACAGGAACACATCCAGGTAGGCTTGGAAAGTCTTGAGAGGAGAGTCCTTCCTGAGGGTGTTCAAGGCCAGATTGGACAAGATCTTGAGTAGCCAAGTCTAGTTGAGAGGCATCCTTGCCTAAGGCAGGGAGGTTGGAGTAGATGTTCTCCAGTGGAGTAGAGAAGAGCAGACTTAAACTGGATGTTAGGAACAAATTCTTCACCATCAGGGTAGTGGAACATTGGAACAGGTTGTCCCGGGATGTGGTTGGGGCACTATCTCTGGAGATATTCAAACTGAGGCTCAAGAGGGCTCTGGGCTACCTGATCTAGTTGAGGAGGCTGGACTGGAGCGGGGTTGGGACTAGATAACCTCCAGAGGCGCTTTCCAACCCAGACCATTCTATGATCTCTAAGGTCCCTTCCAACCTAAGCCATTCCATGATTCTATGATTCTATGACATGGTTGCCTTCTGAGTTGGCAGCAACCATTGCCAGCTCATGGTGAGTTCTTAATCAACTAACACCCCTAAGTCACAGTCTCACAGTATCACCAAGGTTGGAAGAGACCTCATAGATCATCAAGTCCAAGCCGTTACCACAGAGCTCAAGGCTAGACCATGGCACCAAGTGCCACGTCCAATCCTGCCTTGAACAGCTCCAGGGACGGCGACTCCACCACCTCCCTGGGCAGCCCATTCCAGTAGCTAGGCCTCAAACCATTCCTCACCCAGCTTATACTGAATGCGTTCAGGAAAGTTTCATCAGAATAATTGCTTTGAAAAAGGCATTTTTGATGTTGCTCATTGGCTCTGAGTTCACAGCTTGCTGTGTCTCATTAAGCATTACATCCCTCTGCAGTTTAGAATAAGGTGCCACCAGATGTTTATGGGATAAATAAAAACATTTTAGCATCAAAGAAGTATTTAAGCCTTTAATGGATGGATTACCAGCTCTATCTCAGAAGAGGTGTACAGACAAATAGACATACTGGTGCTAAACTGACATTGAAGAATTACTCCCACTATACGCGTGTCCTGCAGAATAGAAAATGAACTAATCCTCACATAGTGCAGATAAATTTGCCTCATGGTACAGGCTTCATTTAAGCAGCAGAGTAAATTCTGCACTTAATTTCCACAGATCTGTTCATTATGATGTAGCTTAACAATATCTAACTTGCCAATGATTTTTTTTCTTATTTTCTGCAGAGCTTTCTCACTTCTAAACAAAATCCTCAAAATGAGATTTAGAAAACCTCTGCTGCTCCTCACAAGAGCTTTACCCCAGACCCTTCAGCAGCTTGGCTGCTCTTCTATGGACCAGCTCCAGCACCTCAGTGTTCTTCTTGGTTTGAATGTCCCAAAACTTGACTCCATACTCAAGGTGTGGTTTCATCAGTGTTGAATACACAGGGACAATCACTTCCCTGGTCCTGCTGGCCACACTATTCCTGATCCCGGCCAGGATGCTGTTGGCCTTCTTGGCCACCTGGGCACACACTGGCTCGTGTTTAGTTTGCTGTCAGTCAAGGCCCCAGATCTTTGCTGTGTAGCTTCCAGCCACTCTGTCCCAAGCCTGGAGTGTTCATGGGGTTGTTGTGACCCAAGTGCAGGACTCAGCACTTGGCCTTGTTGAATCTCATACAGCCAACCTCAGCCCATGGATACAGCCTGTGCAGATCACTCTGCAGGGCCTTCCTATCTTGGAGCAGACCAACACTTCTACCTGATTTGGTGCCATATGCACACACCATTACTGCCTGCTGCAACTGAAGTCATCCAAGCACACAATGAAAAATACAAAGCACCAAACTGAGATCAACCCAACTCACTTAGCATTTGACCTCCATCATATTTGTGACCTGCTCTCTGAGTTCCAAACAAACCTTTTCTATCCTGTTCTATAACCTCCTAACAGGGCTCATATACTTCTCACAAAAATCTTGAATACTTTTTTTCTCCACAGGTGGGCTACAGCTACTCTGCATCTGTCCTAAAGATTTGATTTATTAGGGGCAATTTGAAAGAGTGGCAACCAGGGCATGTATGTAGTTTGAGTCCAATCACCTTCTTCAACAACTTGCTCCAATGCACGGACCTGTTCCATCTGGAAGCAGCTGATTTGAGCTCGGGAGGCACAGACTGCTTTTGAGAGGTCAGCAGGTTGCTGGGTTGAAATGAGGATGTTCAGGGATTTGGCAGAAAGAACTACTTTTATCTTTGGGACAAAATGAGTTTTCAGCATAGAGATATGTGAAGTAAATGTATCACAGGTATCTGAGGAGGTACATAAAATCTTATCCTCCTAGCAATGTAGTAAAGAAGCTATGCTATTATGTCACACTCTGCTGCCTCTGCAGAACCTCATCTGTGGCCAGTAACTCTGAAGCACTGCTCTATCTCCACTGCAAAATAATCTAGCACAGGATCAGAGCAGGAGCTGTAGATGTTGTCACTGACAATTTGTGATGTCTAGGTGGGTGAGGCAAAGATAATCCATATGGCAGAGATAACACAATGTGGAATTTGAGCTTCATTCCTGAGAAAAGCCACTACAAAAGTATTTCCAAAACCCAGGGTTAGGTCCCTCATCATTTGTAATTAATTCAATAGAGAACCATCCTTGTCCATAAGTTCTACTTTGAATAATTGGTCATTCTGAATATTTTTAGTTGCACATTTCAGAGTCACTCACAGAATTCATGTTTAATTCTGACTGGACAAAGGCAGGTAAATCAGTCCAAATACATAATACAGTGAATTTCTATACATATGTAAAATATCTAACTCACCTCCTCAAATATCAAGGCAATTCCATGACATATTATCATTTCTCTGGCCATTTTAGCCACTGCTCAGTAATTTTTCATATCAGCTTCTCTTGTGCTTCAACTAGATATGAGCTGCCTGGACTGACAATAGCAGAGAGGATATTAATTTAGCACTGAAGATCCATACTATAGTCTGACCCAAATAAATCCCATTGTTGTAGGATTGCTTGTTGAAATCTTACTGCTCCTGTTACTCAGGAATTAAATTTGTTCTGGAAATGTTCTTATGAATGCTTGTCAGAAAATCTGTGTGGAACTCAAACTGCTTTATTAAAAATATCTCAGGCTTGACAAGCTTTTGCCAAATGCTGACTGAGTGCTCTAAGAGCTGGAACTTAGTAAAATCAAGAGCCCTCGATGGTCCAGGAGTGTCTGTCCCTAGGATCTTCCCAAAGTCAGAAGCACAGCCCTTTCCAGGTCCACATTTTCAGAGTGGGTCTTTTGATGAACAACCAAGAGTTTATAGGCATACACTGCAGCTGTGTGAGCAACTCTACAGTGTTTCCATGATGTCACAGTCTCCCTGCTGCCACGATGGCTTCCAGACCCTTCTATTTGTTGTCCATGCTATGTTTATTGGTACTTGTTTGGACTATGGATCCCATCACCTTTTTGGGGAAAGAAGTCCTAATTTATTTGTGACCATTCTCAGGAACTTCTGCTCTTAATCCATTAATAACCCTTGTCCCTGCAGCTGCGTGGATTGCTGTCTTCTGCCTCCACTGAGACAGCAGATTGAAGGGCCTCACTAGCACACCATCCCTCAAACATCAGTGTGCTGCCCACAGGCTTATCCCCAACAAGTCTCATTTTATGTCTTTCTCCCTTCAAACCCAGTGTAAAGCTCTTTCAGTGAGCACTGCTGACTGCTGTGCTAGGATCGTTTTCCCTATTTGTGGCCCTGTCTGTTGCCAGCAGCCCTGCTGTTCTGTAAGCCAACCCATGGTCAAACGCCCCAGGTTACTGCCTGTGACACCTGACTGGAAGCCAGGTATAGATCATTTGGCTCTTCCTGTTTCTGCCCTCATCATTCCCTGCTGCTGGAAGGATAGAGAACATTACTTGTGCTCCTGATCCTCGGCTACCCCAAGGCTCTGAAGTCTCTCTTAACTGCCCTCAGATTTCTTGCTGTATCATCGCTGCCTACCTGAAAAGCCAATAACAAACACTTCTCTGAGGGCTCTGCCAGGGTAGGAAGCTTTCTCTTCACATCCTTAACCCAGGTCCTAGGCAGGCATTGGACTCCCCTAAGAAGTGGGTCCAGTCTGCATATCGAACCTTCTGTTCCCTTCAGAAGGGAGCCACCTATGACAATGACCCATCTGTTTTAATTTGTGGAAGCAGTTTTGATGCCAGGCACAGGCTAACTTAACTTCAGCAAGGCCTGCAAGCTAGATAAGACATCATTCTTGCTATCATTAGGTTCCCCTTGTAGAGCCTCATACCTGTAACACGACACCTGGGAAGGTGGTGTAGGCCCAGAGAAGATATGCCTGCTACACCAAGCAGGAGCTTGTCACCATTGCCCCTTGTCCCTTCAGTCATTGTGTTCCATCAGCCTCAGAGAGTATAGGTAACCCCTAGTGCCATGTCCTGTCTGCCTGTTGGGCCAGACCCACAGAAATCAGGGTACAATTCCAGCAGTCAATCTCCCTCTTGCACTCCCCACTGCTTCTCCTGAAGCTCTGTCACCAAGTGGAGGAGTTCCTCTAGGTGGGCGCAACTCACACAGGTGTGCTTACTGCTGCTGTCCCGTAGCAGTGTAAGAGCAAGGCACAACCTGCAGCCTGACACACTCAGGCAGCTGTGTGGTTTCATAGGAGCTCTACCTGGGAAGCTGCATCAGATGTGGTGGGTGCAGAGCTAGGAAAGGCCATCATCATTCTACCATCATCAAAAAAACTCCTGTCGTCATATACTTATGGAGGGTGAGGACTCAGTCTTCACCACTGTCTTTGCTTATTGACAACTAATCAACACCTGTATACGAGCAACTGATCTCCAGAGAAGTCTACTTCTCTGAACCTAGAGATGAAAGCTTGAGACAGATGCATCCACTGCAGAGAGAAAAAGATTGCCCTTTTCAACTGAGAAATGTTGATGTTCTTGCTAGCAGATAGACTAAGAGTGCTTTTACAGCACGGATGTGGAATGGAGACATTGATGGTTCCCTTATGACTTCATTGACCTTTCTGCCAGTAAGTGAACTCTTTGGATGGAGATACTCTTCAGTGAATAACAGCCAATTAAACTCCTTTGCAAGCCAGATGAGAAATGAAAGTAGAAAGAACCTGCAGCACCTTTCCTATCTTCAAAAAAGCACAAGAGAATAGAAAGACTTAAGAATATCAGTGCACTGAGAATATTACTTTAGTCAGCTTTGTGTGAACAAGTCAACTTGAAATTACAATGATGGAGCTGAGCAATGACCTGCTTAAAATGTGGGTTGAAAATATTGGTCTGGGATTTGAAATCTGAGAGTAGCTACCTCTAACACAGACTTTCATGTCAGCTTAAGCAGTGCAGGGTGCCTAGGAGACATAAAAATCCCAATGTCTGAGTGTTTTGTAAACATGGTGGGGTTTTAATGCAAAGTGCCCCCACAAAGCACGGTTTCTAAGCAGTATAACAGCCAGCCAGCTAGCTCTTGTTGTTTCATCTTTTCTAAGCTTAGAAATTACTAATCAAGCTCAAAGCTATTAAAATTGTGGAAAGAGAAATCAGAAGAGAAACATGATGGACGCAGCAATCAAACAAGACACATGCAATTTTCATTTTTCCCCCCAGTCTCCCTCAGAATCACTGCAGACTTAGAATGTGTTACCTGAAACCAAAATTTAGCCCTGTTAGGAAGAGCATTTTAACTGCCATTCACAGCTTCAATACTCAAACTGCCTGCACAGAAGTTGCTGCTCAAAAAAAAAAAAAACAAACCTTAAATTTCACTTCCTCTGAAAGATCACAGCAAACACAGAAGAGACCAGAAGGAAGCTCTTCACAGTGAGGGTAGCGAAATACCAGAACAGGTTGCTCAGAGAGGTGGTGGAAGCCCCATCCCTGGAGACATTCAAGGTCAAACTTGATAGGGCTTTGGGCAACCTAATCTAGTTAAAGATGTCCCTGTTTACTGCAGTGAGGTTGGACAAGATGACTGTCAAGGGTCCCTTCCAACCTGGTGCATTCTGTGAGTTTTGCCTCAGAAAACCCAAGACAACAAAAGTCTCCAGCACACCATCCATCAGGACCAGATGTGCCCCTTCTTGAATACCTGGATGGTCCCAAATTAAGCCTTCAGGGTTCAGTTCCTTCTATTCTCTTCATTCTGTTTGGCAGGAGCCATCTCAAACCTTTTTTAAAAGGGCTGGTAGTGATAGGATGAGGGACAATGTATTTAGGCTGGAAGGGGGGAGATCACAAAGTTTTTTACGGTGAGGGTAGTGAAACACTAGCACAGGTTGCTCAGGGAGGCTGTGGATGCCCCCTCCCTGGAAGTGTTCAAGGCCAGGTTGGATGGGGGCTTGAGCAATCTGGGCTAGTGGAAGTTGTCCCTGCTCATGGCAGGGAGGTTGCAGCTAGATGATCTTTAATGTCCCTTCCAATCCAAACCATTCTGTGATTCTATGATCTGTGTCACACTCTCCCATGCCACCTCTCTGAAACCCTTCCCAAAGACACTGCCCTGGTATGTGGCTGCAGCCACTTTTGATTGCAAAGTTCTTAAGTAGGCAAGTGCAAATCATCTCAGCCTCACCAGATGGGAAATAGTGGTGGGATCGGGACATGGCCTCTGTAGTTTTCTATGCTGACTGTCACTGTGGGAAGGCAGCTGCTACATCCTGAGTCTGTGCAGGCAAAACGCCACCAGGAAATACTATTATAGATGTTTCACACTTAAATAAGCAGCAGAATACATCATTGACTTTCATTCATTCATGAGCTGTCTGTAACTTAGCTAAAAGCTTCTCAGTCTGGGTCTTGCCACTCTTCCTACTCCTGTAATCAACCAACTTTCTCCTGCCACAGCCTCTTTCCTCCTCCATAAGCGTTTCCTGCTTGACTTTGCTTGCTACTTTCCATCTCCTTTTTTTCTACTTTGGCATCTTTCCATCTCATTGACATCCAAAGAATCATTAGCATTTTCTGCTCTCAAATAAAGTCCCTTAACTCCAGTTTCTCTCTTTAGCTTTTGTTCCTGGTAATATTACTATGGAGCATGATTACTCCAAGAGAATCCAACATACATTTGTGTCTCACCTTCATCCAAAACCTCCTTGAAAAAGGCATTAACCTCTACTACACCTCCCTCCTTTATGTTGTTTCAGGATTTTTCTGGGATACTGAGCTTGAGTAAGCAGTGGTGAGCAATTGCATTGTGCACAGTTGTCTTTCTTGGGGTTTATTTCTTCTTGTTGTTATCTTCCTTTTCATTACCATTATTATTGTTGTTACTAATATATTTAATATCATTATATTTTTTCCTTATTTGAATTATTAAACTGTTCTTATCTCAACCTATGAGTTTTACTCAGTGGGACAGGAACAATTAAGCACCTGTGTGGTGCCTATTGCTGGTGGGGTTAAACAATGAAAGACAGTTTGTTCAGAAACTGTGGAGAGGATCCTCTCATTCTCCTAAGAGGACACTTCATATTTTTAACAAGAGAATAAGGAGAAGAATAATCATAGAAATCATAGAAACCCTTTCAGTTGAGAAGTTTCTTCTAATATCCAACTAAACCTCCCCTTTTGGACTTCAACCTATTTCTTCTCTCCATACTCTCTACTTATGTCCATGACACAGAGCTTCAAAACGGACACTTCAGCAAGCAAACTAATGCTTGCTCTTTGAGAGATCTTTGCTTATTTTGGACAACTCTAGTTCTCACCATCCAGTTTGGGAAGACTTGAACCAGTTTTCTGCTCACTATGTGCCACTCTGATAGAATGTTTGCCACTATGGGAACAGGTTGCCCAGAGAAGTTGTGGAGGCTCCAAGCCTGGAATTCATCAAACCCAGGGTGGATGAGGCCTTGATCAAGCTGGTCTAGTAGGAGGTGTTGCTTCCCATGGTAGGGGCATTGGAACTAAGTGATTTTGAATTGATTGGAATGAGGTATCCCTGACCATGGCAGGGGAATTAGAACTAGGTGATTTTGAAGGTCCCTGCCACCACAAACCATTCTAGGATTTCATAATTTGCTCAGCCCTGGAAATTACTGAGCCTCTTTGCAAGTATGCAGGGTTTCCCATGACCACCAGGACGTCCATGGAGAGCAGTCACTCTGGGAAGGCAAATGCCCATGGCAATGTAATTCATTCTGCTATAGGGTGTTCAGGTTTTTTCACTGGAATGCTGCCCACTTCTTCCTAACAAGATGGTTCTGTTGCAAGCCCACTGGTGTGCTGTAATGCAATTAAAAATGAAGGGAGTTTGCATCATTTCTACCAATTTAGAAACAGTGAGCCTTGTCATTTCTTGCCCTCACCCCCCAGAGGAAGAACCTTCTGAAGTCTAGAGATTGCATTACTCAAATAAGAAATTTTCCCTTTTATTTGGGCAAATGGCCAGGCGATGAAGGCTTTCTCATCCAGAAGAACTAATGGCTGCCTCTGTCACCTTTTCCCTTCAATTATTTAGACTTCCCACACACTTAGGCTGGCTTCCTGCTGGGAGTGCTGAGGATTGTGTCTATTAATCATTAACTGTCATTGTGCTTTGAAAGAAGGAAAGTGAAAAGATTTGCTCCAGAACAAAAATAGAACCTTCTGGTGGTTTAGGGGTTTTTTTTGTTTGGTTTTTTTTATTCTTCTTCCTGACAGCTATGTGCCACCTGGATTTACAGTGTCTCCAAATATGTCTTCTTTCTCCCCCCTCACCCCCCCAGTAAATAATTATCATTCTGAACAAGCAAGGCAAATTGGCTGTTCCCAACAAGTCCATATTTCAGGGCTCCCTTGTCATATTAACGTTTGGTAGCCTCTGTTAAAGCTTAAGATTGCTCCTCTGCCACCACCTCCAGAGAAGAATCAAGGACACAGGATTATGTTCTACATGCAGTACTGGAGGCTTAGCTTGTTAAATCAATGGGAAATGACCTCTTTCAGTGGGCAACTTGACCTCCTTCACCATTGCCCAGGAACCCTCTTAGCAGTACCTACTCTTAGCCCTTCACTGCCCTTGCCTGGACAGACCTCTTGCAGACCACAGCCAGGATCCTCCTCTTCAAATCCTCCTACATGGTGCTGAGGGACTTGATTTTGTGTTAACCTGGCAATGCTGGGTTAATGGTTGAACTCAATGAATTTACAGGCATTTCCCAGTCCAAGAGGAACAGAGTGTCCAATGAAGGCTGTGAGGATGATGAAGGGACTGGAACAGCTGTCTGATGAGGAAAGGCTGAGATGAGGAGTAGAGAGAAGACTGAGAGGGGATCTTCTTAGTATTTATAAATATCTGAAGGGTGGGTGCCAAGAAGAGGGGGTCAGGCTCTTTACAGTAGTGACCTGTGCTGGGACAAGGGCCAATGGATACAGGCTGGAAGACACAAGGTTCCACCTCAGCATGAGGAGAAAATTTGCTACTGTGAGGATGCCAAAACACTGGACCAGGCTGTCCAGAGAAATTGTGGAGTCTCCTCTGGAGACTTTCAAGACCCATCTGGATGTGTTCCTGCATGACTTATTCTAGGCGATCCTGCTTTGGTAAGGGAGTTGAACTTGATCTTCTGAGGTCACTTCCAACCCCTAATATCTATGATTCTATGGCATTCTCACTGAGGAGTCCTTAAAGAGATTCTATGTCCAGAGTCTCTCTCCCTAACACCTGGACTCCCCACATCCTGTTTTCCTAACAAGTCTTCCTCTCCCTGAGTTGTGTGTACCTCCTCTGGAAACCAAAAGCACAACTGAGTGTTTGGCTGTACCAAGACAGACACTGCAGAGCCCAAATGTTCCCCAAGCCCTGTGCTTCAAAGAGACATATAGCTCACACCAGCTCAGAAGATGGAAAAAAACCCTCCAGCTTCCACTTCAAAATACACTCTCAGTTTCAGTTCTTAGAGGCTGAAAAGCCACTACAAGCAGAAAATCACATGGAACTACTTCTATTCACGGCACACTGTTTTTCACTTAGAACAAACTATTGGCACATGCCTAACCCAGTAACTCGAATAATTCATGATAAGTCTCACTCCAGTGCTTTCCTGCAGGGTCCCAGAAAAGAGGATTTCAAAGTACCCGTCCTGTGAAGATATGGCCACTGGAGTGAGCATAATGAAAATCTTCCTTGAGCTGCAGTACATCCTGCCAGAGACACATCAGCCTCAGTTGATGGAAGTGAAGCAGATGCAAAGATTTAAAGAGTGGAATCTCTGTGGCTAAAACACTGAGAAACTAACAAAAAGTTGGCTGGTTTGTACCTAAGGAACATACTCTCTCTTGTCTGACTATGAATTAAATACACAGACTATGCTGTGTACCTGCTTCCCTATCTGCTTGCTCTGCATTTTATTCTGTTATGGGCACTATGTTGCTGAATGTTTCAGGAAAAACTTTCCAGGGAAAAATATTAGTCATTTATAAGGCTAAATATTGATTTCATTCACTATAGTGTATTTATATATTTATAATATTACACACTTATTATCAGGCCATAGTATTATGATAATATATATGTGTTATTATATTTATATACTCCCACAGGAAGGACAGTGAGGTGCTGGAGCTAGCCCAGAGGAGGACAACAAAGCTGGTGGAGGATCTAGAGAACAGGTCTGGTGAGGAGCAGCTGAGTAAACTGGGCTGGTTTAGTCTGGAGAAGAGGAGGTTGAGGGTAGACCTCCTTGCTCTCTACAAAAGAGGTTGGAGTGAGGCAAGGGTTAGTCTCTTCTCATTAGTATCAAGTGATAGGACAAGATGAAATCATAGAATCGACCAGGTTGGAAGAGACCTCCAAGATCATTCAGCCCAACCTATCACCCAGCCTTGACCAGAAAATATTAACGTCAGTATCTCTTAATACATTAATTATATTATGGCATAGGTATGAGAGCAATGTAATTCACACTTCAGAAAACCACAGTTCATTAAATCTGGTCCTGTTTACTTGGAATACATGTGAGAGGGCCTTTGAGAAAGCTAGCCTAGTAGGAGGTGTCATAGAATCATAGACTGGTTTAGGTTGGAAGGGTCCTCAAAGAGCATCCAGTTCCAACCCCCTGCCATAGGCAGAGATACCTCTCACTAGAGCAGATTGCTCAAGGCCTCATCCAATCTGGCCTTGAACACCTCCAGAGAGGGAGCAACCACAACCTTCCTGGGCAACCTGTGCCAGTGTCTCACCACCCTCACTGGAAAGAACTTCTTCCGAACATCTAGTTTAAATCTCCCCTCTGCCAGTTTAAACATATTACCTGCCATCCTGACATTACTAGACCTTGTAAATAGTCCCTCCCTAACCTCCCTGTAGGTCCCCTTCAGGTACTGGAAGGCCACTCTAAGGTCTCCTCGAAGACTTCTCCAGGCTGAAGAGCTCCAACTCTTGTAGCCTGTTCTCACAGCAAAGCTGCTGCAGCCCTCTGATCATCTTCGTGGCCTCCCCTGGACTCACTCCAACAGTTCTATGTTCTTCTTGTTTTGGGGGCTCCAGAACTGCACACAGTACTCCAGGTGGGGTCTCAGGAGAGCAAAGAGGGAGAAACACACACACACACACACCCCTTGCCCTGCTGGCAATGCTTCTCTTTGTGCAGCTTATCACATGGTTTCTGTCTGGGCTGCACTCACACTGCTGGCTCATGTTGAGCTTTTAATCAAGACCCCCAGGTCCTTTTCTCTAGGGCTGCCCTCCAGCCGTGAGAGATGTCCCTGCCTATGGCAGGAGGTTAGAACTAGATGATCTTTAAGGTCCATTCCAACCCAAACCATTCTGCGGTTCTATGATTCTAACCAAGAGAAAAGATACCTCCCCACCTTAGTGTTTCCTGCAAACACAGCAAGACTGAGGTGTAACAGCTGTAAGGTGCCACCTACTTCTATACTGGTGCAAAATGTCACCAAAGCCCCTGAGAGTACAGAAGTAAACAGCTTTATGCATTTCACTGTGATAGCTAATTAAGTTTATGAGTAATAAGCTTGTGAGATGAGAGTTTGTGAGACTTTACTCCTGTCAAGACATTCTCAGTGCTGTTTTCTCTGAACAACCACAGAATCATCACACTCTGAAGCCAGTTATTTGCTCAACAGATTATTTGGCAGTGAGCTTTTAGCTTCTGAACAGCTTAGTAGTCCATGTCCTCCAGAGAGCAACAAGCAACCTTGGTGACATCATTAATGTGAAGAACGAAACTTTAATTCTTTCCTAAACACAAACTACCTCTATGTCAAGAAGCCTCTGTGCTGCTGGCCTCCCAAAATACTTGCCAAGCAGCTCTGTAGAGGTGGCCAGGTCCAGCAATATAAGCAACCTCAGCACATGGTTTGAGATCTCAACACTTCACAGAATCACAGAGACATCCAGGTTGGAAAATACCCTCAGGATCAACAAGTTCAACCTATAACTCTACTCTACAAGATTCACTTCAAACCATATCCCTAAGCACCACATCCAAATGACCCTTAAACACACCCAGGGGCAGTGACTCCACCAGCTCCCTCAGCAGCTCATTCCAGTCTCTGACCACTCTCTCCATGAAAAACTTTTCACAAATATCCAACCTAAACCTCCCCAGTCTCAGCTTGAGGCCATTCCCCCTTGTTCTGTCTCCAATACCTGTGAGAAGAGACCAGCAGCAGCATCTCCACAATGTCCCTTCAGGTAGCTGCAGACAGCAATGAGGTCTCCCCTTTTTCAAACTAACCATCTCCGGCTCCCCCAGTCACTCCTCAGAAGATTTATTCTCTAGGCCCTTCCCCGGCTTAGTTTCTCTCCTCTGGACCCACTCCAGCACCTCCACATCTCTCTTGTATTGAGGTGCCTAAAGCTGAACACAATACTCAAGGTATGGCCTCACCAAAGCCGAGTCCAAGGGGACAATCACCTCCCTACTCTTGCTGGCCACAGCATTTTTAATCCAAGCCAGGATGCCATTGGCCTTCTTGGCTGCCTGGGCACACTGCTGGCTCATATTCAGTTCCTGTCTATTACATCCTCCATATTCCTTTCTGTCAGGCAGCTCTCCAGCCACGCTCCCCCAGGCCTGTAGCATTGCTTGGAGTTGTTGTGACCCAAGTGCAGGACCTGGCCTTTGACTTTGTCAAAACTCACCCCATTAATGCTGGCCCATTGATCTGGCCTATCCAAGTCTCCCTGCAGAGCCTCTCCACCCTGAATTCAAATCACCTCTGCCACCTACCTTGGTGTCACCAGCAAACTTACTGATGACACTCTCTATGCCTGAATCAAGGTCTTCAATAAAGATGTTAAAAAGAAGTGGTCCCAACACAGATCCCTTAGATCACCACATCAGATTAGTGTTTTTAGATAAAGCTGCTTGATCTGAAGAGCTTGGTTTGAGTGCTATACCTGAAAACTAGACCAGAAACAGGAACAGAATACAAACACACTGTCCCAGGAAGCAGTGTCCTGAAAAATCCAGTTCTTGTATTAAAGACCCTGCAGCTCAAGGGAACCATGAAATGAAAATCACTAAGGAGGCACCATGGTAACTTGCAACACCCATCTGCTCTCTTGGAGTCAGTGCCACAGGATGAATTTAGCACAGGATGTAGATCAAAATGTTGTTTTCCAGGTGGAAAGCTAAATGGCATCTTATGCACTTGGGTTACAAGAGTACTAAATGCAACTCTGTCAAGAGGAGCAGATTTAAGTCCCCTTTCCTGGCCAACCTCTGACTTGGTAAATTAGATTATTTCATTTTTTTTTTAATTAAGTTCTTCCTTTTTTAATGATCACAGTTACTGAAATCTGTAAGGAAATCCAGTAGCAGTTGGAGGGTCTCATGCCTATGTTTTCCTCATGATGTCTAATGCTTCCAGCATGCTGTAAGGTGAGGAGATACTACTGCTTGTATCTTAGCTTCCTCACAGCTTACAAATGAGGAAATGATATAGCTGTTCGGTCTTCAGCCCCAGCTTTGACTCCTGGGCTCCTGAACATCCAGGAGATGAATTATTCTCCAGACCAAGCAACCCTCACAAGACCTATTCTCCAGACCACTCACCAGCTTCATTGCCTTTCTCTGGGCACGCTCCAGCAACTCAATGTCCTTATACCAAAGAGCCCAAAACTTGGTGGAAAAGAACTGCCCACTGTACAGATTCATAGAACCATAGAATGTCAGGGGCTGGAAGGGATCTCAAAAGATCACCTAGTGATCAAAAGATCACCTAGTCCACCCCCTGTGCCAGAGTAAGATCACCTATACCAGATCCC
>WAAF01004275.1:23262-42651 GCA_013400475.1 Tricholaema leucomelas | reverse complement strand
CCACTGACAGCCACTCTTTGGGTGCAGCCATGTTTTGTAAGCAGTTTATCAAAGCAAGCTGAGCCTTGCTCTGTGGGGGGAATGGTTGGGAAATCTATGGAATTTTAAGCCATTAAAGGATTTAGAGCAAATCACTTTCCATCAGGAAGCTCCATCCTGTCACAGACATGATGGAGTGGGTCCAGAGGAAGCCATGAAGATGGTGAGGGGACTGGAGAACTTCTCCTGTGAGGACAGGCTGAGGGAGTTGGGGTTGTTCAGCCTAGAGAAGAGAAGGCTTCACGGAGACCTTAGAGCAGCCTTCCAGCAGCTGAAGTGGGCTACAAGAGTGCTGCAGAGGGTTTGAAAAGGCCTCCAGGGATAGGCTGAGAGGCAGTGATTGGAAATTAGAGGAGAGCAGATTTAGACTGGATGCTAGGAGCAAGTTCTGCACCGTGAGAACAGTGGCACAGTGGAACAGGGTTGCCTAGGGAGCTAGTTGAGGCCTCATCCCTGGAAATACTCAAAGTTAGGCTTGACAAGGCTCTGAACAACCTGATCTAGTGGAAGATGTCCCTGCTGACTGCAGGTGGATTGGACTAGGTGAGCTCTGGAGGTCTCTTCCAACCCAAACCATTCTGTGGTTCTATAGTTGCTTTGCTAGACTTGTCCATAGGCATCTGCTTTACTCAGATTTCATACAGCCTCCTCCTCTCCCAACTAAAAGGGCAACATTGAAGGGTTTTCCAGCTCATGAAAATACTCTGTTTGACTTCAGGGCAGCTGCTCAAGTTCCAAAAGCTAAAAGAAACTTAAATCCTCCAAAGGAAAACACAATAAGTGCTGTAGTTCTGAGGCCAACCTGAAGTAGAGGTAACGGCCGGATTGTAACGCCAGTTTCATTGTGTGCTGAAGTACTGACTGACTGTGTGGTTTTACTTCTTTTTTAGCCATATATAGAAGAAATTTGTGATAGTCTGAGAGGAAAAATATTTCAAAAATTTATGGAAAGGTAAGAACATGATCTGGTATCCAACCCTCCTGCCTCCTGAAGCCAGGAAGGCAGAGCTGTGAAGGATTGCTGTGAAAGAAGGCTGAAAATGTTTCGTAGACTTCGTTTCATTGATTGTCTCTTCCCAGGAAGCTCCTGGGAATGAGTGGCTTTGGTGTAGATCCTGATTAAGGTCAGGATGGGTGAGTGGCAAAATGGTAAAGCTGAGAGATTTTCTTCTGTTGCTCTCAGAGCAGTTTGATCTCCAAGGTTTCAACCCACAGTACCTACATTCTTGTGGGGTGCTGTCGTGAGGAGGCATCTTCTGTGCATGCCCAATGGTTTGGGTTTCTACCTTAGACACCTTGAAACAAAACAGAAAAGGTCTAAAAGAAAGAGTACAGGGCATGGACTTAGCTCAAATGAAAGAGTACAGGGCATGGCCTTAGTTCAGCAGAGCAGCCTTTAATAGTTGTGTGCAGGCTTTGGCTCTCTCCCAGCCCAGCCATGGCTATAAAGTGGTGTGTGGTGTCCTGCAGGCAGACTGATGGAGCTGTAAAAATGCCTCCACACAGGCATCATTTCTTAGCCTGCAAATAAATACTTAATTATTTATGTGGGAATGAGAAACTGGAGAAGCTGGTTTGGGTTGTTGTTGTTTATTTTTTTGGGGGGGAGGGGGGCAAGAGCTTGTGATGTTATTGATGTTACTCCTATTTTGAGTTTAAAGTGGTCCTTGGGGTATGCAGAGGTTCATTAACATAAATGGAGCTGCTTCTGTTTCCTTATCATTATCTTGCTAATTGTGTAATTTAAATGTTTGTTAGTTACAAACTTAGTTGCTTTTAAAAATTAAAACCCATCTGACATAAAAAGGAGATGTGAGGACATCCTCAGCACTCAGGGTTGGAGGGAGAAAGTTCTCTGCTGCCTTTCTCTTAACAAGGATGTGAAAACACAAAGCATGCATGGCCCAGTGGAGCGTTTGGCTTGGTGGGAGTGAGGGTCCAGTTGTTTGGAAGTCATCACTTACTAAATCCCACAACACCTCCTAACCCAAACTTGGATTTAGTTTAGCTTCCATTTAGTTTAAATATCAGAGTCTTGGCTGTTTTCTCTGATGCTTTGCACTGTGGTCTCAGACAACTTCTCAACTTCTTTCCTTGCAGTGACAAGTTTACTAGATTTTGCCAATGGAAAAATGTAGAACTAAATATTCATGTAAGTAACCTGCAACTACCTTTCTCTTGTCAGGAATGAAAATGGTCAGTTCTGAAAGAGATGGGATGCTGAGGGATGTGGGTTAGCACCAGACTTGGTAGAGTTAAAGAATGGTTGGATTGGGTGACCTGAAAGGGCTTCTCCAACCAAAATGATTCTGTGGTTCTATGAATTGTGCTTAAAAAGGGCTGTGGGGAGTGTTAGTGATCTGCTCTTCTAAATCTCAGACATAACAGGCTGAAGGATCTCATGCAGTCTTGAGAATCCCTTCCTGCTTTGAGTTAATCATAGAATCATACAATTGTTTGGCTTGGAAAAGCCCTCTCAGACCATCCAAGTCCAACCATCAACCCAACACCACCAAGGCCAGCAAACCACATCCCAAAGTGCCATAGCCACAGGTTTCTTGAACACCTCCAGGGATGGGGACTCCAGCACCTCCCTGGGCAGCCTCTGCCAATCCCTGACCACTCTTGCAGCAAAGAAATTTTTCCTCATCTCCAACCTAACCCTCTCCTAGCACATTTTCAGGCAATTTCCTTTCCCTCTATCACCTGAGACTAAGGAGAAGAGACCAACCCCCCCTCACTGCAACCTCCTTTCAGGGAGCTGTAGAGAGCAATGAGGTCTCCCCTCAGCCTCCTCTTTTCCAGGCTAAGCAACCCCAGTTCCCTCAGCTGCTCTTCCCCAACCCTGTTCTCCAGACCCTTCCCCAGCTTTGTTGCCCTTCTCTGGACCCACTCCACTCTCTCAGTGTCCTCCTGGGAGCAAGGGACCCAAACCTTGGGTCCCTGGGAGCGAAGGGAACACAGAATTCCCTACCAACTGTCTCCTTTTTCCCCACTCCAATTCTAACCCTGTCCCCACAGCCCTCACCTCACCCTCTACTTTGGTCCCTCTGCACTGCATGGATCCAGCTTTGGCTGTCAGCTTTGTCCTCCTTGCTGCAGGCTGGGTGAAGAATGAGACTTGTCAGCCTTTGGCATCAACAGCCTCATTCATCCTGTGGTGCTCAGGCTGTAGTGCTGGCGAGCACTTTGGGATGTAAACAAGAAGGGGCTCCTGTTTTTTTGTTCCCAAAGCAGTAAATGCTGTGGGAGTTACAGTAGTTAAGGATGTCAGTTTGATCTATTGTTTAGATGTTTGCTAAGCAAGAAATTGTTGGTTTGTTTTTCAATGCTGCAAAATGAAACCTGCTTTCCTTCTGTCCTTTCCATTTCCAGCTGACCATGAATGATTTTAGTGTACATAGAATAATAGGAAGAGGAGGATTTGGTGAAGTTTATGGCTGCAGGAAAGCAGACACTGGAAAAATGTGAGTATATCCAGAGTGGATTTTAGAGGTAATTGTAAACTCTCAACTAGAAAAGCAATCCTTCCAGTTGTTTCTGACAGCATCATGGAGAGCAGCATTGCTTTGCTGTGGAGCTCTTCCTAATTAAATGTTATCCCAGGAGGTTCTGGTTTCTGGATCATCCTTAAGCTTTGCTATTTGATCCTGCTGTGCCGTGGGGCTTCAGCCTAGCTGAGCTCTTAAGCACATCCTTCACTGCAATGGGCTTGTCAGAGTGCATGGGAGCTGCACGTGTGGGAAATGAAGTGTGTGCTTAAAGGTTTGGCTGGAGCACAGCCATGGCCTCTTGCAGCCTGTGCTGACCTTCTGAGGAGATACCTCTGAAGGTTGCTGGAGGTATGACACAGGGAGGTGAGCTTAGTGCTGCTCACTTTGCAGGGGCAGATTCTGGCTGTGATCTTCCAGCCTAGGGGAATTACATCCGGTTCTGCCTTGATGAGCATGGGTCACTGGTGAAAGCAGTGATCCTTGCTCACATTTGGAAGGATCTAGTTCCAGCTCTGAGCTTTGGTTGAATAGAGGTCTTGGTGTGACCTCCAAGATCAACTCTGTGTTGTTTTGGGTTTTTAATAATCTTACCCTTCACACCATTCTCACACTTCTGCTCTCAGCATCCTCACTCTTGTCCTGTTCTCATCATTCTCACATTTCTGGTCTCAGCTTCCTCACTCTTGTCCTGGTCTCATCATTCTCACATTTCTGGTCTCAGCATCCTCACTCTTGTCCTGGTCTCACCATCCTCACTCTTGTCCTGGTCTTGTCATTCTCACACTTCTGGTCTCAGCATCCTCACTCTTGTCCTGGTCTTGTCATTCTCACACTTCTGGTCTCAGCATCCTCACTCTTGTCCTGGTCTTGTCATTCTCACACTTCTGATCTCAGCAACCTCACTCTTGTCCTGGTCTCACCATTGTCACACTTCTGGTCTCAGCATCCTCACTCTTGTCGTGGTCTCATCATTCTCACATTTCTGGTCTCAGCATCCTCACTCTTGTCCTGGTCTCACCATCCTCATCCTTGTCCTGGTCTCGTCATTCTCACACTTCTGGTCTCAGCATCCTCACCCTTGTCCTGGTCTTGTCATTCTCATACTTCTGGTCTCAGCATCCTCACCCTTGTCCTGGTCTCAGCATCCTCACCCTTGTCCTGGTCTCAGCATCCTCACCCTTGTCCTGGTCTCACCATCCTCACCCTTGTCCTGGTCTCACCATCCTCATCCTTGTCCTGGTCTCACCATCCTCACCCTTGTCCTGGTCTCACCATCCTCACCCTTGTCCTGGTCTCACCATCCTCACCCTTGTCCTGGTCTCCCCCTTCTCCTGATCATCAGATTTACATTCTAGGTGCAATCACCCCTTCATGTTCTGCTTTGAACATCTCTGGGCATTGATTCAACAGATGATTCTCAAGTCCTCTCTACACCTCACCCAGCCCCTTTCACCTGACTTTTCTCCTAACAGTTTCAGGCCAGAGACCATCCTTAAACATTTCTCCTCCGAGCACGCATGGCATATGGGAAGTGCCAAGTCTCTGTGGTTGCAGCTGGCTTCACTGGCAGTTGTCTGCTTGGCATCCTCCATAATAATGGACTTCTGAGCTATTAACAAGTAGAATACATCTTAATGTTGCTGTCAGGATTGGTATTTTTTGCAGTGACTCCAAGTTTTGTACCTCAGTACTCTTACTAACAGCCCTGGCTTGATTCTTGCTGTGGTAATTTTTATGTCCCACGTTCATTTGTCCATGTATGGACCCAAACACTTCATTTAGCCTGAGCAGATGTCCACCCTGAAGAGGTAGTACCCAGATTTCCCACTCATTTTCATGTCTGAGTTTTAGCTCTGAAGCTTGGGACTGGCAAGAGAAGCAAAGAACAGTTTTAATCAGAGCTAAGTAGAGAGAAGGGAGGTGAAATGTGGGGAACTCAACCCTCATCAGACCCGAAGCAAGACTTTAGATGAGGTTCAGGTTCTGGGTAGAGGTTTGGTTTAATTCTTTCTTAATCCAAACCTGTTTACCCGTCCCTAATCCAGATCCTGTCCAGTCTAGATGGCTGCCTCTGCTGCACTTACTGCCTGCAAGGAGTTTGGGAAGCCACCCCTCCAAGGTAACTGCCATCGGTGTTCCACTAACCCACAGACACACCTGAGGCTTCCTCTGTGTTGCCCCCAGCAAGGACAGCTACCACTGAGGGTAGTGAGAGCCTGGTCCAGCTTCCCCAGAGAGGTGGTAAATCCCTAGAACCATTCCAGGTCAGGTTGGTTGTGGCTCTGAGCAACCTGCTCTAGTTGCAGTTGTCCCTGCTGACTGCAGGGGGTTGAACTGGGTGGCCTTTGAAGGTCCCTTCCCAGGTACAGCATTCAGGGTTTTTATGACAGCTGAGTAGTGCCCTGATGTCCCATGCAGGACACAATCCAAAGCAGGAGGGCCAGGAGTGCTTCCTGAGCGTGTAGCTTGGTAGTAAAATGAGACCTTTGATCTCTTGTCAGCCTTCAACAGCCTCAGTGGCCTTGCTATGACCTGTGGTGTCATGGCATGAGCACAGGGTAGGGTGTGAGATGTTACTTGAGCCATCCTTTGCAGCCTCTTCAGCATGAGCACCTGCCAACAGTATTTCCTTGCTTTGGGAATTTAAAGGGAGTGTGGTTCAGAGAGGTTCTTCTACCCTCCTGCTCTGCCCTGGTGAGGCTGCATCTGGAGTACTGTGTCCAAATCTGGGCCCCCCGGTTCAGAAGGACATAGAACTGCTTGAGAGAGTCCAGCACAGAGCCACAAAGATGGTGAAGGGAATGAAACATCTCTGTTATGAGGAGAGCCTGAGGGAGCTGGGGCTGTGCTGCTTGGAGAGGAGGAGACTGAGAGGTGACCTCAGCCATGGTTATCAAGATGTAAAAGTGAGTGCCAGGAGGCTGGAGCCAGGCTCTGCTGGGTGATGCCCAGGGACAGCACAAGGGGCAGTGGTGGAAGCTGAGGCAGAGGAATGTTCATGGAAACATCAGGAGGAATTTTTTTTCCCAGTGAAGGTGCCAGAACCCTGGAACAGGCTGCCCAGGGGGGTTGTGGAGTCTCCCTCTGTGCAGATATTCAAACCTCTGTGATCTGGTCTAGGAGATCTTGCTCTGGCAGGGAGCTTGGACTGGCTGAGCTTTGGAGGTCCCTTCCATGCGCTGACATTCTGTGATTCTTCCCCCATCCCCACACTGACCTGGCAGGGGGTGAGCTGACTGCTTTGGGGAGTGGAAGTGACAGGAAGCCCTGTTTGTGTGTAGGCAGTGAATCAGCATCACCACAGCTCTACAACAAGCTGCTTCCCTGAGCACGTTTTGGGACCAGTGACCTCGAACTGCATGGTTCCCTGGAGGAACACACGTGTCCTCTTTGGCTCTTCTCTGATAGCAGGCTTGGAAATACAAACCCCAGAACTCCAGGCTGTGCTATCTCCTGCTCTGGTTTGATGGTTGTTAGGGTAACATTCTTCCCTTTATTTCTTTTTTAATCCCTGGTGCAAGGTTTTATTAATTTCTTGTAGTACAGATGGTAGAAGATTAAAACAACAACCAACACAAAAAAGCTTTCTGGTGTCTATCTGACCTTTCTCTTTGCCTTGGAGTAGAAAAGAGAACATGAAAAAATAATATAGATCTCTAAAACTCAGCATGTGTTCAAGATAGTCCTTTCCTGGCAGAGTTGAAACTGTTGGAATTAAATGAAACCATAGCAGAGCCTCTGTTATTTAATTCACACTGCAAATCCTTGCTTGGAGCTATTGCAGAACGAGTGCCTGAGCTGTAATCCCTCTCTCACTGCTGTGCTTTGGGCACTGAATTTTGTTCAAACACATTGCTCCGTTCAGAGATTGCTGCTGGAAGTGGTTTTAATTCCAGGAGGTTTCTTCTTCTTCTTCTTCTTTTTTTTTTTTAGCTTGTTTGATGGTGTAATGATGGTGTTAGGATTGGGTTTAAGAAGAGCTTGCTGGAAGATACACATCGGTGGGACTTTGTGAATGAAACCTGAGTAGAGGAAGGAGATTTTGTTTGTTTGTTTGTGGTCTTCTGGTGCCTTGTGTCTGAACAGTTAATATTTGCAGGTATGCAATGAAATGTTTAGATAAGAAGAGAATCAAGATGAAGCAAGGAGAAACATTAGCCTTAAATGAAAGAATTATGCTGTCCCTTGTCAGCACAGGGGTGAGTATCACTGGTTTGCTGTTCTTGCCTTTTGCTTGTTGCTGTTTTGCATACAGGATCAAACCTTGAACATATTACCTGTGCCATCCATTCAGTGGTGTGGTGTGCAGAAGATAAACCTCCCCTGGGGAACCTTCCTCCCTTGGGAACCTTCCTCCCCTGGGGAACCTTCCTCCTTTGGGAACCTTCCTCCCTTGGGGAACCTTCCTCCCCTGGGAAACCTTCCTCCTTTGGGAACCTTCCTCTCTTGGGAACCTTCCTCCCCTGGGGAACCACTCTCCCTTGGGAACCTTCCTCCTCTGGGGACCCATTCTCCCTTGGGAACCTTCCTCCCCTGGGGAACCATTCTCTCTTGGGAACCTTCCTCCTCTGGGGAACCATTCTCCCTTGGGAACCTTCCTCCCCTGGGGAGCCATCCTCCCCTGGGGAACCTTCCTCCCCTGAGAACCTTCCTCCCCTGGGGAGCCTTCCTCCCCTGGGGAACCTTTATCCCCTGAGGAACCATCCTCCCTTAGGAACCTTCCTCCCCTGAGGAACCTTTCTCCCCTGGGGAACCTTTCTCCCCTGGGAACCTTCCTCCCTTAGGAACCTTCCTCCCCTGAGAACCTTCCTCCCTTGAGAACCTTCCTCCCCTGAGAACCTTTCTCCCCTGGGGAACCTTTCTCTCCTGAGAACCTTCCTCCCCTGGGGAACCATCCTCCCTTAGGAACCTTCCTCCCCTGGGGAACCTTTCTCCCCTGGGAATGTTCTCCCCCCTACCCCCTGACTCTAAGCATATGTCTGAAATAAAAATGGAGAAACAAACTTGAGGTGCTTAGACCTCAAGAGGTTTGAGGAGATTCCTGTCTCTTGGGTAATTCTCTTTTGCTCCTCTACTCATTTTCCTGCCCTTTCTTTATGGTGAGGGAGCCCTGGAGCAGGCTGCACAGAGAGATTGTGGAGTCTCCATCTCTGGAGACTTTCCAGACTTGCCTGGGTCCATTCCTATGTGACCTGCCCTAGGTCACCCTGCTTTGATAGGGGAGGTTGGACTAGAGGATCTCTACAGAGAGATTGCAACCTCCAACATTCTGTGGTTCTGATTGTGTGTTTCTGATTGTGTGTTTCTGATTGTGTGGTTCTGAAGGTGTGGTTCTGATTGTGTGGTTCTGATTGTGTGGTTCTGAGTGGTTCTGAATGTGTGGTTCTGACTGTGTGGCTCTGATTGTGGTTCTGTGTGGTTCTGATTGTGTGGTTCTGAATGTGTGGTTCTGATTGGTTCTGATTGTGTGGTTCTGTGTGGTTCTGATTGGTTCTGAATGTGTGGTTCTGACTGTGTGGTTCTGATTGTGGTTCTGTGTGGTTCTGGTTGTGTGGTTCTGAATGTGTGGTTCTGAATGTGTGGTTCTGGTTGTGTGGTTCTGTGTGGTTCTGTGTGGTTCTGATTGGTTCAGATTGTGTGGTTCTGATTGGTTCTGATTGGTTCTGATTGTGTGGTTCTGGTTGTGTGATTCTGATTGTGTGGATCTGATTGGTTTTGATTGTGTGGTTCTGGTTGTGTGGTTCTGATTGTGTGGATCTGATTGGTTTGATTGGTTTGATTGGTTTGATTGGTTTGATTGGTTTGATTGGTTCTGATTGGTTCTGATTGGTTCTGATTGTGTGGTTCTGGTTGTGTGATTCTGATTGTGTTGTGTGGTTCTGATTTGATTGTGTGGTTCTGATTGTGTGGTTCTGGTTGTGTGGTTCTGATTGTGTGGATCTGATTGGTTTGATTGGTTTGATTGGTTCTGATTGGTTCTGAGTGTGTGGTTCTGTGTGGTTCTGTGTGGTTCTGTGTGGTTCTGTGTGGTTCTGACTGGTTCTGATTGGTTCTGATTGTGTGGTTCTGAATGTGTGATTCTGATTGTGTGGTTCTGATTGATTCTGATTGTGTGGTTCTGATTGCATGATTCTGATTGATTCTGATTGTGTGGTTCTGATTAGAATCATTTAGAAGCATTTCAGTTGGAAAGGACCTGGTCCAGCAGGAGTCATCCCTGCCCACAGCAGAGGGCTTGGCACTAGGTTATCTTCAATGTCCCTTCTAACCCAAACCATTCTTTGAGTCTATGAACCTCCAAGGAGGAGGCATCCACAACTTCCCTGGGCAGGCTGTTGGCAGTGTCTCACCACCCTCACTCTCAAGAATTTCTTCCCAATCTAAACCTCCTCTCTTCCAGTTGAAAGCCTTTCCAGATGCTGGAGCATTTCACACCTCTGGCATTAAATAGATTCACTTTGAAAGTGGTAAAAGTAAGAGCATTAATATAATTCCTGATAAAAAAAGCTGTTGAGGCTGAATGAATAGAATAGAATAGAATAGAATAGAATAGAATAGAATAGAATAGAATAGAATAGAATAGAATCAGTCAGGTTGGAAGAGACCTCCAGGATCATCCAGTCCAACCTAGCACCCAGCCCTGTCCAGTCAACCAGACCATGGCACTAAGTGTCTCATGCAGTCTTTTCCTCAACACCTCCAGGGATGGTGACTCCACCACCTCCCTGGGCAGCCCATTCCAATGCCAATCACTCTCTCTGCCAACATCTTCCTCCTAACATCCAGCCTAGACCTCCCCTGGCACAACTTGAGGCTGTGTCCCCTTCTTCTGTTGCTGCTTGCCTGGCAGAAGAGCCCAACCCCACCTGGCTACAGCCTCCCTTCAGGTAGCTGTAGACAGAAATGAGGTCTGCCCTGAGCCTCCTCCTCTCCAGGCTAAACAACCCCAGCTCCCTCAGCAATGGCTCATGCCTTCCCTAGTGACAGGATTTATGTCCTGCCTGGAACTAAATGGAACTGGGAAGTTCATCATAGCACAATTAGTCACTGAGCTGGGAATCCAGATGTCTCTGCAAAACACAGCCTGACAGCTGTGCTGAGTACACAGGCATTTGTGCAGTCAGCCTCTGCTGAGCTACCTAAAAACCTTGGCATTCACAACTGGTTCTTCACTAAGGTGCTCCCACTTTGGGGTATGCAGTGGCCACATGGTGAGGATGAAAGGAAAGTAGGGGTTAGAGACCTCATTGCTCTCTGCAGCTACCTGAGAGGAGGTTGGAGTGAGGCAGGTGTTGGCTGCTCCTCCTGTATGACTAATCACAGGACAAGAGGAAATGGCCTCAGGTTGCACCAGGGGAGGTTTAGGTTGGAAAGTAGGAGAGCAGCCCCTTGGAGAGGGACCTAGGAGTGCTGGTGGATAATAAGTTGTCCATGGGGCAGCAGTGTGCCCTTGTGGCCAGGAAGGCCAATGGGATCCAGGGGTGTATTAAGAAGAGTGTGTCCAGCAGATCAAGGGAGGTTCTCCCTCCCCTCTACTCTGCCCTGCTGAGACCTCATCTTGAGTACTGCCTTCAGTTTTGGGCTCCCCAGTTTAAGAGGGACAGGGATCTGCTGGGGAGGGTCCAGCAGAGAGCTACAAGGATGATGAGGGGAGTGGAGCACTGCCTGGGAGGAGAGGCTGAGGGCCCTGGGGCTGTTTAGTCTGGAGAAGAGAAGACTGAGAGGGGATTTAATCAATGATTATAACTGTCTGAGGGCTGGGGGTCAGAAGTGAGGGACAGGCTCTGCTCACTGCTCCCTGTGACAGGACAATGGATGGAAGCTGCAGCACAGCAGGTTCCAGCTCAACACAAGGGGGAACTTCTTTCCTGTAAAGGTCTCAGAGCACTGGCACAGGCTGCTCAGAGAGGTTGTGGAGTCTCCTTCTCTGGAGACTTCTGTCTGGATGTGTTCCTGTGTGACCTGAGCTAGACTGTGTGGTCCTGCTCTGGCAGGGAGTTGGACTGGATGATCTCTTTGGGTCTCTTCCAACCCTTAACATCCTCTGATCCTGTCATCCTGCAAGAGTGGTCAGGGATTGGAACAGGCTGTCTGGGGGGGTGGTGGAGTCACCAACCCTGAAGGTGTTAAACAATCCAGCAGATGTGGCACTTTGGGACATGGTCTGGTGGTCATGGAGGTGTTGGGTAGAAGGCTGGACTTGATCTTAGAGGTCTTTTCCAACCTTAATGATCCTATGATTCTTTAGCTTTTTCATGGTGACATTTTGAGTCAGCACAGCTCAGGGATTCAACAAACACTGGGAACTGCTTGGATCAACCTCATCCAGCAAAGCAGGAGCTCTGCAGCACTTGGGTTTGTTTGGTTTGTCAGAGGTTGTTGGTGCAACAGGGACAGGCTGCTGCTGAGGTTTGCCTTTCCTCTTGGGCTAGACACAAGCTCTGTCTTCTCCTCCCATGCAGATGTTGTCTGGAGGCTGGAAATGCATTTTGCAGTTCTTAGAGGGTGGCACAGAAGGGGAAAATCTTGAACTTGCTGTTAAAGGAATAAACCAATCTTTTTTTTCTGTATCAGCCAAGATTTACCCAGCCTTCAACCCTTGACATCACCAAATCATTGCTGCTGGTGGACTGTATAAAAGCAACCTCCCCAGAGGTGCTGTTTGTGGAGGGAAGTGGATACTTAATCATTTTTTCCTGGAGGATTGGAGATCATTCCAGTGGGCTGCTGCAAGACCAGGGCTGTGCCTCTGTTTTGCTAGATCTTCTTTAGGATATCAGCTAGTGACAGGACTGGGGGGAATGGAGCAAAGCTGGAGGTGAGGAGATTCAGCCTGGAGGTGAGGAGGAGGTTGTTGAGCATGAGAGTGGTGAGAGCCTGGCATAGGTTGCCCAGGGAGGTGGTTGAGGCCCCATCCCTTGATGTGTTCAAGGCCAGGCTGGATGAGGCTGTGACCAGGTTGCTCTAGGGTAGGGTGTCCCTGGGCATGGCAGGGGGGTTGGAACTGTCTGATCCTTGTGGTCCCTTCCAACCCTGACTGATTCTCTGATTCTAGCTCTCTTGTTCTGAAAAAAGCAGGCAGTTGGGCTGCTTTGCTTGGCTGTCTTGGAGGTAATTTGACCCAGTGCTGGATGCAAGATGCTAAATGTGAGAGGCTGCTCTAAGGTCTTTGCAGAGCTTTCTGTTCTCCAGGGGGCTGAGCAGCCCCAACTCTCTCAGCCTGACCCCATAGGAGAGGTTCTCCAGCCCTCTGATCATCTTTGTGGCCTCCTCTGGCCATCAGCTCCTTGCCCTTCTTGTGCTGGGGGCACCAGAACTGGATGGAGTACTTCAGGTGGGGTCTCACCAGAGCAGAGAGGCAGAATCACCTCCCTCATCCTGCTGGCCACACTTCTGCTACATTCCTACATTTTTTTATATATAGTTAACTCTCTTTATTTTTTTTTCCCTTCCAAATGATTTATTCCCAGAAATTTGTCTTTTTTTGGATTTACTCCAGGACTGTTTAGATGTAAGGAACTGCTCCCAAACTATTCTTAACTCCCACATTGTCGTCACACTGTTGGTGCTTTTTCTTCAGAGCAGAAGTTGTGACTGCAGCAAAATCACAGTTCCTTGGGAAATTTGCTTTGCTGCTTTATCTTCCACTACAAAAGGTGATCAGAGAGTTGGAGCATTTCTCCTCCAAAGACAGGCTGAGGGAGTTGAGGCTGTTCAGCGTGGAGAAGGCTCCAAGAAGAGCTGCATTTCAATAGCTGAAGGGGACCTAGAGGCAGGCTGTGGAGGGACTGAAAAAAAAAGACTGGCTGAGGCACTTAGAGCCATGGTCTGGTTGATTGGCCAGGGCTGGGTGCTAGGTTGGACTAGATGAGCTTGGAGATCTCTTCCAACATGCTTGATGCTAGGATTCTATGACTGTTTTAGAAGGGCCTGTGGGGATAGGATGAGAGCAGTGCCCAGGGAGGTGGTGGAGTTGCCATCCCTGAAGGTGTTCAAGAAAAGACTGAATAGAATAGAATAGAATAGAATAGAATAGAATCAATCAGGTTGGAAGAGACCTCCAAGATCATCTAGTCCAACCTAGCACCCAGCCCTATCCAGTCAACTAAACCATGGCACTAAGTGCCTCATCCAGGCTTTTCCTGAACACCTTCAGGGACAGTGACTCCACCACCTCCCTGGGCAGCCCATTCCAATTCCAATCACTCTCTCTGTGAAGAACTTCCTCCTAACATCCAGCCTAGACTTAGTGCCATGGTCTGGTTGTTTGGACAAGGCTGGGTGCTAGGTTGGGCTGGATGAGCTTGGAGGTCTCTTCCAACCTGCTTGATTCTATGAGTCAGTGGTTTCAAAGTGGAGCAGGGGAGATTTAGGTTGGACGTTAGAAGGAAGTTCTGCACAATGAGGATGGTGAGACACTGGAACAGGTTGCCCAGGGAGGTAGTTGAGGCCCCATCCCTGGGAGTGTTCAAGGCCAGGTGGGATGGGGCCTTGAGCAACCTGCTCTAGTGGAAGGTGTCCCTGCCCATGGAACTGGATGAGCTTGGAGGTCCCTTACAACTCAAACCATTCTGTGAAGAATCTCTCAATCCTGGCCAGGTGTCAGATGGTGTTGCTGAGCCCTCCTTTTCCTGCCTGCCAAAGCAGCACCAGGAGCTGGCTCCTGTGGCCTCCTTTCTGCCCAAGGCCACTGTGTTTTGCTGCTTCTAAATTGGGAAGGAAGGAAATTCCTGTTAGAGATTCCCAGAGCTTTCACTATTGACACTGCAGTAGTTAACACATTGTTTAAGTCATGTCAGGTCACACTCCTGCTTCCTGCCTGGTGTCCTGGTGGAGAGCAGTGGTTAAGCTCTTCTTAGCTCATCATCCTGTTGGCTCCAACACTTTGGGGTCTCAGATTCTTCACAGTGATACCCAGCAACAGGAAAAGGGGCAGTGGGCACAAACTGGAACCCAGGAGGTTCCATCTGAACAGGAGGAGAAACTTGTTTGGTGTGAGGATGCTGGAGCCTTGGAGCAGGCTGTCCAGAGAGGCTGTGGAGTCTCCTCTGGAGAGCTTCCAAACCCACCTGGACATTGTGATCCTGGACAAGTTGCTGTGGGTGTCCCTGCTTGAGCAGGGGGAGCTGACCTGTAAGGGCAGGACAAGGAGGAATGGGTTTAAACTGGCAGAAGGGAGATTGAAAGTGGATGTTAGGAAGAAGTTGTTTGCAGTGAGGGTGGTGAGACACTGGCACAGGTTGCCCAGGGCGGTTGTGGAGCACAGAATCA
This sequence comes from Tricholaema leucomelas, assembly GCA_013400475.1. Taxonomy (NCBI): domain Eukaryota; kingdom Metazoa; phylum Chordata; class Aves; order Piciformes; family Lybiidae; genus Tricholaema lacrymosa; species Tricholaema leucomelas. The sequence continues at coordinate 27,847 of WAAF01004275.1, read as the reverse complement.
CAGAGCACTTTCAAGGAGGCTGTGGAGCACAGTCACAGAACACCTCGAGGGCTGTTGTGGAGCACAGAATCACAGAACACCTCTTTGAACACATTGGGTGATTCTGTGCTCCACAGCCTCCCTGGAGGTGTTCAGGACCAGGTTGGATGAGGCCTTGAGCCACCTGTTCTAATGGGAGGTGTCCCTGCCTATGGCAGGGGATTGGAACTGGCTGAGCTTTGAGATCCCTTCCAACCTAAACCATTCTATGATCTCCAGAGGTCCCTTCCCACCCTACCTGGTAGGGTTCTGTGATTCTGTCTTTAGAAGGTACTGATGCTGCCTGCATTTAGCACTTTTGGCTCCTCACAGCTCTTTTTGTTTTGGTATTGAAAAGAGAAAGAACAAGGGAAGGGCTCTGAAGGGTGAATGAAACATCAGAGCCTGGAGATGAACACACAGATTGCTGTAGAAAATTGTTGTGAATATTGGCAAATGGCACAGGAAAAAAAAAAAACCTCCTGTACTTTTTAGCTTCTCTGAGCAGAGCTTTGCTTGTTACCTGGAATGAACTCTTTTGCTCTTTCCCTTCTAGGACTGTCCTTTTATAGTGTGTATGACCTATGCCTTCCACACCCCTGACAAACTCTGTTTCATTCTGGACCTGATGAATGGTAAGCAAGCCTCATGCAGATGGTGATGATATGACAGAGATATTGGCAGCAGGACTGGCTGAGATCATAAGGAGAATGAGGGGAAAAATAATCTTGAGGTGTGAAACATCAGCCTGTGGATGGGGTGAAGTGATCTAAACCAGGGGGTGTAGAGAACAGACTGGAGAGATCTTTGCTGTTACCTTCTAAGATGAACACATTTAAATGAAGACATCAAAGGGCTTGCCAGGCTGGAAAGCTTGAGAAAACGATGGTCATGTGGAGAAATGTAGGAGATGAGGGACACAGCTCTCAGAGTAAAAATAAAAGGGCTGCTATAAAGAGCTCTGCAAAGAGGATTGAGGTGGGGGGGAAGCATTCCTCAAAGGCAAGCAATTATACCTAGAAGCCTTGGCATGACTCTTTGTGAGAACAGAGAGAAGTGGGCAGAGTTAACAGAGAGGAGATCCTGCTGTGCCCTTGTTTGCTGAGGATGCTCAGCACTTGTGGGAGTTGGCCTTGAACTCTGACAGTGATCCTGCAGGACCCGAAGGCGTTGGACACATCCGCCCCTGCCGTGTCGCAAAGTGGAAGTTCAGTTGAGATCTAAAGCTCATATCCTGCAAGCAAGAGAGGCTGCCTTTGGGCTTTTGCAAGTGAAGCTTCTCATTACAGCCTAGGTCAGGTTGAAGTCACTGCTTGATGATTTTAAAGCTGTAGCTTGGTCAGATACAATTTGCTAGGGCTGTTCCCGATTTGGTGTGTTGATGGTGCTCAGGTCAACTCAGAGTGACACTGTACTGGGTCTGTCCTTTCATTAGGAAAGAATGAAAACATCCTCAACATGAACACTTGAATATTTGGGCCCAGATGACCTTTCCTAACCCAAACTGGGCTGTTCTCTATGCTCATTTATTCCCTTCTCCACAAACTTCTTCCTGTGACTGCATTTAACTTGCCTGCTCTGGTAATCCTTTGAGTTCAGACTCAGTGGCTGGATTAGTCACTGCATACAAATGTTATGTGAAGCAAATGTATGTTTGAAATGAAGTTTCAGTGGGCTGAAAGAATGTATTTGTTAACTTCCTTGGGTGTTTTCTACTTGCAGAACATGGGTCTGGCTCTCTGTGTGCTCCTCAGGTTCTAAGAACCTGTGCTCTTCCCTGCCTCACCGAGGTCCTGCTGTGGTTGCTTGCAAGGCAAGATTTTCCTCTTCTTTTAATTACATCTCAGCTCTTGTAATTGTAGGAGGAGATTTGCACTACCACCTCTCCCAGCATGGAGTGTTTTCTGAAAAAGAAATGAGGTTTTATGCTACTGAAATCATCCTGGGGTTGGAACACATGCACAACCGCTTCGTGGTGTACAGAGACCTAAAGGTAATGGCTTGGGGGGAGGTCAGCAAGTGACTGCATCCACAGGGCTGCTTGTTAGAAGCAGAGAATGGTTTAGGTTGGAAGGGACTTCAAGGATCAGCCAGTTCCAGCCCCCTGCCATAGGAAAGGACACCTCTCACTAGAACAGGTTGCTCAAGGCTTCATCTAGTCTGGTCCTGAGCACCTCCAGGGAGGTTGTGGAGCACAGAAACACCCAATGTGATCTTTGATCACATTGGGTGATTCTGTGCTCCACAACCTCCCTGGGCAACCTGTGCCAGTGTCTCACCACCCTCACTGCAAACAACTTCTTCCTAATATCCAGTTTTAGTCTCCCCTCTGCCACTTCAAACCCATTCCTCCTCATGCTGACATTCCAAGACCTTGTCAATAGTCCCTGCCCAGCCCTCCTGTAGCCCCCTTCAGATACTGGAAGGCCACTCCAAGGTCTCCTGGAAGCCTTCTCTTCTCCAGGCTGCAGAGCCCCAACTCTCTCAGCCTGTCCTCATAGCAGAGCTGCTGCAGCCCTCTGAGCATCCTCATGGCCCTCCTCTGGACTCACTCTAACAGTTCCATGTCCTTGTTGTGTTGAGGGCTCCAGAACTGCACACAGTTAGAGAGCAACTAACTAAGAATTGAAAGAATTATCCTGCCTGCAACCTTTCCTCAGGAGGAGAGGAGATGATTTGGTGTCTTTGGTGGAGCCTTCTACTAATCTCTGCTATTACCCAGTTAAACCAACCTGGGAGATGCCACCTTGTGGGGTCAGGAGAAACCCTGACCTCAGCACCCCATCTTAATGAGGGTATTAATTTAGAGAGTGACCTCTATTTCTGAGGGTCCTGAAAGAAGAGTCTGTGTGGTGGGACACTGATAGGAAGACAGTTGTCCAGGGGTGTTTAACTGAGGAGTTAACTAACTGAGGATGTTTAGCTGAGGAGTTGAGAACTGCTCTAAAGTTGTTGTCTGTGAAGCAAGTGGCCACAAAAGAAGGAAGCCTGCACAGGTAGTGCAGGGTGTAGATGGCAGATAGAAACATTACATTCTTTTGGTTGCAAGAGGCTTCTCAGATCATCAAGTCCAGCCTTTAACCCAGCACTGCCAGGTCACCTCTAAACCATGGCCCTCAGCACCACATCTCAATGGCTTTGAAACCTCTCCAAGAATCAGGACTCTACCATTGCCCCGAGCAGCCTGTGCCAGGCCTTGACAACCCTCAAGGGGAAAAAATTGTTTCTCATGCCCAACCTAAACCTCTCCTGGCACAACTTGAGGCCATTTCCTCTTGCCCTATCACTGTAAATATGGAAGAGCCTCCACAAGAACCAAGAGCAATGTGGACTTGAGACCAAACCAGATTTATCCTGTCATAAGCTTTCTGCTTCAGATTCTGCCTGGTTTTTCTCTTCCATTATCCTTCAGTGTTTCACAGCCTGTGGGGTTGGTGGCAGTGCTCTCTTAGAATATAGGTTTCAGCTAGAAAGTGCCTGCTATATTGCTGTCAAAAAACACCCTAAAAAGGCAATTACCAACTAGCAGAGGGGTTTGATGTTTGAAAGTGAGATAGAGAGCAGAGCCTCTGAGTGAGTGGGTCTGGCAGCTGAACCCTACCAAGCAGTGACCCTTCTGTCTCTTGTGGATTTCCAGCCTGCAAATATCCTGTTGGATGAACATGGGCACGTGAGGATATCAGACCTTGGGCTGGCTTGTGATTTCTCCAAGAAGAAGCCACATGCCAGTGTGTAAGTATGAGGGCTGGGAGCTTTGCTGCACCTAGTTAGTGTTAAACAGGTCCTGTTTGTGTCTTGTTCCTTCACCTTTGCCTGAAGGAAGAAAATATCACTTGTGTGGCACAGGCTTGCTTGATACCAGGGCTAAGCTGGGCACTCTCATCAAGTTTTTCAGTCTCCTCTCTGTTTTCCTGCATGGTTGTAGCAGCTGATGTGTAGGCATGGGGCTGGAAGATGACACATTATTTGGAGATGATTCACTCTTCAGAGAAGAACCTTGACTGAATTAAAATACCAGATTGTTTTAATTGTCCCTAATGGATAATTGAATATTCCAAACCTGACTCAAAATCAGGGTTTATTGTGTCTTCCTGGATCTTTGTAGGCAAGGAGGTAAATTGTCTTCTTTCCCTTGTCTATTGGCATCAGGTCATCACTGGGGTCTGAGTTTCTTGGGCAGCAGGTTCACAGTCTCACAGTATCACCAAGGTTGGAAGAGACCTCATAGATCATCAAGTCCAAGCCGTTACCACCGAGCTCAAGGCTAGACCATGGCACCAAGTGCCACGTCCAGTCCTGCCTTGAACAGCTCCAGGGACAGCGACTCCACCACCTCCCTGGGCAGCCCATTCCAGTGTCCAATGACTCTCTCAGGGAAGAACTTTCTCCTCACCTCAAGCCTAAATTTCCCCTGGCGTAGCTTGAGGCTGTGTCCTCTTGTTCTGGTGCTGGCTGCCTGAGAGAAGAGAGCAACCTCCTCCTGGCTACAGCCACCCCTCAGGTAGTTGTAGACAGCAATAAGGTCTGCCCTGAGCCTCCTCTTCTCCAGGCTAACCAATCCCAGCTC
>WAAF01004275.1:0-22624 GCA_013400475.1 Tricholaema leucomelas | reverse complement strand
GGCAGCAGGTTGTCCCTGGGGTCTGAGTTTCTTGGGTTGTGTGTGGATTGCTTGTTTTATCTGGTGTCATTCTTAGGTACTCATTTGGCCTGGTGTAGTCTCACAATTTATTCAAGAGGGAAAGCTTCCTCCTGGCACACTTCAGAAGATTTGTAGTAACTTCTTGAAAGGGTTTTGTGTTCTACTTACATCAAGTGTAAAAGCAGTGCCTGGTGGCTGCTTTCTGTGGTGACCAGGGGTGGCTTTTGGAGGTGTCCTGCTGTTAATCTAGCACTGGGTGGTACCTGAAAGGAGGCAAATCCTGAGGGCACAAATCAGCTCTGCTCACTCTGTTTCTGGGGTCATGGGGTCAGAGCAGGTCTCACTCTTTGGGGCTTTGGGACCGGAATGGTCTGATCTGAAATAGCAGGAGCCCTGAGTGTGTCCTTGTGTCTGTCTGCCCTGTAAACTGAGTGGACAGAAAGCACAACCATCCACCTCTGTCATGTTCTGCTCTCAAGCAGAAGGCACTATCTGACCCTTAGTTTAGTCTTGCTGTAGCTGCTTTAGTTCCATCATTTCTGTTGTCCATAGAATCCTGGAATGGATTGGGTTAGAAGGGACCTTAAAGGTCATCCAGTTCCAACCCCCCTGCCATGGGCAGGAACATGTCCTACTAGACCAGATTGCTTAAAGCCTTGAACAGCTGCAGGGAGGGAGCATCCACAACCTCCCTGGGCAACCTGTAGGGTGTCTCACCACCCTCACTGGAAAGAAGAGGCAAAGACACCTCCCATTAGACCAGGTTTCAAGGACCCATCCAACCTGGCCCTGAACACTTCCAGGCTGGGAGCCTCCACAGCTTCTCTGAGCAACCTGTTCCAGTGTCCTGATGGGGAAAGATTTCTTCCTAATATCCAACCTAAATCCAGCTTCTTGCAGTTTGAAGCCATCACCTCTCAGCCTATGACTACCTGCCTCTAGAAGAAGTCCCTCTCTAATCTCCACTTACAAATCCCTTTGCAAGACATCACCTTACCAGCCTAAATTTAGCCTTGCAACCTCAATACAGTGACTTTTAAAGGTTTGGGGTTTTCTTTATTAAGGGTCTTGGAGTTTGAGGCACACAAGTAAAATACACCCAAACAAAACACACAGAGGTATGGCCGAGGGTAAAGCACAATAAAATCATGATTTAAAACCAAACTCCTTGTAAACTTAGGCTATCCTATTGAGAAAGCACCAGTTTTTCACCCTGATTTGTGATGGTTTGGGGTTGTAATGAAGATGAAGATCCTGTTTCTGCTTCTCAGAGGTACCCACGGGTACATGGCTCCTGAGGTGCTGCAGAAGGGGACGGCGTACGACAGCAGCGCGGATTGGTTCTCCTTGGGCTGCATGCTCTTCAAACTCCTCAGAGGGTGAGTGAAGCTTCATCTCCTCTGTGCTTTTTTGGGTTTAGCCTTGGCCATGTTGTTGTCTGCTCCTTGAAGTATTTAGAGAGTGCTAAAGCTCTAAAATCGTAGGATGGTTTAGGTTGGAAGGGACCTCAAGGATCAGCCAGTTCCAATCCCTCGCCGTAGGCAGGGACATCTCCTACTAGAACAGGTCACTCAAGGCTTCATCCAGCCTGGTCCTGAACACCTCCAGGGAGGTTGTGGAGCACAGGATCACCCAATGTGATCAAAGATCAAAGATCACATTGGATGATTCTGTGCTCCACAACCTCCCTGGGCAACCTGTGCCAGTGGGAAGTCTCTTTCAGCAGATACTTTCACAACCCCTCTGCATTCATTCCTGAGTGACCTGCCCTGGGTGATCCTGCTTTGGGAGGAGGGTTGGGATGATCTCTGGAGATTCCCTTCCAAACCTTACCCATGCTGTGAGATTTCCTCATCACTTGACAATAATCTTAGTGTCCTGACTTGGCATTTCATAGTTGCCTTTTCTTTTCCCTGCAGTCACAGTCCTTTCAGACAGCACAAAACCAAAGATAAGCACGAGATTGACAGGATGACGCTCACCGTGGTAAGGATCCTGGGGAGGGTAGGAGCAGCATTCCTCTTCTTTAGGCAATTCCCAGTTTCCACTAAAAACTGCAGCCCTGTATTTCCACAGGGGAAGGGTTGGTTGCAAAAAGCAGCAGGGAAAAGCTGCTCTCCTGGGTGGGGCTAACCACTTCCAGGGCAAAAATGCATTCTGTGTTTCCACAGGGGAAGGGTTGGTTGAAAAAGCAGCAGGGAAAAGCTGCTCTCCTGGGTGGGGCTAACCACTTCCAGGGCAAAAATGCATTCTGTGTTTCCACAGGGGAAGGGTTGGTTGAAAAAGCAGCAGGGAAAAGCTGCTCTCCTGGGTGGGGAAAACTACTTCCAGAATTCCACATCTCTTTGTGTGCTTCTCTTTCCCATAGAATGTGGAGCTCCCAGATTCCTTTTCTCCTGAGCTGAAGTCCCTTTTGGAAGGGCTCCTGCAGCGAGATGTTAGCAAGAGGCTTGGATGCCAAGGGAGAAGGTAGGTGCTGTCTTTTGCCTTGCACCACTGCCTTAAGTGGTCAAATGGGGGTTGGTTAGCCAGGTGGAGGTTGGTCTCTTCTGCCAGGGAACCAGCAACAGAAGAAGGGGACACAGTCTCAAGTTGTGCCAGGGGAGGTCTAGGCTGGATGTTAGGAGGAAGTTGTTGGCAGAGAGAGTGATTGGCATTGGAATGGGCTGCCCAGGGAGGTGGTGGAGTCTCTGTCCCTGGAGGTGTTGAAGCCAAGCCTGGATGAGGCACTTAGTGCCATGGTCTGGTTGATTGGCCAGGGCTGGGTGCTAGGTTGGACTGGCTGAGCTTGGAGGTCTCTTCCAACCTGGTTGATTCTATGATGCTATGAAATAATTTCCTCTTCTCTTCAGGAAGGGACTTTTTACAAGGGCTGGTAGTGATAGGGCAAGAGGGAATGGATTGAAGCTGGAAGAGGGGAGATTGAGACTGGAGATTAGGAAGAAATTCTTTCCATTGAGGGTGGTGAGACAGTGGCACAGGTTGCCCAGGGAGGTTGTGGAGCATAGAAACACTGAATGTGATCTTTGATCATATTTGGTTCTTCTGTGCTCCACAACCTCCCTGTAGGTGTTCAAGGCCAGGTTGGATGGGCCTTTGAGCGACCTGAGCTAGCAGAAGGTGTCCCTGCCCATGGTAGAGTGCTGGAACCAGATGATTTTGATAGAGTCACAGAATGGTTTGGTTTGGAAGGGACATCAAAGCCCATCCAGTTCCAACCCTCTGCCATAGGCAGGGACACCTTCCACTAGAACAGCTTGCTCAAGGCCTCATCCAACCTGGCCTTGAACACCTACAGGGAGGGCGTGGAGCACAGAAGAACCAAATATGATCAAAGATCACATTCAGTGTTTCTGTGCTCCACAACCTCCCTGGGCAACTTGTGCCAGTGTCTTACCACCCTCACTGCAAACAACTTCTTAGGCTGTTCAGAGTGTTTGTGGAGTCTCTTTCTTTAGAGCAGCCACAACCTCCCTGAGCAACCTATTCCAATCTTCAAGATCCTTTCCAACTCAAACCATTCTATGACTCTAAGGATAAATGGATGAATTGAGTAGAAATCTGCTTCTGTGATTCCTGATGTCAGGATTCTTGATTTGGTAAAGAGAACATAAAAAAAAAGAGTGATGCTGCATGGAATTTCTTCCCAAGCTTCCTTTGCTTTGGACAAATATGTTTTGGGAGGGAGCCAATTCCTATCATTGAAGACTTATCCCAGTTCTCTGGGGTCTTGCTAGCCCTGGGTGCTGTTGATTAGCTTTCATCCCTGTGTTGTTGATAGTTTTCACTCCTGTGTTGTTTTTCTGGCTCAGATAATCCATAGCTCACATTTATTGCTTCTGTTGTATCTGTCTGAACATAACAAGACACAAAATCCCCCAGTCCTATAATGGCCAGGCACAGAATGCTGTGAAACCTTCATTTTGGGTTGCTTTTATTTCCATCTGTCCCTATTTCATTTCATGACTCGACAGGAAAGGACATTTTCTTGTTCACTGACTACAAAACACCTCTTGCTCCTGCCAAGCTTGCCCTGTGTGGAGCTGTTAACTGAAAATTGTTGTTGTCACCTGTTTGAAAAGCCACTGTGAACCTAGGAGAGGAAATGATGTGAGGAGTAAAAAAACCTGCTGAGAAACCACTGGCAAAGTGTGACAGCAGTTAATTGATTGTCACACCCTAGACTGAGGCTGCCTCTCATTCCAGGGAAATAATCCTCAGGGAGGCTTTTATCATGGAACTCCCTGTGGAATCATGGAATTGTTTGGGTTGGGAAAGACCTCCAAGATCTCTGAGTCCAACCTTTGATCTATCATCACCATGGCCAGTAAATCATGTCCCAAAGTGCCACCTTGAGATCACCTCTGGAAGTAGTGGCTTCACCACTTCCCTGGGTAACCTATTCCATGATAATGACTTGAGATTGCTTTTGAGCCTTCAGCCCAGCAAGGGTTGGACATCAAACTGATGGAGTGAGTCCAGAGGAGGCCATGAAGATGCTCAGAGGGCTGCAGCAGCTCTGCTCTGAGGACAGGCTGAGAGAGTTGGGGCTCTGCAGCCTGGAGAAGAGAAGGCTTTGAGGAGGCCTTGGAGTGGCCTTCCAGGATCTGAAAGGGGCTAGAAGAGGGCTGGGGAGGGACTGTTGACAGGATGAGGAGGAATGGGTTTAAAGTGGCAGAGGGGAGATTGAAAGTGGATGTTAGGAAGAAGTTGTTTGCAGTGAGGATGGTGAGACACTGGCACAGGTTGCCCAGGGAGGTGTTCCTGTGCTCCACAACCTCCCTGGAGGTGTTCAGGACCAGGCTGGATGTGGCCTTGAGCAGCCTGCTCTAGTGGGAGGTGTCCCTGCCTATGGCAGGGGGTTGGAACTGGCTGAGCTTTGAGGTCCCTTCCAACCTAAACCATTCTGTGATTCTATGATACTTCCTCATAACCCTCAGGACCACTGAATGTGATTGCTCAAAGCCCCATCCAACCTGGCTTTGTTCCCACTCAAAGTCTGCTCTTCTGTGGGCTACTTAGGAAGATGTTTTTGTTGCCTTAATGAGAGCAGGAATTCACTGATGGCCTCAAGTGATAAAATGTGACCTTTGGAGGCCTTGCACATCATCTTAGGTAGATACCTTTGAGAAGGCTCTTCATTTTGTTGACTCTTTACCTTTGTCTTGCAGTGCACAAGAAGTCAAAGAGCATCCTTTCTTCAAAGGCATTGATTGGCAGCAAGTCTATTTACAAAAGGTAAAGGATGAAATCATCCCCTTAGCTTCCTTGCTAGAGCAGGGAAGGGAAAATAAACCTAAAGAGGTCATGAACAGAAAACTTCAGTGCTCAAATGCCCACCAGATGTAGTCCACCTGCAGGAAGATACTGAGGATCATTGGTGAAAACTGCTGTCTGTTAATTACTGCTAAGTCCACCTGATCAGTAGTGCTCAATTGTTACTGTTTCAGGCCCAAATGAACTCAAGCTGGGGGCAGATGTGGCTGGGCTGGAGGGCAGAAGGGCTCTGCAGCAGGACCTCCACCACCTGGACAGATGGGCAGAGTCCAAGGGGATGGTGTTCAATAAGTCCAAGTGCCAGGGGCTGCACTTTGGCCACAACAACCCCATGCAGAGCTACAGGCTGGGGTCGGAGTGGCTGAGAGCAGCCAGACAGAGAGGGATCTGGGGGTGCTGATGGATACCCGCCTGAACATGAGCCAGCAGTGTGCCCAGGTGGCCAAGAGAGCCAGTGGCATCCTGGCCTGCATCAGGAATGGTGTGGCCAGCAGGAGCAGGGAGGTCATTCTGCCCCTGGACTCTGCACTGGTTAGACCACACCTCGAGTACTGTGTTCAGTTCTGGGCCCCCCAGTTTAAGAGGGACATTGAGATGCTTGAACGTGTCCAGAGAAGGGCAACGAGGCTGGGGAGAGGCCTCGAGCACAGCCCTACGAGGAGAGGCTGAGGGAGCTGGGATTGTTTAGCCTGGAGAAGAGGAGGCTCAGGGCAGACCTTATTGCTGTCTACAACTACCTGAGGGGTGGTTGTGGCCAGGAGGAGGTTGCTCTCTTCTCTCAGGCAGCCAGCACCAGAACAAGAGGACACAGCCTCAAGCTGTGCCAGGGGAAATTTAGGCTTGAGGTGAGGAGAAAGTTCTGCACTGAGAGAGTCATTGGACACTGGAATGGGCTGCCCAGGGAGGTGGTGGAGTCGCCGTCCCTGGAGCTGTTCAAGGCAGGATTGGACGTGGCACTTGGTGCCATGGTCTAGCCTTGAGCTCTGTGGTAACAGGTTGGACTTGAGGATCTGTGAGGTTTCTTCCAACCTTGGTGATACTGTGAGGCTCTGATACTGTGATTTCTTCTGCTTAGCTGTGTCTAAACTGTAGTTTTTTTCCCCCCCAAGTCTTTGGAGGAGCTGGAGCACTTCTCCTGTAAGGACAGGCTGAGAGAGTTGGGGCTATTCACCAGGGAGCTTGAGCGCCTCTCCTACAGGGACAGGCTGAGAGAGTTGAGGCTGTTCAGTGTGGAGAAGAGAAGGCTCCAGGGAGACCTTAGAGCTGCATTTCAGTATCTGAAGGGAAACTACAGGAAGGCTGGGGAGGGACTGTTCAGAGTTGTCTGTGGAGATAGGATGAAGGCAATGGTTTGAAACTGGAGCAGGAGAGATTTAGGTTGGACATCAGGGAGAACCTACAGGAAGGCTGGGGAGGGACTGTTCAGAAGTGCCTGTGGAGATAGGATGAAGGCAATGGTTTGAAACTGGAGCAGGAGAGATTTAGGTTGGACATCAGGGAGAACCTACAGGAAGGCTGGGGAGGAACTGTTCAGAAGTGCCTGTGGAGATAGGATGAAGGCAATGGTTTGAAACTGGAGCAGGGGAGATTTAGGGTGGACATCATGAAGAAGCTCTGCACAATGAGAGTGGTGAGACACTGCAACAGGTTGCCCAGAGATATGGTGCATGCCCCATCCCTGAAGGCATTCAAGGCCAAACTTGATGTGACCCTGGGCAGCATGCTCTAGTTGGAGGTGTCCCTGCTGCATGCAGGGGGTTTGGACAAGATGACCTTTGAAGGTCCTTTCCAACCTGCTGCATTCTGTGACTGTGAAAGGAGTGGAGAACATCTTTGCTCTGAAGTTCAGTTACGAAGGACATTGTTTTGCAGAGTCAGAAAAGAAAAGGTCTTCTCTGCAGAGTGGAATTTAAGTCATGTCCATTAATTTCTCTTTCATTCTGCTGCTTTTCATCCCTAGTACCCTCCACCATTGATTCCTCCCCGGGGAGAAGTAAATGCAGCAGATGCTTTTGATATTGGTTCATTTGATGAAGAGGACACTAAAGGCATTAAGGTAAACAACTGGAATGGATGGACTGTGACCTCTGGGCTTGACCTGCCATGTGCTCCTGCCATTCCTTTGCTTCAGAGGCTACTGAATGGCCAGGGAATGGCTTTCATGTCTGGAAACTTAATCCACTCTTGTGAACGAGGCAGCTCAGGCCAGGGGCTGAGTCTTTGGTGCTTGCCAAGTCCTTATGTTGTACTGTTTTAAAATGGATTGAAATCTGTTTTCCTCTCCAGGGTTTTATAGGATAAAGGAAATATTTCAAATGGTGAGACAGTTGTTGGGAAAGTTTCAGGTTTTGAAGGGTTTGTAGTTTCACAAATTGTGGTTTGTTTCTGATAGTTTGGATAACCTGGGCTGGAGAAATGGAGCTAAAAACCTGGGCTGGAGAAATGGAGCTAAAAGCCTGGGCTGGAGAAATGGAGCTAAAAGCCTGGGCTGGAGAAATGGAGCTAAAAGCCTGGGCTGGAGAAATGGAGCTAAAAGCCTGGGCTGGAGAAATGGAGCTAAAAGCCTGGGCTGGAGAAATGGAGCTAAAAGCCTGGGCTGGAGAAATGGAGCTAAAAGCCTGGGCTGGAGAAATGGAGCTAAAAGCCTGGGCTGGAGAAATGGAGCTAAAAGCCTGGGCTGGAGAAATGGAGCTAAAAGCCTGGGCTGGAGAAATGGAGCTAAAAGCCTGGGCTGGAGAAATGGAGCTAAAAGCCTGGGCTGGAGAAATGGAGCTAAAAGCCTGGGCTGGAGAAATGGAGCTAAAAGCCTGGGCTGGAGAAATGGAGCTAAAAGCCTGGGCTGGAGAAATGGAGCTAAAAGCCTGGGCTGGAGAAATGGAGCTAAAAGCCTGGGCTGGAGAAATGGAGCTAAAAGCCTGGGCTGGAGAAATGGAGCTAAAAGCCTGGGCTGGAGAAATGGAGCTAAAAGCCTGGGCTGGAGAAATGGAGCTAAAAGCCTGGGCTGGAGAAATGGAGCTAAAAGCCTGGGCTGGAGAAATGGAGCTAAAAGCCTGGGCTGGAGAAATGGAGCTAAAAGCCTGGGCTGGAGAAATGGAGCTAAAAGCCTGGGCTGGAGAAATGGAGCTAAAAGCCTGGGCTGGAGAAATGGAGCTAAAAGCCTGGGCTGGAGAAATGGAGCTAAAAGCCTGGGCTGGAGAAATGGAGCTAAAAGCCTGGGCTGGAGAAATGGAGCTAAAAGCCTGGGCTGGAGAAATGGAGCTAAAAGCCTGGGCTGGAGAAATGGAGCTAAAAGCCTGGGCTGGAGAAATGGAGCTAAAAGCCTGGGCTGGAGAAATGGAGCTAAAAGCCTGGGCTGGAGAAATGGAGCTAAAAGCCTGGGCTGGAGAAATGGAGCTAAAAGCCTGGGCTGGAGAAATGGAGCTAAAAGCCTGGGCTGGAGAAATGGAGCTAAAAGCCTGGGCTGGAGAAATGGAGCTAAAAGCCTGGGCTGGAGAAATGGAGCTAAAAGCCTGGGCTGGAGAAATGGAGCTAAAAGCCTGGGCTGGAGAAATGGAGCTAAAAGCCTGGGCTGGAGAAATGGAGCTAAAAGCCTGGGCTGGAGAAATGGAGCTAAAAGCCTGGGCTGGAGAAATGGAGCTAAAAGCCTGGGCTGGAGAAATGGAGCTAAACCTGCCCTGGGTGAATGGAACTAAACCTTCTTTTAATTCTTACCTCATGGTCAGAGAGTGCAGTGGGAAACTCTTAATAAATCTTAGAATCATGGAGTTTGGAAAGGAGCTCAAAGATCCTGAAGTCCTACACCACCATGGCCATCAGACCATGTCCCAGGAAAGGATAACTTTTCTATTGATAGCAGCAACTTCCTGCTGGAAAAGGGATGAGAGAAACCTTCAGGTTCTGATACTATCCAAAATCCAGTCAAGGCAACATGAAAGACAAAGAGAAGCTAAAGCTTTTGGCTCACTTCAGGCTGCTGAGGGGGGTGGTGTGACATACCCAATGAATTCATCCCTCCTTCTGAAGCCTCCCTGGTGCCTTGGGACCATCAGTGAATCAGAAGTGCCCTGGTGCCTTGGGACCATCAGTGAATCTGAAGTGCCTGATTTCTTCACCCCACAGAGGCTCTGTGGTTCAGGTCTCCATCTATGATGCCTTGATTTTGTGTGTGTGTGCATCCCACTGCTTGCCATGGATGGGTCTGTCTTGGTCAGTAATTTTCCTGCTGTCTTCAGGAGCTCCAACTTGATTCTTGTTACTGCAGAAGTGAGTCAGGAGGCAAACTGATTGCTCTCAACTTCATAAGCACCAAACCATGTGAGGAGCTCCCTGTGCCTAAGGAGGAACATGTCTGTCAGTGTCACCTGCTGTAATTACAGAAGCTGGCAGAGGAAAGGTTTTAGAGAGCCCAAGATGTTCTTCATCCCAGAAGACTCCACATCTTCAGGGCCAGCCTAGCAGGCTGCCTGTTTCCTGCAGCTCCTCAGTGCCATCGCTCAGAGGAGTGTTTTGCAAAGAGACACCAGGTAGTCTCTTTTATCTGTTGAGGGCATCAGGTACTCTCTACAAGGCCTGTAAACAGTGTAGAATCACAGAATTAGCCAGGTTGGAAAAGACCTTCAGGATCATTGAGTCCAACCTATCACCTAACACCTTCTAATTAACTAACCCGTGGCACTGAGTGCCTCATCCAGCCTCCTCTTAGACACCTGCAGGCATGGGGACTCCACCACCTCCACAGGCAGCCCATTCCAATCCCAATCACTTTTGCTGTGAACAACTTCTTCCTAACACCCAGCCTGAACCTCCCCCAGCACAGCTTGAGGCTGTGTCCCCTTGTTCTGTTGCTGGTTACCTGGCAGCAGAGCCCAACCCTAGCTGGCTACAGCCTCCCTTCAGGGAGCTGCAGACAGCAATGAAGTCTGCCCTGAGCCTCCTCTTCTGCAGGCTGCACACCCCCAGCTCCCTCAGCCTCTCCTCACAGGGCTGTGCTCCAGGCCCCTCCCCAGCCTTGCTGCCCTTCTCTGGACACCTTCCAGCACCTCAACATCTCTCTGCAATGGAGGAGCCCAGAACTGGACACAGCACTCAAGGTGTGTCCTGAGCAGTGCTGAGCACAGGGCCAGAAGAACCTCCCTTGCCCTGCTGGCCACACCATTCCTGATCCAGGCCAGGATGCCATTGGCCTTCTTGACCACCTGGGCACACTGCTGCCTCATGTTCAGTCACCTGTCAAACAGCACCCCCAGGTTCCTCTGTGCCTGGCTGCTCTGTAGCTTCCAGCTGATCCTCGTTCAGGCTGCCTGGAAGGTGGATCTATTCTTAGTCATGAGTCAGTGAGGGATATCACAGCCTCTTTGCTCTGTGCTTTCACTGGGATGTCACATCCCTTTAGAAGGGACTGAATAATTGGTGCCTCTGACTCAGCTGCAGTCAGAGCTTCCCTGAAGATGTCAGGAGCTGGCTGTGCCCATGGGGATGCCAGGTTTGAGTGCCTTGTTCTCCTGTTACCCCTGTGGATTGTGTTTGTAGTGCAGTGTGTCCTGTGATGCTGAGAAGAACGTGTGTTCTCTGGGTTCCACAAAGCCAGCAGTGGATGCCTCTGGCTTTCCCCTCTTCCTCAGATGCCCCAAGGAATCCCTCTGAGCCACTCATCTGGAATTGCAGGGAAATCTTCTGCCCTCAGATCCAGTGGGAATTTTCCTGCTCTGACTGTGGATCTCTGAAAAGGAGGAGAATGAAGAGATCTGTTTTGGGAGAAGATCTGTTCCTTTGCAAGAAGAATTGAGCAAGGCTTTTCCTCTCCTGCTCCTGCAAGGAGTCCCAAGCAGGGCAGTGTGTGGGAATGCTGCAAAGGTGCCTCTTTATCTTCATCTCTGAAAGATGAAAGTCTGCTTTCTCTCTAATCAACAGGAACTGGAGCATCTGAGGGGTGGCTCTGGAGAGTTTAAAGTGATCCCCAAATGAAAACCTTTGAAGAATCAGAATTAATCAGATTGGAACCTTCAAGATCATTGAGTCCAATCTATCACCCAACACCTTCTAATTAACTAAACCATGACACCAAGTGCCTCACCATGACACCAAGTGCCTCATCCAACCTCTTTTTAAACACCTCCATGAATGGTGACTCCACCACCTTCCTGGGCAGCCCATTCCAATGCCAATCACTCTTGCTGTGAACAACTTCTTCCTAACATCTAACCTAAACCTGCACTGATTGCTTTTTGTGCTGCATCAAAGTGCCTGCTGGCCAAAGTCAGGGTGAGGATGAGGATGTGGCTGTGTCAAGCTACAAACAGTCAAAGAATCATGGAATCATATTGTTTGGAAGAGACTTTTCAGCTCATCCAGTCCAACCATTAACCCAGCACTGCCAGAGCACTGCTAAACCATGGCCCTCATCACCACATCTCCACGGCTTTGAAACCTCTCCAAGGATGGGGACTCCACCACTGCCCCTGGGCAGCCTAGGCCAGGCCTTGACAACCTCGAGGGGGAAGAAATTGTTCCTTATATCCGACCTAACCCCCTCCAGAGCAGTTTAACTGAAGTGCTGTAGTTACGGGTGAGGGTACAGAAGGACATAGAGAGCAGGAGAACTGAAGGCTGCAGCATCCACTGCTGAGTTTAGAGGCTTAATTGTAACACAGATGTAAAGCTGTGGCAGCATGGAAGGCACCACTGTGTAAAAAGCACCTTTGAATTTATTCAGGGAGGGTGAATTTCGTTCTGGGAAGATTTGGAACACAAGGAAATGGTTTTGTTAGCACAGAATGTGCAGCTAAGTTCCCAACACCACTGCTTAGACTTCAGCAATTGTTAACCATGTCAAAGCAGTAATGTGGAGAACATGATGGGACAATGCTGAGGGAGGCTTTTAGAGCTGGCAAACCAAAGAAGCTTGGAGCAGGTGACATCTTTTCTGTCTTTAAATGTATAACTTTGCTTGAGTTCTTAACCTCTCCTTTTCTTTTGCTGGCACTGGTTTGTTTCGGTGAGGTCAGGATTCGACTCAGCCTTTACAGTAACACTGTTGTGTGGGTGATTTGGAATTGTTTGGGGGGATAAGAAGAGTAAAAAAGTTATTAAAATGTTGGGTTTGTTTTGTTTTTCTCTTGCAAGTTGCTTGATAGTGACCAGGAATTATATAAGAACTTCCCTCTGGTAATATCGGAGCGTTGGCAGCAAGAAGTAGCAGAAACTGTTTATGATGCAGTAAATGCAGACACAGATAAAATTGAGGCCAGAAAAAGGGCTAAAAATAAGCAGCTTGGCCACGAGGAAGGTAATCTGTCAACTACACTTCTCTCCATCTTATGTGGTTTTTTTATTTTTGCTGCTAGATAGTAAATTCATGTGTTTGAAGTTGCACAGCTTCAGGCTCTCATACTCCTGTCATCCCCCGGCGGTTGTTAGAACTCGTTTAAGTCAGCCTCGTGTCTCTTCGTGTTGGGAAATGCAAATCATCTCTGCCCCCCCCTCCCCTCCCCTTCTAAAGATGATCCTCTGCAGCCTTTCAGTGGGTTTTTTGTTGCTGGTGTGAAGGAAAGAGCAGGTGGGGGTTGGATTTTCATAGAATCATAGAAACAAGCAGGTTGGAAGAGACCTCCAAGCTCAGCCAGTCCAACCTAGCACCCAGCCCTGCCCAATCAACCAGACCATGGCACTAAGTGCCCCAGCCAGGCTTGGCTTCAACACCTCCAGGGACAGAGACTCCACCACCTCCCTGGGCAGCCCATTCCAATGCCAATCACTCTCTCTGGCAACAACTTCCTCCTAACATCCAGCCTAGACCTTCCCTGGCACAGCTTGAGACTGTGTCCCCTTCTTCTGTTGCTTCTTGCCTGGCAGAAGAGCCCAACCCCAGCTGGCTACAGCCTCCCTTCAGGTAGTTATAGACAGCAGTGAGGTCTCCCCTGAGCCTCCTCTTCTGCAGGCTGCACACCCCCAGCTCTCTCAGGCTCTCCTTATAGGGCTTGGGTTCCAGGCCTCTCTCTCCAGCTTTGTCATCCTTCTCTGGACAGGTTTTTGTTGCAGGGTCCTCCCCTGCAAACGTCTGTTTGTGTGAGGAGCTGGCACCCCAAGCTCTGAGCTTCAGAGAGCAGCTTACAGTGCTTTGAATCATAGAATGAGTTGAGGTGGAAGGGAGCTTAAAGATCATCTAATTCCAAGCCCCCTTGCCATGGGCAGGGACACCTCCTACTAGGACAGGTTGCTCAAGGCCTCATCCAGCCTGGTCCTGAACACCTCCAGGGAGGTTGTGGAGCACAGAAGCACCCAATGTGATCTTTGATTTTTGATCTTTGTGCTCCACAATCTCCCTGGGGCAACCTGTGCCAGTATCTCCCCACCCTCACTGGAAAGAATTTCTTCCTCATCTCTAGTCTAAGTCTCCCCTCTCCCAACTCACAGCCATTGCTCTTCCTCCTATCACTACCAGCCCTTGTCAGAAGTCTCTCCCCAGCTTTCTCATAGGTCTCCTTTGAGTACTGGAGAGGTTCTCTAAGGTTTCCCAGGAGCCTTCTCTTCTCCAGGCTGAACAGCCCCAACTCCTTTTGAAGAACCAAATGCTGTTGTTGGTTATTCCCCTGCAGCCACATCAGCTCATGCAGAGAAGGCAAGGTTGGCACAGAGAAGCCTGCTCAGGACACTTTGAGTCACATCATGTTCAGGACTCATTGAATCACAGAGTATTTTGGGTGGGAAGGAACCTTAACAGTCAGCCAGTTCCAACTCCCCTGCCCATGAGGAAGCACATCTGCAACTAGTTTAGGTTGCTCAGAGTCCCAAACAAACCTGACCTGTAGTGGTTCCAGGGATGGGTGATCAACCACCTCTCTAGAGGCAACCTGTTCCCACTCCCTTCCCAGTGTTCTCTCTCCGCATAGACATCTACAGAATGTTTTCAGGCAGTGCCTTGCCTCTCACACTAATGCTCCCTCTGCTTGTAGACTATGCCCTTGGGAAGGACTGCATCATGCATGGCTACATGCTGAAGCTGGGGAACCCCTTCTTGACCCAGTGGCAGCGACGTTACTTTTACCTCTTCCCAAACCGACTGGAGTGGCGAGGAGAAGGAGAGTCCCGGGTGAGTGGGGTTCACTCTGCAGAGCAGCAGCTGCCAGGGTGTGAAGGCAGAGGTGGTGGTGGTGGGAACAGGGATGTGGAAGTAGATCTTGAGTGCTCAGACTCCAGCCTTCCTCCTTGGAAGTGGAGTTTTGTCCCAAGTTGAAACGCATCGGAAGTAATTTTCTCCAGCATCTGTGTAGTTAAAGGGGTAGGGAAGATAAAGCTGCCTTGAGAAACCTGTTTGCTTTGTGTTGTTCCATGTCTGAAGGAGTTTGGGAGTTCATGGGGTGTTGTTTTTTGTTTAGGACCTCTGGACTATTTATACAAAAAAACATAAACTGGTAAGGTGCTCCCTACTATAGCATTTTGGCTGCCAGAAAATGCTATAGGAACTTTTAGCCCAGCTGTGCTCATGTGCAGGGCAAAGCATTGTGGAGAGTTTGAGCCAGATTTTGGAGTTGCAGGACGTCGTTGTCCACTCACAGGCTGTAGAGAAAGCTTCTCTGCAAGCTGTTGTCTGTGTTTCCTTCCTTGTGAAGTAGATGGTGCTGAAATAACCCAGTTTGGCTCTGGGAAATCAGTAAGATTGCCCTTTTTTGTTTGTTTCTTTCTTAACAGCAGTGATACTTGGACAGTCTCTCACATTATATGCAGCTCTCTTGGGGGAAACCAGTGCTTTAGACACACCTAGTTGGAGATTCTTACTCCATGCTGTCACTACTGGCTTCCATAGCTTCCATCTCCTTGTCTCTGTTGAAACAACCAAGCCCTTTGACTAAATCTCCCTCTTACCCTTACAATCTATCTTTAGCTCATCAGCCAGTCCTCAGAAAGAAAGAAATGGTTTGTCTCATGGCTGGTTTGATGGTCAGAAAGTAGCCCAGAAGGCTCAGACAGAGGCTTCAGTTGAGGGGCAGCAGCAGTTTTTTGGTTGGAATCATCTCTCTGCTTTTTTGCAAACACTCCAGCAAAACCTGCTGACCATGGAGCAGATCGTGTCTGTGGAAGAGACTCAGATCAAAGACAAGAAGTGCATCTTGCTGAGGATCAAAGGAGGGAAGCAGTTTGTCCTGCAGTGTGAGGTGAGACCGCTCTATGCCGGCAGCTGTTGGTCAGAGTGCTTTGTGTGTGATAAAAGGACACAGAAGGCTTTTGGGTCCTTCCTTCACCTGTTGTCTAAGGGGACTTGATGGAGCAGAGCTGAGCTTAAGCCAGTGAGGGAGGTTTTCACAGACTCACAGGACCATGCAGGTTGGCAAAGCCCCTCAGGATCACCAAGTCCCACCTAGAACCCTACTCTGCAAGATTCACCTTAAACCATGGCCCTAAGCACCACATCCAAACCACCCTGAAACACAGCCAGGGAGGGTGACTCCACCACCTCTCTGGGCAACTCATTCCACTCCCTGACCCCTCTCACTGTGAAAACCCTTCTTCCTAATGTCCAATCTAAACCTCCCCAGCCTCAGCTTGAGGCCATTCCCCCTTATTCTGTTTCCAGTTCCCTGTGAGCAGAGCCCAGCAGCAGCCTCTCCACAACGTCCCTTCAGGTAGCTGTAGGCAGCAATGAGGTCTCCCCTCAGCCTCCTCTTCCTCAAACTAACCATCTCCAGCTCCCTCAGTTGCTCCTCATAGAATTTATTCTCCAGGCCCTTCCCTAGCTTTGTTGCCCTCCTCTGGACCTGCTCCAGCACCTCCACATCTCTCCTGTATTGAGGTGCCCAAAACTGAACACAACACTCGAGGTGTGGCCTCACCAAAGCCGAGTCCAAGGGGACAATCACCTCCCTGCTCCTGCTGGCCACAGCATTTTTAACACAAGCCAGAATGCCATTGGCCTTCTTGGCTGCCTGGGCACACTGCTGGCTCATGTTGAGCTTCTTGTCTGTTACAACCCAAGTTTTCATCACACTTCAGTGTTCAAAGTAGAAAAGGTGCACCTGTGCCAGTTGCCTGTTGTGGATTTCAATGAGTTTGGGGTCAAAATGAGTTTAGTAAAGAGCTGAAATCTTTTAAACCTCTCCACTTTTGTGGGCTTCAAAGGCATTGTTGGCATCTGGCTGACTACAGTTAGCTCCTACAGTCAAAGAGTCACTTTGGTTGGGAAAGACCTTTCTAGGTTCAAGTCCAGGCCTTAACCCAGCACTGCCAGGGCACCACTAGACCATGGCCCTCAGCACCACATCTCCATGGCTTTGAAACCCCTCCAGGAATGGGGACTCCACCACTGCCCCATGGCAGCTTTGGCCAGGCCTTGACAACTCTCAAGGGGAAGAAATTCTTCTTCATGCCCAACCTAAACCTCTCCTGGGACCGCTTGAGGCTGTTTCCTCTTGTCCTGTCACTTGTTCCTTGGGAAAAGAGAGCAACCCTCACCTGGCTCCAACCTCCTTCCAGGGAGTTCTAGAGTGCCAGAAGGCCTCCCCTCAGCCTCCTTTTTCCAGGGTTAGCAGGCCCAGTTCCCCTCATCTGCTCTTCATACCATCAGCTGATGGTAGCTAATGTGCTTGTGAGGGAGCCTACAGGAAGGCTCTGAGGAAACCTTAAAGGGGCCTTGCAGTATATGAAGGGAGCCTACAAGAAGGCTGGGCAGGGACTGCTTAGAAGGGCTTGTAGCAGTAGGAGAAGGGGCAATGGTTTGAAACTAGAGAAGGGCAGATTTAGACTGGACAGCAGGAAGCAGTTTTTTCACTGTGAGAGTGGAAGAACACAAAGAGGTTGTCCAGGGAAGCAAGGGAGGTCCATCTCTGGAGACAATCAAGGTCAGACTTGATGAGGCTCTGAGCCAGCTGATCTGGTTGGGGATGTCCCCAATTCCTGCAGGGAGATTGGACTAAATGTCCACTTGAGGTCCCTTCCAACTGAGTTCATTCTGTGCCTCTATGATTTTATGCCTGGCACCATTGCAGCAGGTTGTTCGGAGCTCCCAGCAAGCTGCTCTACTTGCAGATGTCCCTGCTGACTGCAGGGGGGGGTTGCAGCTTTGAAAGTCCTTCCAACCCAACCCAATCCATGATTCTGTACTTCTCCATCTCTTTCAGAGTGACCCAGAATTTGTCCAGTGGAAGAAGGAGCTGACAGAAGCTTTCACTGAGGCACAGAGGTTGCTGCGCCGGGCTCCGAAGTTCCTCAATAAGTCTCGCTCCACGGTTGTAGAGCTTTCCAAACCACCCCTCAGCCACAGGAACAGCAATGGGCTGTAGGAGAAGCAGGAGACCAAGTTCACTTAGGGGGAAAGAAAAAAGCTTCTTGGTGAACATGCTGAGTTTCACAGCATCCTTATGAGTTACTTTGTGCAATCCTGGACGCAGGATCTGCTTAGGAGAAGAAGAATTAGATGTTTACAGCGTGGGATCGTGTCAGAACTCTGTCTCTGGAGGTTGTGAAGGCTGGGATCATGTCAGAACTCTGTCTCTGGAGGTTGTGAAGGCTGGGATCATGTCAGAACTCTGTCTCTGGAGGTTGTGAAGGCTGAAATGGTGGCAAATGAATTCATGCTGCTGGCAGTGGTGGAGATGCCCAAGCGTGGAGGCTGCGTGTTGCCCCCAGCTCATCCCCGCACCCTGGTGGTGTCCGAATCGTGGTCTGTGGCTCTCAAACTACTGATGGAAAGGAAAAAAAAACCCTTTTGCCTGCAATAGCCTTGCCTGGAGGCTGGAATGGTTTCTGCTGGCTGGGCTTCCCCTGGCATGTGGGATACCAAGAGAGCCCTGGGCAGTGTGGCAGGAGCTTGCAGAGCTGCCCTGTTGGCTAACCTTTAACCCGTCGTGTTGCCATGTCCTTTCCGCCCATCACTGCTGACTCGATGATAACCTTGCTCCATACTGCTGATGATCAACAGTGTGTGACTCTCTGATGCACTTCAAAGTACTGAATTCTAACTGTCCTGTGGTCTAAATGTTATTGCTACTTCATGGAAGCATTGAACTCAAGATTATTCACTGGGGGTTGTTGTACTCACTAATAGTAGCTACCACCAGGTTTTGCTCCTTCTCTCCCTATATGCAGTCTTGTAACTGACACCATAGGGTCCTGGCTGGCAAAGAGGATTTGTTGGTAGCTTCATCTTACTGCTCTCCTGTATAGATCCCAACTCTTTTAGCACAGGTTTTTAAAGAGCAAGATTCCTTTTGACAAGTTTACAACCAGCTCTATTTTGTTTTTCCCATTTCAGGTTGAATGCACTTTTTAAACATTCTTAACAAACAAGCAAACAACCAAACCAAACCAAACAAAAGAGGAATTTACTCCAATCCAAGGCATTGCAGTGCATGTGTTGGGTGAAACTGACCAGGAGCCTCGGTATGTCTGCTGGCTCACTCCTGGCTCCTTCTCTTTGCTCTACACAAAACCTTGAAGCAAGGCTGGTTTTGCAGAGCAGACATCCCAGGCTTCATCATAGAATCACAGCAGTGGAGCTGCTTGAGGTGTTGGTTTGGTGGCAGCATGGCCACCACGAGTAGGACCAAGCCCTTGGTAGAATCATGGAGTGGTAGGAGTTGGAAGGGACCTGTAGAGATCATCCAGTCCAACCCCCATGCCAGAGCAGGATCATCTGGGGTAGGTCACACAGGAATGCATCCAGGTGGGTTCTGAAAGTCTGCAGAGAAGGAGACTCCAGAAGCTCTCTGTGCAGCCTGTTGCAGGGCTCTGTCACCCTCACAGCAAAGAAGCTTCTCCTCATGTTGAGGTGGAATTTCCTGTGTTCCAGCTTGTACTCCTTGTTACTTCTCCTAGTACTGGGCACCACCAAAAAGAGCCTGGCACCTTCATCTTGACAGCTTCCCCCCTCAGGTATTTCTAGATGTTGATCAGATCCCCTCTCAGCCTGCTCTTCTCCAGACTAAACAGCCCCAGAGCACACCGCCTTTTGCAGAGGAGCGATGTTCTAGTCCCTTCATCATCCTCATAGCTCTTGATTGGACTCTCTCCAGCAGATCCCTGTCTCTTTTGAACTGGGGACTTGCTTGGTTCTGCTGGTGTGGAGGGGAAGCTGGAATTCCACCCTTCCAAGCCAGTGCTGCTTCAAACTGCTCCATCCTGGTTTAGGTATCAGACTCTCTGAAGTGTCCTCTTGGCCAGAGATCCTTGGTGGTATTATTTTATGTGAGGGTCTTCAGCTGTAGGTGTAGGAGATGATGTTGAATGCAGAGAGGAGAAGGCCCAGAGATGCCTTTTATGTATTTTGTCCATGTTTATAGGATTTTTTTGGTTTAATTGATGTTGAAGCAAGTAAAGAGAGGAGAAATTGGAGCTTTGGGCATCAACAGAGCCAAGTGAATGATTCAGCATGGGAGGGTTGAACAAAGTTATCTGGAAGTCCTTTAAAAGCAAATCAGCTGCAGTGAAAATCTGAGCATGGAGGGGAGTTGGTTAGTCTTGGATTTCAAAATAGAGGATGACATGCTGCTGTTACACACCCCCTGCCCCAGCCACCTGCCCCCACTGCTGCAGGATTATTGTCTCCCTATTCTTTGTCCCTGACGTGTGAGGGGACAAATGCAGTGAGACCAGGTCCTGAGAGCAGCAGCCAGGAGTGAGGTGCTGGTGGGAAAGGGGAAAGTGCTGCAGGAGCTGGGCTGAGGGGGAACAGTGACTTCTGGGGGAGCCTCAGCTCTGCTTTTCCTTTTTCCCCTCCTGCCTTTCCATTTCCCCTTTTGCTGTTCCCTTTCCTGTTTCTCCCTTTGCCATTCCCTTTCCTTCTCCCTTTTTTACCTTTTCTGTTTCTCCCTTTCCCTTTCTCTCCCCATTTTGCCTTTCCCTTCCTCTCTCCCTTTTACCTCTCCCTTCCTCTCTCCCTTTTGCCTCTCCCTTCCTCTCCCCCTTTTTCCTCTCCCTTCCTCTCTCCCATTTGCTTCTCCCTCTCCCCCTTTTGCCTCTCCCTTCCTCTTCCCCTCTTGCCTCTCCCTTCCTCTCCCCCTTTTGCCTCTCCCTGCACTCAGAGGTGACATTTTTGCTCAGTGGCAGTTGCTCTAAATTCAGATCATTTTCCAGATCAAGATTTACCAGAATCAGCCTTTGAGGTGAAATTCCAGTGCAGGGGAAGCAAAGCCCCAGTTTTTCTGCTGCAAGCAGAGTGGGACTGAGCTGCTGTTTGGAGCTGGGCAGGAGCTTGGCTGGTGGTGTGAAGTGTTCCCTGGCCACTGTGTCAGCTGAGATGTCTCCTCATTGCTGCTAAAAAGGGGCAGATCTGAGTTTTTGGTCATTATTTTGCCAGTTCATGAAACTGTTAAAGGATCCTTGGTTGATTTCTTGGAATCCTTCATCCAGCTGTAGGCTCTGCTCGTTTCTAAGTACAAAACCTCTTCCTCTCAGTTCTGTTGGAGCTCTCTGTCCTGTCACTGTTCCAGCTGCAGTCTCACAAGTTGCTTCTCCCACCACTGCTGGCAGATAAGTCTGGCTGGTGTAAATCCTGGAACTTACCCAGCTTCTGTTCAGGTTCCTACTTGGGCTCCAAACCCAGACTTTTGGAGCAGATTGTGTGGATGAGCAACCTGGCAGGTAGGGACAGTGCCCACAGCTCCAGGAGACAGACCTCAGCTTGATGTTCTCTTCATGCCAACTCTCCTGTAGAAACACAGCAGAAGTTCTTCTTCTGCTTCTGGCAAGGAGAAGAGAAGGAAACAGGACTGTGGGATGGGGTCTGGCTGTAGTGCCAGGGCAGTTGGTGCAGGGAGAGTAGGCAATGTTGTGTATTTG
Organism: Tricholaema leucomelas; assembly: GCA_013400475.1. NCBI lineage: Eukaryota > Metazoa > Chordata > Aves > Piciformes > Lybiidae > Tricholaema lacrymosa > Tricholaema leucomelas. The sequence continues at coordinate 1,558 of WAAF01004275.1, read as the reverse complement.
GTGCTAAAACAAACCATGTTGTGGTCCTCTATGAGTGGACACTTGGTGTTCAGTGGAGCTGCTTGAGGTGTTGGTTTGGTGGCAGCATGGCCACCACGAGTAAGACCAAGCCCTTCATAGAATCATGGAGTGTTAGGAGTGGGAAGGGACCTGTAGACATCATCCAGTCCAACTCCCATGCCAGAGCAGGATCATCTGGGGCAGGTCACACAGGAATGCATCCAGGTGGGTTCTGAAAGTCTGCAGAGAAGGAGACTCCAGAAGCTCTCTGTGCAGCCTGTTGCAGGGCTCTGTCACCCTCTGTCACCCTTCTCATGTTGAGGTGGAACTTTGTGTGTTCCAGTTTGCACTTCTTGTTCTTGTCCTGTCACTGGGCATTGCTGAAAGAGCCAGACCCCTTCTTCTTGACACTCACCCCTCAGACACAGTGATCAGATCCCCTCTCAGCCTTCTCTCCTCCAGACTGGACAGCCCCAGGGCTCTCAGCCTTTCTTCAGAGCAGAGATGTTCCAGTCCCCTCATCATCCTGGCGGCTCTCCGTTGGACTCTCTCCAGCAGATCCCTGCCTCTTCAGCTGGGGAGCCCTGGGTGCAGTATCCCAGGTGTGGTCTCAGGCGTGTGGTGAGTCGTGCAGCAGTGCTCTGTGGCTCTGCAGCAAACGAGCTCACAGCCAGGGCAGTACTTGGGGCTCTGTTTTGCCTCTGGTGGGTTTCAGGAGCAGGTTCCTCTCTCCCATCACCACCTCCATATCTACGTGCTGCAGGCGCTGCCCATCGCACACTGCTCTTTGCTGCTCCCCGCACAGCAGGTGCCAAAGCTCCAGTTAGAGCTGAACTCTTTGAGATGCTCACACTCTGCACAGAGCTGGAGGAAGGCCTGGTTGTAAGTGTACAGTAGAGAGTAACTAATTCTAGCAGTGCTTAAGGACAGGAACAGGGTCGGTTCTAGAGATTAACAAGAGCTGAGAAGCTTATTTTGGGAAAGCAGAGGAATTAATTTTAATATTGTATAAAATAAAACAGAAAAGGAAAAAAATAAAACCCAAACCCAAGGGAAAAAATGATCTAAAACTCTCCAGAGAGTGTTGTTGTATAGCCAAATGTCTGAGGAGTTTTGAGATAATCCTCCCTCCCCTCTCCTCTCTCTATTGTTGTCCCTTTGCTTTCTGTCTCCTCATAATCCTCTTCCCTCTCCCCTCTCTGTTGTGCCCCTTTGCTTTCTGTCCCCTCATAATCCTCTTCCCTCTCCCCTCTCTATTGTGTCCCTTTGCTTTCTGTCCCCTCATAATCCTCTTCCCTCTCCCCTCTCTATTGTGTCCCTTTGCTTTCTGTCCCCTTATAATCCTCTTCCCTATCCCCTCTATTGCTGTCCCTCTGCTTTCTGCCCCCCCATAATCCTCCTCCTTCTCTCCTCTCTGTTGCATCCCTTTGCTTTCTATCCCCTCATAATCCTCCCTTCCCTCTCCCCTCTATTGCTGTCCCTTTGCTTTCTGCCCCCCATAGTCCTCCTCCTTCTTTCCTCTATTATTGTCCCTTTGCTTTCTGCCCCCCATAATCCT
>WAAF01004273.1:1523-14921 GCA_013400475.1 Tricholaema leucomelas | reverse complement strand
GGGCTGTTGTGTGTCTGTATTACTTTTTTAAATATAAGCTTCATTCCATTCCCAGAGCTGGCTGAGTCTAGTCTGGGTGATTTCCAAAGTGTGGGGGGGGGAGGGAACACCCAAACCATCACACAAGCATCGACAAGATTCGTCCACTAGCCAACGTGGGTGGAAGTTCAGTTCTGCTTTTTGTCTTTCATAAAAGATTCCTGGATTTCCATGAGAAAAATTACATTGTGTTAGAGGTGTGAAAGAGCTTCTCTTTCAAGCAAGATTTCTCTCCAGGAAAATATCAGGGACTACATGTACTAGTTTGAGCCTAGCTGCCATAATTTGGTGAGAAGAATTAGATGCTCGGCTGTAAAAAGGAAACTATGCTGATATCTGCTGCACTCATAGGCTTGATGAGATGGATAAGAACAAGAACATAGACATAGATAACGCAGTTGTTTGCTCTCTGGCTTTGGGGCTGCACTTCTCTCTAACATAACCTGCTGTCTGTGTGACTAATCCATCTGTTTCCTATTCCCCCTGGCCAATTCTCCAAGCTGACCTTGAACATAAGGCAAATTCTGGGATAAGGTAGAGGGGTGGAAAGGAGGTGGAAGGGTGGTTGGGAGCCCCTCCTGGGGGCTCAGGTTTCTGGGAGGGCTGTTGTGTTTCTGTATTACTTTTTAACTTGTCTATTTCTGTATAGATTGTAACTATCTGCTTCTATATTGTGCTAAGCTGTAAATATAAAGCTTCATTTAATTTTCCAGAGCTGCTGAGTCTAGTCTGGGTTATTTTCTTAAGTGTGGGGGGGCAGGGAACACCCAAACCATCACACGATACCAACACTTTAGTATACTTTCAGAGCAGCCCTGAGGAGAAGGACCTGGGGGTCTGGGTTGATGAAAAGCTCAACATGAGCCTGCAGTGTGCACATCAAGAGCAGTGTGGGCAGCAAGGCAAGGGAGGGGATTCTCCCCCTTACTCTGCTCTCCTCAGACCCTACCTGGAGTACTGTGTGCAGTTCTGGAGCCCCCAACACAAGAAGGACATGGAACTGCTGGAGCCAGTCCAGAGGAGAGCCACAAAGATGCTCAGAGGGCTGCAGCAGCTCTGCTATGAGGACAGGCTGAGAGAGTTGGGGCTCTGCAGCCTGGAGAAGAGAAGGCTTCGAGGAGACCTTAGAGTGGCTTTGCAGTATCTGAAGGGAGCCTACAGGAAGGCTGGGGAGGGACTATTGACAAGGTCTGGGAATGTCAGGATGAGGGGGAATGGGTTTAAACTGGCAGAGGGGAGATTTAGACTGGATGTTAGGAGGAAGTTCTTTACAGTGAGGGTGGTGAGACACTGGCACAGGTTGCCCAGGGAGGTTGTGGATGCTTCCTCCCTGGAGGTGTTTAAGGCCAGGCTGGATGAGGCCTTGAGCAAGCTGCTCTAGTGGGAGGTGTCCCTGCCTATGGCAGGGGGTTGGAGCTGGATGATCCTTGAGGTCCCTTCCAACCTAAACCATTCTATGATTCTATGATTCTATGATTTGTCTGACTGCTACAGAAGGTCAGTACATTCAGTACAACTGACAGCAAAGGCTGCTCTATGTCTCTTTCAACTTCATCCAAAAACACCCATGACTGGGCTGGGATTTTTCACATTTGCTTGACACAGGTTACAGTCGTCCCCTGGGTCTCTACTCAGGCCAGTTTCACTGCTTCACAATGCAGAACAAACACTGACTGTGTTTTTAAAAGGTATGGCACACAAAAATGTTTAGGGAATTTCTTTTGGTTTTTTTTTTAACTATTATTTCATTTGACAATGAATTATTCACCAATAATTAATGTGACTCTTGGGAAAAAAAAAAACCCTGCTCTGGGTAAACATCCAGAACTGGAGGTTAAATTCTGGAGGTGTTTAAAGCCAGGCTGGATGAGGCTGTGGGCAGCCTGTGCTAGGGTAGGGTGTCCTTGCCCATGGCAGGGGGGTTGGCACTGGCTGATCCTTGTGGTCCCTTCCAACCCTGACTGATTCCATGTTTCTATGGTTCATCTTCTGCCTCTTTGTTCAAACCTCTTCTCTGGGCTCACTGTTAATTCAGACACTGGCAGGTAATGCTCTCAGCCCTGTTAGGTAACCTGGCTTCCAATATGTCCAAGAACTAACATGCTTCTCCAGATGGATTTGCTATCCCAGGCTCCTGCCTTCTCAGCAACTTTGTGTAAAGTCAACTCATTTTCCTTTGAACCCCTGCTTTTCTGATTTCAGAGATAAGAAAAGTTAGTTGTTTATTTATCTTGAACTAGCAAATACACTAAAAAGAATCTCTCTGGGACTCGAGGCACCGTGGCTAAGTAACGAAAATACAGTCAACCTATGCAAACAAATGTGAACACAGCAGGCACCTCCAAATCAGGCAAGGCAGAAAGAGAGATGCTGAGGTGCTGGAAGGTGTCCAGAGAAGGGCAACAAAGCTGGTGAGGGGCCTGGAACACAAACCCTGTGAGGAGAGGCTGAGGGAGCTGGGGTTGTTTAGCCTGGAGAAGAGGAGACTCAGGGCAGAGCTCATTGCTGTCTACAACTACCTGAAGGGAGGCTGTAGCCAGGTGGGGTTGGTCTTTTCTGCCAGGCAAGCAGCAACAGGACAAGGGGACACAGCCTCAAGTTGTGCCAGGGGAAGTATAGGCTGAATGTTAGGAGGAAGTTCTTCACAGAGAGAGTGATTGGCATTGGAATGGGCTGCCCAGGGAGGTGGTGGAGTCACCGTCCCTGGGGGTGTTCAGGCAAAGCCTGGATGAGGCACTTAGTGCCATGGTCTGGTTGACTGGCTAGGGCTGGGTGCTAGGTTGGACTGGATGAGCTTGGAGGTCTCTTCCAACCTGGTTGATTCTATTCTATTCTATTTTATTCTATTCTATTCTATTCTATTCCCACCACGGATCCCCCCGAAAACAAACCTCAGTGGCTGCTGTAGCCACTCTGAAAAGCAGCAGACTTTGTGTTTAGCCCACAAAATACTGGACAATGCAAAACACAGCATTTCAAGTCACCTTCAGCGCAACTTGCACATGCAAGTGCTGGAATTGTTCGCTGCTCTGAGCCATGAGAATACCATGTATAGATTTATCTGTCAATTCTATCTTGAAATCTCCAATCTTGAGTCTCCAGCATTGCAGATTTGTGTATACAGAGCTTACTCCTCCCCAGAAATAGATATGTAATGTCATCTAGTAGGACAAAACACAATGTGCTGCCTTTGGTGTCTTTGTCACAGTTTGACTAGTGTCAGATTGGCTGTATTTTAACAAGGAAACGCGGCATAGCTGAGAATTAAAACAGTACAGTTACAAAGCGCTCATGTGCTTATGCTTGACGTCTTTTACACATCTGAAGCAAATAGTTTCTATTGTCACATGTCAATAAAAGCTAACAGCCAATATAACAGCACAGCTTGCATTGTGGGGCACTGTTAAACAAGAGCTCACAGATGACACCCAGTTACTTTAAGCACAGTGAGTATAATTCAGTAGAAGGCAAAAAGAACTTCATTTACCATCATAGGTTTCCTTTCGCAGTATCACAGTACCACAGTATCACCAAGGTTAGAAGAGACCTCATAGATCATCAAGTCCAACCCCTTTCCTTTCCTTTTTCCTTTCCTTTTTCCTTTCCTTTTTCCTTTTCCTTTCCTTTCCTTTCCTTTCCTTTCCTTTCCTTTCCTTTCCTTTCCTTTCCTTTCCCTTTCTTTCTTTCTTTCTTTCTTTCTTTCTTTCTTTCTTTCTTTCTTTCTTTCTTTCTTTCTTTCTTTCTTTCTCTCTAACTAACTAAACCAAACCCACCTGGTTTTGGTGCAGTACTGAAACTCAAAACCACCAGTATTCCTTTACATGGGAATCCCCAGGTGTGGTAATTATGAGCAGATTTGGCTCTGCTTTAGTAATTCCCTGTTTGAGATTAATGTTAGAGATTCCAGGCTGGCATCCTTTCTGCAGAGGCTAAATCAGGCATTATTAAAGGCTTTTTGTGATTCTAGGCCAAGACACTTTAATGTACAAATCAACAGCTACTTTTCCTAGCAGACACAGTTTAGAGCCCAAAACCACACGATTATGCCTTCAGAAAGGCAACAAATGGAGCAGAGGATGAGCATTTACTATAACCCTCACCTGCCCATCAGCCTCTTTCCTTGGAGACAAAGTATGATTTCAGGAGCAGAGTATTTGAGCTGACTGTGCTCGCTACAGGGTGCACAGCTTGTCTCCCACAGCCACTGCAAACAACAAATGCCAGTCACCTCCAGACAACCTCCAGCAACTATTCCTTCAGCAACCTGCTACAGCTCCATCTACATCCACAAAATAAAAAGAGAAGCCAAACTGAGGTAGCTCATGAGAACTTTCCAGATGTTTAATCAGTCAGACCTTCTGAGAAGCCCACCAGGCACACCCAAAAGCAAGAATTATTCCAAGACAAAGGAACCAAGTGAACAACTTTGAGTTGAAGAAAAGGCAACTCTTCCACACTTTAGTCAGGAAAAAAGGCATTTCCAACCACTCTGACACTCCAGCACCTTCCATCTTCCAACTCAAATGGGGGCAGAGAGCGAGTAAGGGAGCAGATCCTATTGCACAACACACACTTCTCCAGAACACAAACCATAAGATCAGTAAGGTGCTGGAGCCAAAGGGCGTAAAACCAGCATTGGAATAAGCAAGTCCAAAACATTAAGTAACACATAAGCAAATCAAACTCTTAGGAAGGTAAGCCAACAGTGCAGCTAATGCTCTAATAAGGTGGTTGTTCTTACCTTTGCCATCTGTGCCTGCACACCGTTTGCTTTGAGAGATGCCACTGCTTTCTGCGCTGCCGCTGGGCTGTCGAAATCCACAAACCCATAACCTGAAAAAGAAACAGGTAAACAGATCTTTGCATTCTTATCCATCTCTATGTACAAAGATAAAGACTTGGGGTTTTTATACAGAAAGAAACTCTCTTCCATCTTTCCCACTGTCTCACAGCCTTCCAGCAGCACTGATGTGGCCGTTTGAGCTGATTTTTCTAGTTCAGACATAGGGGAGAGGTGAACGTTCCAGGGACAGGCCACAGAATGGCAACAATAGATAAGCTGATATAATTTCATTTCATCAAGAGCTTAATGTCTAGAAGCACAGTTTGTACTCCCCCTTTGCTGGCTTCTGCTGCTTTGAGCTACGCCTGCCTATCTTCCCCGGCTGCTGTTTCGGCTGCTGCTGCTGCTGCTGCTTTCGCCGCCGCTTGTCCCCTCCTCCATCTCCCTTCAGGTTATTATATTTTTGTTTGCTTCTTCTCTCATAGTAATTTCTCTTTCTAAATATAATTTCATCTTTCCCTGACTTTCAAAACAAAAAGTCTGTGTTGTGGTGAGTTTATGCTCCCGTAGCGGGGATTCACCCTAACCCGGGACAACTGACAACGCCACCAGTCATTTTACCTCCATTTCTCACACCTTTCCTTCTGAGCCTAGTGGGGTTCAAGGAAATGCAATGACTCGAAGCTTCAAAACACAGCGTGCTAGTTTGAGCCTAGCTAGAATATTTTGGTGAGAAGAACTAGATAATAGGCTGGGAAATGAAAACAATGGTGAGGTCTACTTCACTCACAGCCTTGCTGAGATGTGTAGAAAGGAAAAGCAAAACATTAGATAAAGTCACTTTTGCTCTGCACTTCGCTTGGGCACTTTGCTCTGGGCTGTGTTCTCAGCTCTTTGCCTGCTGGGGAGCTGAGGCTGCTGGCTGAACTCCATCTTGCTTTCTAACCTCACTCTCCATTTGCTTTGCTGATTCACCTTTGCTTCTTAATCCTCTTGGCCAAACCTCCATTCTTCCTTGGGACTGGGGTAAGGTTAAGAGGGGTAGGGGGAAGGTGAGGGGTGGTTGAGAGCCCCTCCTGGGGACTCAGGTTTCTGGGAGGGCTGTTGTGTTTCTGTATTACCTTTTACCTTGTCTATCTCTGTCTATAACTGTCTATACTGTAACTATCTGCTTGTACATTGTGCCAGCTGTAAATATAAGCTTCATTCAAATTTCCAGAGCTGGCTGAGTCTAGTCTGGGGGATTTCTAAAGTGTGGGGGGTGGGGAACACCCAAACCATCACACGCAGGGAGGTATGCAGCACAGGGAGAGTGGGCAGCTCTCTGCCTGCCTATCCAACAGATAAATGGGCTCCAAGCAAGAGGAGGGCACATGCTCGTGGGGCCCTGGCGTTCTGCCCTAGCTCTTCTGTTTGAGGAGGCAGCAGTATGGCACTCCCTGGGATACAGCTTCCAGTAGCTGGTATCTTAACACTACCTTTTCCTTGGCCCTTCAACTCACATGAGAATTCTGCTTCAGAAGGGGGCTGCTGGTCTGTGCAGCAGGCTGGGGCCATCTGGGTAGGGTCAGGCAGTACAGCCCTCCAGCAACCTGGAGCAATTAAGGGAGACATTGCAACCTGTGCTCTACAAGCAACTGCCAGGTAGCTCCAGAAGATAGTAAAATGATAAAATCACAGGCTGGTTAAACTACATCCCTTTCATCTCACTGCCCTCTTTGCTGGAACAAGGTCCAGATGCCTATCAGGAATTGTTTCAGGATATCATGTGAACAGCAGCTTAGTGGGGTTAGAATTTGGGGATTGGTGAGGGATAATAATTTCCTTGTAAGCAGCTTTCCTATTTCTAGTATTTGCATTAGTTTCGTTTATTAGACTCTCAGTCACTTCCAGGTTGTTTAGCCTGGAGAAGAGGAGGCTCAGGGCAGACCTCATTGCTGTCTACAACTACCTGAAGGGAGGCTGTAGCCAGGTGGGGTTGGGCTCTTCTGCCAGGCAACCAGCAACAGAACAAGGGGACACAGCCTCAAGTTGTGCCAGGGGAAGTATAGGCTGGATGTTAGGAGGAAGGTGTTGGCAGAGAGAGTGATTGGCATTGGAATGGGCTGCCCAGGGAGGTGGTGGAGTCTCTGTCCCTGGGGGTATTCAGGAAAAGCCTGGATGAGGCACTTAGTGCCATGGTCTGGTTGACTGGGTAGGGCTGGGTGCTAGGTTGGACTGGATGATCTTGGAGGTCTCTTCCAACCTGGTTGATTCTATGATTCTATGATTCCTATCTTCCCCCCTCTGTATCTTTTCTTCCTTTAACTAGCAAGTCTGGTTAAGTCCAAACAAGACCAATGCTAGCAAGCTCCTACTGGACACTGACAACACTGGAAACAGTTTTATTTTCCTAAATATAGGAAGCAGGGCAGAGAGGAGAAGGAATAGATTTTTCACCACTTCTAAACACGAAGCTATCTCTGATCTTCAGCAGCATTCAAATGTCTTGCTCATAAAGATTGGGAAAGAATTAGGAGGACCAAGCACTTCTTTAGGCAGGTGCACGTATTTCCCACTCCAGCCATTAAAAACGCTCATCTACATCTCATCAAGCAATTACAGCTCAGGTAGGCATGTGCTTCTCAAATGGTGGCCAGAGGCCACCTCTTTGGAATCTCCCTGGGAAGCCATATGGATGAAACTGAAGAGCCTGAAAGCTTTAATAATATCAGCACAAGCATATTTATAGCCTAACAGCTCCTTTGTAGACTTCTCACTTTCCTAGGTCAATACACACAGAATCATAGAATCAGTCAGGGTTGGAAGGGACCACAAGGAGCAGCCAGTTCCAACCCCCCTGCTATGCCCAGGGACACCCTACCCTAGAGCAGGCTGCACACAGCCTCAGCCAGCCTGGCCTGAAACACCTCCAGCCATGGGGCCTCAACCACCTCCCTGGGCAACCCATTCCAGCCTCTCACCACTCTCATGCTCAACAACTTCCTCCTCACCACTAGTCTGAACCTACCCATCTTCAGCTTTGCTCCATTCCCCCCAGTCCTGTCACTCCCTGAGAGTCTAAAAAGTCCCTCCCCAGCTTTTTTGTAGGCCCCCTTCAGATACTGGGAGGCCACAAGAAGGTCACCTGGGAGCCTCCTCTTCTCCAGGCTGAACAGCCCCAACTCTTTCCGTCTGCCCTCCCCATTCTATGAGATGAAGAATGTGTTAGGATGCCAGAGCTGCCATGTGAGGGACCTGAAATCCCTTGGGAAGTCATGGGACAGCTTGGTTCAAATATGAGGCAGATTAACTTTTAGACTCTTCTGAGGAGACTAAATGTATTTTTATTTCTCACCATGCTCATGTGCAAAAACCAGGAGGTGAAATGCAAATGTAAGTTTTACTATTGGCATGAAGATAGCAAAGTTGGCTGTTTATGTCTATCATTAGCACACAGGGCAGGATTCCCACATGCAGCAATAAACAGGAAATATGGCTCACTAGGCAGCAGGGTAACAATTCACATCTAAGTTAGTATTGCTTGTAAACATAAACTGGAATATCTGTGAGTGGGTGACCTGCCTAGTAGATGAGGGGAGGGCTGTGGATGTGGTCTACCTAGACTTCAGCAATGCCTTTGACACAGTCTCCCACAGCATCCTCCTGGCAAAGCTGGCAGCCCATGGCTTGGGCAGGAGCAGCCTTTGCTGGGGTAAAAAACTGGCTGAGTGACCAGACACAGGGAGTGGTTGGGAATGGTGCTGCATCCAGGTGGTGCCTGCTGACCAGTGGTGTCCCCCAGGGATCAGTACTGGGCCCAGTTCTATTTGACATCTTTACTGATGACTTGGATGAGGGGACTAAATCTACTGTTAGTAAATTTCATGGACAACACCAAGTTGAGGGACAGTGTCAATGTCCTGGAGGGTAGGAAGACACTGCAGAGAGACCTCGACAGGCTGGGTCAATGGGCTGAGGCCAGCAGTATGAGGTTTATCCAGGTCAAGTGTGGGGTCCTGCACTCTAGCCACAATAACCTCATGCAGCACTACAGACTGGAGGGTGAGTGGCTGGAGAATGGCCTGGCAGAGAGAGACCTGGGGTTGCTGGGTGACAGCAGCTGAACATAAGCCAGCAGTGTGCCCAGCTGGCACAGAAGGCCAATGGCATCTTGGTCTGTATCAGGAACAGTGTGGCCAGAAGGACCAGGGATGTAATTCTGCCCCTGACTGCAAGACAGATCTTGAGGGGCTGGAGTGGGTCCAGAAGAGAGCAAGGAGACTGGGGAGGGGGCTGGGGGAAAAGCCTTGTGAGGAGAGGCTGAGGGAGCAGGGAGTGTGCAGCCTGGAGAAGAGGAGACTCAGGGGGGACCTTAACACACTCTACAACTACCTGAAAGGAAGTTGTGGGAGTTGGGCTCTTCTTCCAGGCAACTTGTGACAAGACAAGAGGGCATAGCCTGAAGCTGTGCCAGGAGAGGTTTAGAATAGAATAGAATAGAATAGAACAGAATAGAATAGAATAGAATCAACCAGGTTGGAAGAGACCTCCAACATCATCCAGTCCAACCTAGCACCCAGCCCTATCCAGTCAACCAGACCATGGCACTAAGTGCCTCATCCAGGCTTTGCTTGAACACCTCCAGGGACGGTGACTCCACCACCTCCCTGGGCAGCCCATTCCAATGCCAATCACTCTCTCTGCCAACAACTTCCTCCTAACATCCAGCCTAGACCTCCCCTGGCACAACTTGAGGCTGTGTCCCCTTCTTCTGTTGCTGGTTGTCTGGGAGAAGAGACCAACCCCCACCTGGCTACAGCCTCCCTTCAGGTAGTTTAGGTTGGGTGCTAGGAAGCCATTCCTCATGGAAAGGGTAATTAGACACTGGAATGGGCTGCCCAGGGAAGTGGTGGAGTTGCCATCCCTGGAAGCATTCAAAAGAAGACTGGATGAGGCACTTAACGCCATGGTCTGGTTGACTGGCTAGGTTGGACTGGAGGTCTCTTCCCACCTGGTTGATTCTGTGATCCTATGGTGGAGTTGCTGTTCTTGGAGGTGTTTAAGGAAATACTGGATGTGGCAGTTAGTGACATTGTCTAGTTGATGTGGTGGTGTTAGATCATAGGCTGGACTTGATGACCTCAGAGCTCTATTCCAGCCTCAATCATTCTGTGACCTAAGAATATCCTGCTGGTTTACTAGAGAGATCAGGTATATCTAACATAGTGCATCTCTGAAGATTAATGCCACTCTATAACATCTAAGCTCATAAATATCTTCTGTTTATTTACAGGGCACAAGGGGATGCATAAGGATATCAGAGATCCAGGGAGAGTCTTGAGACAAAAAAACCCTCATCTCTTTAGCTGTCCCATTATGCATTCTAGTATTGCTACTCCCAGTCTCACTCCAAAGCTGCTTTTTCCTTCTCTCAAGTTCATCTTCATTCCGAGTACCTTTTCTTGGCCCTCTCTGTTTCTGACACATCTCTCCACCACACTTAGAACATCAGGACAAAATCACTCCATGGCTGAAAATCCATCCAAAGAACATCAATCTGCTGAAAGGGAAGCCAAGTTCCCAGGCTGTTTCAGCATTCAAGTATCCTCACAAGAACCCTGCAATGCCATAGAACAGGAAACCATGCATGCTGACTTTTTGGACAGCTTCTGTTCTTCAAAGCAGATGTTTATAGCCTGTGTTGTTGATCTACATTAACATATGTCAGATGTTTAAGCTCTCACCTCATTTGGGGGAATTTGGACACTAACAGAACACTACTGGCTTTCCTGTTTGGGTTTTGGGGTGAGGGCTTTTTGTTTCTTTGGGGTTCTTTGGTTTTATGTACTTTTCAAAGTAGATCAAGTTTAGTCCCCACAGAAGCTAAAGCTGGGCCTTGGAACATCCCCTCCACCTCTCCCTATAGCACAAATAAATCCTCAAACTCCCTGTACCGAGAGTCCTTCCCTCCTGCCCATGCTGGAGTGGGTGCAGGCTGTGCTTCCCTCCAGCCCTGCTGGCAGAGCTGGGCTGCTGTGGCTGTCCCTGGCAGATGCAGCACAGGTGGGTTTGACTGCTCAGACCCCCATCCCTGCTCAGGAAACCACTCCCTGGCTCCTCCTGAAAAAAGGCAGCAGTCTGGCTGGAAGCATCCTCAGGGAGGCTTTCAGAGCAGGCTCTGCCAATCGGATGATGCTATCCTAGGAAAGCATCTAAAATTTTTTTCCTCTCTTAGAAACAAGTGCAAGCCCAACCAGCTCCACCCTCTGCCACTCTCAAGTTCCACAGCTTCTTAAAAATGGTTGCTGTTGTTGCTGTTGCTGTGTGTGCACTGCACTGCAAACATTCAGCTCAACACATTTCAGTCTACCGCCCCTCCCCACCCAGTCTTCGAGTAGACCACCATAAAAACGTACTTGGATCCTAAACCTGGACCTTCAGACTCCCTTCACAAGTAACCATCACCACTACAAAACACCAACATTATTTCCCTTTATTTCAGGAAGCATCCTGCCCTTTCCTTACAAGAGCTCCAAGTGATACAGGGAATGCTGTGTTAACCCCTGCTGCTCTGAGAAACAGGAATTGAATTTATCATTGCCTGGACAGACTGAGAGCTGGGCACAGAGGAACCAGAGGAAGTTCAACAAGGACAAGTGCAGGGTCCTGCATCTGGGGAGGAATAACAAACTGCAGCAGTACAGGCTGGGAGGTGACTGCTGGAGAGCAGCCCTGTGGAGAGGGACCTGGGGGTCCTGGTGGCTAACAAGTTAGCCATGGCACAGCAATGTGCCCTTGTGGCCAAGAAGGCCAATGGGATCCTGGGGTGTATTAGGAAGAGTGTGTCCAGCAGATCAAGGGAGGTTCTCCTGTCCCTCTACTCTGCCCTGCTGAGACCTCATCTTCAATACTGTGTTCAGTTTTGGGCTGCCCAGTTGAAGAGGGACAGAGATCTGCTGGAGAGGGCCCAGAGTAGAGGGCTTCGAGGATGATGAGGGGACTGGAGGGCATGGCTGATGAGGAGAGGCTGAGGGACCTGGGGCTGCTTAGTGTGGAAAAGAGAAGACTCAGAGGGGACCTAATAAATGTTTATAAACACCTGAGGGCTGGGGGTCAGGTAGGAGGGGACAGGCTCTGCTCACTGCTCCCTGGGATAGGACAAGGAGCAATGGATGGAAGCTGCAGCACAGGAGGTTCCAGCTCAACACAAGGGGGAACTTCTTTACTGTAAGGGTCCCAGAGCCCTGGCACAGGCTCCCCAGAGAGGTTGTGGAGTCTCCTTCTCTGGAGCCTTTCAAGGCCTGTCTGGATGTGTTCCTCTGTGATCTGTGCTAGATTGTGTGCTCCTGCTGCAGCAGGGGGCTTGGACTGAATGATCTCCTTGGGTCCCTTCCAGCCCCTACTGGTGTATGCTCCTGTGATGCTGTGATTAGTCCCTCAGCTCAAGTGTGCTTATGCTCAGCACGAGGCTGGCACTCCAGTGCTGCCACAAGTATCCCAGGATTTTTACTGAAGAATGACAAATTGGTAGTTTGCACACACAGACACACACAAGGAAAATGCCAAGACAGGAGCACCTAGATTAATTGTTCACAGGTTTTCTAAGATACATAATGCATGTGATTTTGTTTTGGCCTGATGCCACGAGAGCTAAGTAACAGAATTTAAGGACTAAACCCGTTGCATTTGCACCTGTAGGGAAAAGAAAACAGCTAAGCATCACCAAGCACAAGTTTAGAACAAGCTGCAGTAGCTGCTACCCAAATATGCTGGCAGACACTGAACATCTCTGTTGTTTATAACCTAAATGACTGGGGGCCCTCCAGGTCTCAGTTTCTCAGTCTCATAATTAAGCTTGGCAGCAGGTTCAGCTGAATCAAAACTGAATGTCACTTTCTCCTCCAAGAATCCCTCATCTTTGTTTTTCCTTGCTTGTCAGGACAACACCAGCACTACAGCAATTAGGGGTAAGCAGCGCAGTGAAAAGGAACCAAGTATACACTAATTAGGTCACTCACCAAACACATTCATTTCACTGGCAGATTTAATCAATGTTTTCCTGAAATGTCTTAAATCTCCTCTGCTAATTTAAAGTTCTGTTATTGTTGTTGCTCTGAAGGCAGATGGGATGCCTGGAGATTTTCAATTGCTTTCCACAAATCCATTCCACAATAACAAGCTCTCGTTCAGTGTATATACAGCAAAACTTAGGCAAAAAATGCTAGGAGATTGCCTCCAATTTTCTGCCAACATTTTCCTGTCTGCAAATAGCTGTGGGTGTCATTTTGTGAATTTAAGTAATCACAGGTGTGTAGAGACAGCAAACTATTGCCCAGATTTCATAGAATCAGTCAGGGTTGGAAGGGACCACAAGGATCAACCAGTTCCAACCCCCCTGCCATGCTCAGGGACACCCTACCCTAGAGCAGGCTGCCCACAGCCTCAGCCAGCCTGGCCTTAAACACCTCCAGCCATGGGGCCTCAACCACCTCCCTGGGCAACCCAGTCCAGCCTCTCACCACTCTCATGCTCAACAACTTCCTCCTCACATCCAGTCTGAACCTACCCACCTCCAGCTTTGCTCCATTCCCCCC